>CM060891.1:72227500-72827500 GCA_030762935.1 Hymenopus coronatus
TTTTAGGGAGCAGGAAGTGCATTACTGCGTAGAGAAAAGGTTCTGGGGTCCATAGTAAGCAGTATGAATAGTGTACTTTCATTACCACTCACCATCAAGACCAGAACTGGTGTTTATGCAGATAGAAGTGTAGCTCATACACTGATGCCTAGTTTTAGTGAATGGGGTGCATCTCTAATCACCGTAAGTATATAAGTTTCCTGACATTTTAAGTAAAGTTATTTTATGTTTCAGTTAAAAGCATTCTGTGGCAGACAGAAAAGATAATTTTTAAATCCATGATTACAAAAAGATTACTAAAATCAAATCCAAAGTTTCAAAACCCTTTCATCTCTTCTCCTCAGTGACCAGTCACTGATTGTCATCTATCAAAATGCAGAATTTTATTTTATATTGTTTAGACATGGCTTAATTGAATAATATGTTAATTATGGACATCATTAGTTATTTAAGACTGCACCCTATTATAACTTTTTAAATGTAAGAGCCTGATTAAGTCAACTTCAGCAAGTATGAAGTGCAAAATAACCAAACTTATTAATTGGAAAACTAGGTCAGTAAGAAGTTATTTGGAAAATCCATATATAGTTCATGAAAAAACTGCATACTATGAAAAACTGTATAAAATGAGTTTATAGGACAATGTTGGAGTATTGAGTGATTTTTCTTAGGTTAATTGCTTATGAATGTTAAACATTTTGCTTCCATTTGCAAATGTTTACCCCTTTTATAATGTGACTATGCCCACGGCCGTAATTGCCAAAAGCATGTGAACTGCTTACCTCATAATCCATAGTGGATTGTTAGCATCTATTATTATATCTGTGTGTTACTGGAAATTTGTCATGACAATCTCTTGACATCGCAGCTGTGATTGTTATACCTGTGCAAGTGGACATGTGTTCTATCAGAAGGTTCTTTGATGTCAAAGCCTGCATTATTACACCTGAGAGTTTGTGGCACCTGTGGTGGTTTTGCATGAGCGACTATTTCTGGAAATTTCCTGTCATGTGATCAACAGGCATAAAAGGGGATTGAAGCCCTGTCCAGAATTCAATTTTCACTGGGAATGCATTGCGTGCAACAATTGAGAGAGGTTTGACAGTAAATTTGTAATGAGCAGTAATCGATGCTGCAATGAACTTAGAAAAGAAACTATACAGAAGAATTGTTACAAAAGCATGAAAAAAGACAGTGAGCATGTGAGCAGATTCTGATTGCAATCATTTTTTGGAATAAATATAGAGTTGTTTGAAAAAAAGAGTTTTCATTACAATATTAAAAAAGAAAAAAAATGCATTGGTGCAAGCAGATAATGAGAGGCAGCTTTTGGTTCACTATGGTTTACTTTTATATATCCTAAAATATAGAAAATATAGAAAAATACTGCATAGTTTGTGCATCACATAGTAACCGCTTATAAAAGATTTGACTGTTGGTTTAGCTTAGTGTATTCCCATATTTCCTTTCTGCGTATAAGGAACTAAGTACTAAGACCATTGCTGCTGATGTTTATGTTGATTAGGATGAATAAGATCTCTGCTGTCAAGTGGTCAGTGTTCTGGCTTCTCATCCAGAGGTCCCAGGTTCAATATCTGAGGTAGGGAATTTTTCTTTAACAGAATCATTCCTTGTCCCCACAGAGTCTGGAAGAATTAATGCAGGAGTTAATTTGTTTGAGCTTAATAGTATAAAATTGAAAAATCAAAGTTAATAAATCTACACTTCAGTGAGGAAAACATAAGCAGTTGTTTCTCAAAAACAAACAAAAAATCGGTTAATGGATCACATCAGATTTTTAAAATAGGGAATATACTTATCATTAGCTGTTCATTTATTAGATTCCAATTGTTTCAGCAGATATTTGTGTACAAATATGAGTCCATTACTGATGAAAGCTTATAAGCAAGAAAATATATAAAAAAACAGTTCAGCTTTTAAATTTACCAGATACTGTTAAGGTGAAGAAGTAAAAACAATGCATATTTTTATTCACCTTTTTATATTTAGGTTCATGGGCGCTCACGTGAACAGCGATATACCAAGAGTGCTGACTGGGCATATGTTGAGGAGTGTGCACAGTTAGCATATCCAACGCCTGTGTTTGGTAATGGAGATATACTCAGCTGGGAAGACTATCGTGAAGCTCTGGACAACTTTCCAAGTATCTCAGGAATCATGATTGGCCGTGGAGCTTTAATAAAACCTTGGATATTTTCAGAGATCAAGGAAGGCCAAGCCAGAGATATCTCCAGCTCAGAGCGATTTGAAATTCTGCGCCGCTATGTTAACTACGGTCTTGAGCACTGGGGCTCTGATACTAAAGTAAGATTTACATAATTTTCTAGAATGTCTTACAGTCTGTTATCCAATCATGTATTGCTTTTCACAACATATTTTAATGGACAACTGTAAACTCATGGTTTTTTTCTAGGGAGTAGAGAACACACGAAGATTTCTTCTAGAGTGGTTATCCTTCTTATATCGTTATATTCCTCTTGGTCTGCTAGAATACCCACCTCAGCAGATAAATGACCGCCCGCCATACTTTCATGGAAGAGATGATCTGGAAACATTGATGGCCAGTCGTAACTGTTCGGATTGGGTTAAAATCAGGTCTGAATTTATGTTTCAATGGAATTTAAAACCTTTTGTATTATTTTAGAGCTACATACAAACCAGAATTATACAGCTTTGTTACACAAAAACAATAACAATAAATATTGCTTGTTTGATGATTTTTTTTGCACTAATGTTTTATATGTACTCGGCTAGAAAATTAAATTACTGGAACATATGTTACATATGACTTTGAGTACTTATTGATATTTGCAAAAGTATAATGTATGAGTATTAAATAAAGGTATCTAATACATTAAAAGAACAAACATTTATACTGATAAGCTGCCCATATGTGCATTGAGCCTAAGTATCCTGGTAATCTTTCAATATGACGCAAATGTTCTAGAATAGCCACAGTTTGAACTTGAGCCATATTATCCTCAGCTTTCTGCACCAATGCTCTACTGCTGAGCTACCATGGCAGGATATGTGTATGTACATTAAACCATCTTGTCAATTGACAGCATTCCCCTCCAGTTTTGCTTTTTTGTTAGTTTTGTTTTTATAATAGAGTAATGTACAGTACAATTGTACTCATGATGAATACAATTATGTAATTAAACAAAGTCACATGTTCAAACAACTAGAAGTGGAACACAGTGAAGTGCAAATTATAATCAAAATTACAAAATGAGTCAAATTTACACTTGAACAAAGTGTAATGCAAAATAATAAATTACTTGAATATTTTTTTGCAGGTGGTACTGCCTACATCATCAACAGATTTTAACTGTCAGGCCTGTTGCTGATATTCTCTGCAGACTTCTTGTGCGTCTCTGGTGGTCCATTGATGAACTTGTAAAACGGGTCTTCGGTGGAAATTTCAAAATTTATTAGTTTTGATTTTTGTAATAGGATAAAATTATGTCCAATCTTAATGGTTATACTGATTTTACCAGTGTATACTATTTGTTATGTTTTGGATGTTATTCCAGGGGGCTACTGCTGATTTCTCTATTTGGTAGATTTTTTTTGTGTGTTTTAGTTCTTCCTTCAGATTGGTTCCTATGTTTCTTATGGTGTTTTCTGTGTGTTTCATCATGTCTGCACAATTGACTCTGTAACTTTCCTATATTTTGGATTGTGATGTTTTTTCTAACTTGTTGCTTTTTATGTAATTCCTGATGTGTTTATTTTATGGGGCTAATATCATTACATTATCTGAAGATCTTTTGAAATTTCCAGAAGGTCTTAGGGTGGTATGTGAATTTCTTGAAAATATTCTTGGCTTTTTTTGTCCTGTGGTTGGTTGCAATTGCTATTTTTCTCTTTCTATTGTTTTAAGTGTTTTAAAAACAAGTGTATCAGGAACAACAGGAAACTAGAACTTAGAATTTTCAGGAAAATGCACACATGGAGAATTATTTCAAATTAAATAACTTCAACCCAACTAGCCATAAGCATGCAATCATCCACAGTTTTTAAACATATTACTACCATACTAATGAACAAAATAGAATATGATAAAGAACTTAAGCCAGATAAAAAACACTTCTTCAATAAAATACTTGGAGGTCCCAGGTTTAATTCCCAGCTGGGGGATGGTATTTTTCTTCAACCAGAATATTTCCCATAAAATCTGAAAGTATGCATGTGCAGGTGAATGCACATATGTTTTAAAATATAAATAATTAGAAAACCTACGTTAAAGAACCTTCGACAAACTGCGGGCTTGGCTATGGGCAACACTCTCTCACCTATATTAGCTAATTTATGTGTGAGTAACTTAGAAATCCAAATTACTAAAGCCTTCCACAGATCTTCAAATGCTAGCATAGATATGTGGATGATGTGTTTGCCATCGTTCCTAAAAAAGAATGGTCAATGCAATAAACTAACTGAATTTACAAGAAAAATCTATAAGTTTCACTATGGAAGAGGAACAAGACGAATTTTGTCTCTTTTTAGATTTGAAAATCACGATAACAGAAACAAGTTTGGAATTTACAGAAAAGCAACACATGTTGACAATTACATAAAACGGAACCAGTTTAACCCAGTAAAACATCAACTTACCATCTTTCATAGTCTAGTTTACATGCTTATCAATGTCCCATTGAATAAAACAGGATATAAAAAAAGAATATACACATTCATCAGGTTGCCAAACTGAACAATTACAATACAAACATCATAGACAGATTGAGTTATAGACACAAAAGAAATAAAAGATACATGAAATCACCACTCTGGAAAAACTGGATAAACCATCAGTGAAAGTTTGCAAATTTATTTTTCACCCAAAAGTGTTTGGGAAATTCGAAAGGATTTTTAAAAACTAATGTAAAACTGGCCCCTCAAAATAAATTTAATATCTGGAACTTATTGAATCACCCTTTGAAAGGTACCACACCAAACACTAAAAAATCAGGGTTTTATAAAATGAGTTGCCGAGACTGCAATAAGATTTTTGTTGGAAAAACAAAACAAAATTTGGAAACTAGGATGAAAGAAACATTAGGTACTCGCACATAGACAAGTGAATTAGCACACCAGTCTGAAAATTGTAGCATAAAGGAAGAAATGGAGCTGATTAAATGTGTAAAGAAACCTTTGGAACTGCAAATTTGGGAAAACATCTTTATCACCAAAGAAGAAGACTCCCTGCAGTTGATGATGTCATCCTGCTGACAAGAGTAGAGGGTAGCATAACACCAGGCTGCACACAACACCTGTTGCATATAGCGTCAGTCAACCCCGGAACTGAAGATAGGGTTAAAATACCTTCTTCCCAAATGAAGGCAAAGTTGGAGCAAAAGTGTAAAATGAAATGGTGTTTTATTTATGGAAGCTCTTTAACTACTGTGGTTATCAGCATCCCATTCTATACTGCCTGTGAAAGACCGCTTAATTTTGCACAGAGGCCTCTCTATCAGGCTTGAGGTTCTTTTACTTGCTATAAATCTACAACATGGTGTTAACGGCTTTCCTTCCGAAGGAAGCCATCTAAGGATTCTTATGCCCGAAAAAATCCATCATCCTCCGCCGGGTTTGAACCAGCAACTTTGGGTATAAGAAATTAGTATGGTAACCATTACACCACAGAGGGCGACCAAAAGGTGTAAAAAACGTGATTCAATTAATTTAAATTATGGCGCTCCACTGTCTAAAATACTTATTTTTTATTTTATACACTTTCATTTCATCTCATCAAAAAATTGGCTGTCTGAACTCTTGCAGAGTGTTGTTGAAAAAAGGCAAAATCACACACACTGCCAGTTACTTCTCTAAAAGAAAGGGGGTAAAATCGTATTCACATATTTACAGGTGTCAACTGTTGAATCGAAAAAAATTCACCCTGTAACTCTTTCTTCATAATCTTTCTGCAAATCATACTTTCTTTTATTAGCGAGCTGAGTTAACACATACAAATCACAAGTAAATACATCCTGTGCAGATTAAAACATACTAGGCCATAATATACTTTGTGACAAAGTACAGGACAAAATAATAAATAACTCATAATAACTGAACTACACCATATCACTCAACTCAATACTGTTCTTCCAGAGCAGAGCAAAATTGCATCAGAAGTGTGACCTTGTGTACAGCATCAGTGCTGTGTCACATGCCCTGTAGGAAAAAGCTGCGCAGCCAGTTCGGAGGTTTTTGACTCACTCAGTATATTTGCTGTGTTATAATTGTTCTTCCTATATTAGCCTCAGATGCTTTGTAACTGTCTTCATACATATTAATCTTGGTAACTCTTGAATAGGGTTTAAATTTGTGATTTCTAATTTTCAACTTTTTTCTTACGAAATTTGAAAATAATGCCCATCCCCAAATTTAATCTGGTTTAGAGCATTTTCTGCTTGTACATTCCTTATAAATATGTGCAGATCCCATATAAATATGCAAGTACTTCTGCCAGATTGGTTGTTCAAAACATCATACCATATTTTTTAAAGTTCTAGCATTTTTTCATGCCTGCAAATAAATAACACTGAGGAAATTCTTATTGAAGTAATCATGAGTAGGCTGCAAATGGAGAGTTGATAGCTCAAGGAAAAGAACAGTGGCATGTCATTCAAATCCTAGTCTTGCATTGAAATTTTTATTTGTTTCTTTTCTTTTTTAGGAGGGAGGGGAGTCACTTTTCTATCTGTAACTAAGATAACATAGAATAAATAAAACAGTTCAGGTATTGCCTATAAAGTAACCAGAGGTATGCTAGAAGTGCGTTAATAAAAATACTTGCAATAGAGTGTAATTGAGTTTGCTTTGTAGTATTGCCAGACTATGGACATAAAACAAGATTATCTTCTTTTTTTATAGCTTACTTTAACTTCTAAGGTCATATCGGGGAATTTGTTTAGGAACAACTGCTGGTGTTTTCTTGTTGAACTGTGGGCATTAGTTTTTCAGTTCTATACTATTAAACACATATACACTTTCACTCTCACAGGCATACTTCCAGATACCATGGAGGTTAGGGGATGATTCTGGATAAAGAAATATTCCCCATCCCAGCTGGGAATCAAACCCAGGACCTCTGGATGAGAAGTCAGAATGCTGACTTTCCAGCAAAGATACAGTCAAGATTAGCCTATATGTCACTATTTACCAATTCTAGTTTATGGTTCTTGGATCAGACAAGATAAGTTTATTGTTATGTTGTGGCTATGGTAACTTAGTGGACAGTGTGTCGGTATGGAGAACCAAACTCAGTGTTTTTTTTTTTTATTCCCCCAAGTTCGATTCACTTTTCGAAATGGTTCAGTATATTGAGTTAAGCTTTCCTTATGATTGTAATGCTTATTATTCAATAGCTTACAGTGCAAAATAATATCTACCTGTATCTAAAGTGTTCATACTCTTTATCTTCTTTCTTCATTCCTTCCAAGCCTCTTTCCTTCACACCACTTACATCATTCATCCAGGTCTTTCTTGGTCAACTCCTCTTTCCTCTCCATGGGAATCCATTCGAAAATCTGTCTAGGTAAACTTTTTCTGTACATGAGCACACCATTTAGTTGCTTGTAGATCACTGAATCTAATACTGTATCTCAAACTTTCATATATTGTCAAATGATTATGTTTCATATGTTTTCTATTTCAGAATGCCTAATGATATTCTATTTCTGTGGAAAATGGCTTCAATTTCAGATTCATGTTTAAATGCCATGTTTCCACCCTCATATGTTATCATATTTGTTATTATAGATTTGTAGCCTCCACCCTCCCCCCCACTATTATTGCCTTAACCCACAAAACACTATTTAACACAGCTATTGCCAATTTACTTTTCTGTATTGTTACTTTTATTTCATTTTTGCAATTTGAGTTAATTTTGATCACAAGATTTCACATTCCTTATATTCTTCGATACAGCCCATTTCATCTTTTAAAATCAAATCCTTTATTTCTTCACCACAAGACATACAGTATTTTTTCAAATTTATTTTTAAACCCAATTTCTCTTTAAACCTTCTACTCATATAGTGTATATCATTATAATCGTGTGCTATGACCAACTAGTCATCTGCACATGAAGTGCATAAATAGTAAACTTTCCAATAGTTATTCCTGTACCTATATGTTTCTTCCAGTTTTGTGAAGTCTGTTGTATTTCGTAATAATACCTAAGTAAAAAGTACCATTGTAATGAAAAGTTTTTGAATTCTGATTAGTGAATGTTGGCAAGAATATGAATATATCTTTGCTTTCTTTTTTTTTTTCTAGTGAAATGCTGCTTGGTCCTGTGCCTGAAGATTTCCACTTTTTGCCAAAACATAAAGCAAATTCATGGAGTTAAGCTAGTAAGTAATATTATTTTATGTATCACATAAAAGAGTTTGTTAAGGTGAAATTGGTGTCAGTAACTAGTTGATATGATATTAATGTTTTAAAACTTCATACTTCACATATTTACTTGGAACATACTCTGAAAATTTTTGATCCCACCTTCACCAATGAGTAGGGGGAAAAGCTATATCCTGATAGATTCTGTAATCATTTATTGATGCCCTTTCTACAGCTTAGCATAAATTCAACTTATCAACTCATTTGTTGCACCGCTTAAATGCCAAATAAATTTTTCTTGTTCACTCAAATGGCATCTCAAAGCTGATGATGGTAACAAATATTCGCAAAACATGCCTGTTAAAAATAAGGAAGTGTGAGTGTTATAAACATTGATATCTTACCTGCAAAGTGTACAAGGATTTGATGTGCATAAGGAAAAACCATATTGTGAGTGGTAGAAGTTTATGAACGTAAAGTGGAACAGTCTGTGGCTGAAATTGTGTTTAAAAACATTTTATTGGAATACAAAGAGTGAAATTCCTCCTCAAAAGTTTGATTACTTGCAGATTCTACTCATGTATTTGAAATTAACCATTTGATGACAGCAGTAACAGCATATTAATAGCTGCTGTAGTAACACCAATCTTAATAAGCTTAAAGCCATATCACTCTAGAATAGAAGTCACATTAAAAATAACGTAAAGGACCACAACAGATTTATAGCTCTGTTGTTGCTGCTGCAAATGCTCAGAATTTGAGAATTTGATATGGCTCTCTCAAATCTCACCGGTTATAAATGCTGTTGTAAAATACTGCATTCCTTTCGCTTCCAGGCTGCAGATTGCATGCACATATGCATGCTTCATGCTCTATTACACAGGGGAGTTTTCCAGTTAATGAATAAAATCAAGTTTTCTTTCTCTACCTTCTCTACTCTGTACATACATACTAGGTATTGTATTCCACCCAAAAATTTTATACTGAGATTTCATCAGAAATCTGAGGACCTATGAATTAAAAAAAATATTTTTAGAAAAAGGTCCATGGGTGCATGCACATGGATGTATGTGTGTGCGCATGTATGCACCTGTGTGTGACTCATATAACAAAGAAGTTTGTTAGTATCTTTCAAGGTGACACAAAAAGCTTAAGAAAAATCCCCCACCCATTTTATACATTATTGCATACTTCTCTTTATAATAGAGTCTTTAATTACTTAATAATATTTAAGAATTCACACTACTCAATTGAACCAAATTACACTAAAGTGAACACAGACCAGGAGTAAAAAATGGAAAAGGAGCTTTATTTATAGACACTCTTTAACCACTTTGGTTCTCAGCGTCCCATTCTATACTGGGCATGAAAGTCTTAATTTGCTCAGAGGCCTCTTTATCAGGCTTGAGAATCTTTTACATGCCATAAATCTACAACACAGGATCAACAGCTTTATGTCCTCCTTTCTGAAGGAAGCCTTGCTATGGATTTTTATGCCTCAAAAAATCCATCATCTCGCCAGGTTGAACCTGTGTTCTTGGCTATATGAAGCTAGCATGATAGACCGGAATTGCCAAATATATGTTTAACATGTGTTTTTGTTAGAATTTGACAGAAACATTCTTTCAAAATGCCAACAAATAAAATAAAAATAGAGAAGAACCTTAAAAATGTATTTGGGGATAACAGACAGGAACAATGTTTAAATATATTCTTCTTTATAAAATAGGAAAATTAATATATTTAAGTGATATGAGTTTATAGATGTTATTAATCTATAACCAACAACAATCAGCTGTTGGCTTTACTGCTTACTGTCAAGGTTGCTAGATTATCAGCATTGGTAATGGTTCTTTGTTACATATAGGTGCATTACTTCCGACATCTAATGACCTTGTAAATAGTACAACTGCAACACAACTGGTGCCTACATGCAGTACTATTAAGCGAATATGTTGTATCACATCACCCATTACCTTCATGCTAGTATGAAGCAGTTTTATTTCCATGTGCTGGTGAGTTTTTGCCTCATCTATACCAACCAAGTTGAGTGAGAAATGTCAAGCGCTTGCACGAAGGCAGCACTCCTGGAGATTGAAGAGGCTGGAATATGTGCAAGAAACGACAGCTGCTGTCAGTCAGAGAAAAAGCTAGAAATAAAGAGATGCAGGCAGGCGGTTGGGTGGTTTCAATTACCATCTGTGGAGTGCAGGCATTTTGATATTTCATTTAAAATGTTATATTGTCGTAAATTCTAAAATACTTACGCCAATAGTGCTGGGGTTGATGGGGCTGAATGCACACCACTAAATGCTCACTCAAAGCAGTACCAGAATAAAAAAGTAACCTGTAAACACTGTTTATCAGAAGTTATTTACATGAAGTGATTTTACTGTTTATCAGATTAGCAGTTGTGCTTTCTAGTTTATAACAAAGAGTATGAAGAGCACTCTAACTGATACGATCAAGTCCTTTTATAAACAATTATCATCAGTTTCCTTTTCCTGTTCAATAAAGAATCTGACCAGCTCCACCTTCATCCATGGTATTACTAAAACAATCAAATCTTGGATATGTTTGCCAAGATAAACAGGTGAGTTAAACCATAGTTTCACCTGGCTAGAACTGAAGATGGTTCTGGTTTTATCATGACAAAGTGCTCTCTCGAGGAATGCAAAAAAATCTGTTTCCTCTTCCAAGTGTTGGGGAACAACATTTTAGCATCGGAAACTACACTATTTAGGTGACAGCCCAGAAGGCCACAAGTTGGCCAATAGGTTCAGCTCATGTTCCCAACATTGAATATGAATGTGGGTACAGAATGTGGCACATTAGTACACAAAAAGTTCTGTATCTCTCAGAGCCTGTCAGGATGGCCACAATGTTGTACTGGATTTCACATTCCTGGTACACAAAAAGTTCTGTATCTCTCAGAGCCTGTCAGGATGGCCACAATGTTGTACTGGATTTCACATTCCTGAAGCACAACTATTACTGTTCTGGAGCACTCAATGTAATTTGCATGCTCCAGCATTTTTGCCCCCAACTGAAATGTTCTGCTACGCAGAACAGGAAAGCACCCTCAGCAGTCTCACAAACACACCAGCCCTTCCTGTCTGTTGCCTTATCACAAAGTACAATGTGTTTTTTTTTTACTTTCTCTACATGTACTATGTGCATAGTGTATAGAGAAGGTATTGTAATGCACCCAAAAATTTGATACCGAGATTTCACCGGAAATATATGTTTTAAGACTCCCTGAATCCAAAAAAAAGCATTTTTAGAAAAATGTCCGTGTGTGTGTGTGTGTGTGTTTGTGGGTGTGCGCACGTAGCTCAAAAACGAAAAGACCGTTAGAAACTAAACTTGGTATTTAAGTTTGGTATCTTCCAAGGATGCAACACAAAGATTTACAAGAAAATCCCCCCCCCACCCCTAACTACCCTTTACATGGAAAAAATTTGTAAATTTTGATTTTCTTAAAAATGGCTGTAACGATTTTGATTAAAATCCCTTATATTTAAGATATTTACTTGCCAAATAAAATGTATATCTTGAATTTTTTGGGAATAGCCTCTAAAGACCTCTTTATTCTGGATGATTTTTATTGGATTTTGTATAATTGGTAAACCATAAGAGATAGACAAAAACTCACTACACAAAAAATGTAGATTGGGATAAAACACGCACTTTATGTCATTTACATTTTTTTCGTGGAGTTGATTGTTTTTGAGATATCCCTTGTTTTTAGTTTCAGCTTTGAAAAACTAATACTTTTCACATACAGACATGTGTCAACTCCTGTCCATACAAACAAAGGAACTTCAGTCACATAGCAACCAGCTTTTGACTATCACTTTTAACATATGGTACTCCATAATTTCGCTTCTACTTACAAGAAAGCAAGTAATAAGACTATTTCTGCTAATTTTTCTCAATTAGCGTGAAGTAAATGGAGGCATAAGCTTTTTAACAATAATGTGCTGCAGAGATTTAGAGAAAGTCATGTGAATGGAACACATAAGATTTTTTATGCATCCTATGACTTCCTCTTTCCTTATCTGTGCAACATGGATTGCAACACAGTTGTGGTAGAATCTGCAGAGGGAATATCTATAGATCCTAGAACAATTAAGTTTGCTGTGTTACTTATTTTAAAAAATACCAGATTTACAACATAAAGTTGCTGGGACGCCTCTCCCTATAAAATATATATCCTCTTTGGCCGTTTTGAATATGAACCTGTTTTCATGCACATTCCTAAATGTTTTGTAAATAAATTTATTACAAAAACAGTTTCCAAAGCAGTTTTCTTGCTTAGCATGTCATTAAACTATTGATTAGCAGGTTTATGCTTGGCCATTATAAAAATATCTATGTATCAAAATAAAATACAAATACAATTGAAAAAAAAAAATCTGATGTGTTCCATTCACATGACTCTCTAAATCTCTGTAACAAATTATTATTAAAAAGATTGTGCTTCTATTTACTTTATGCTAATCGAGAAAAAATTAACAGAAATAGTCTTATTACTTGTTTTCTTGTAAGTAGAGGCAAAATAAGGGAATACCATAGGTCAAAGTGATAGTCAAAAGCTGGTTGCTATGTGACTGAAGTTCCTTTGTTATATGGACAGGAGTTGACAAATTTCTGTTTGAGAAAAGCTGAAACCAAAAACAAGGAATATCTCAAAAATGATCAACTCCACAAAAAAAAACTGTATGTAACATAAATTGTGCGTTTTAATGTGCTCTACATTTTTTGTGTGGTAAGTTTTTGTCCAGCTCTTATGGTTTAGCAGTTATGCAAAATTCTGTAAAAGTCATTTCGAATAAAGTAGTCTTCAGAGGCTATTCCCAGAAAATTCAAGATATACATTTTATTTTTCAAGTTAATATCTTTAATATACAATATTTTAATCAAAATCGTTAAAACCATTTTTGAGAAAATAAAAATTTTCGAAAAATATGTAAAGGATAGTTGGAGGTGTTGAAAATCTTTGTGTTGCATCCTTGGAAGATACCAAACTTAAATACCAAGTTTGGTATTTAATGGTCTTTTCGTTTTTGAGTTATGCTGTCCATGCACAGATGCACGCACGCACACCTTTTTCCAAAAATGCTTTTTTTTTTTTTTTTGGATTCAGGGGGACCCAAAATGTCTATTTCCAGTGAAATCTCTGTATCAAATTTTTGGGTGAAAAACAATACCTTCTCTATAAACTACGTACATCGTACATGTAGAGAAAGTAAAAATAGCTAACCACATTATAACCTCTCATTTTTAACAAATTATTTGTTCTTTTCCGTTGTTTAGCAGATGACTGAAAACTACCAAGAGGAAACATTTACTAGTTCATGTGATTAGTTTATTGAAAGCATTTTAATACCAGCTGCATTTTTATGCATCTCAAAGCTATCTCACGTTAGAGAAAAATATAGACTCAAAACATTTTGAATCCCTGTTTTCAGAATGATTTCAAAATGGTAACTGCTCAAAATGTTTTAAAACACACATGTGCACAGTGTGTGGAATGGCTCTACATATGAAACTAAACTTGGGTAAAAAATGTATGAATATTAATAACTTTACGTAGCCGAGTAATAGCAGGAAACAATACACAAATACTAACATCAACTTAACATACCAAATGTTTATTTGTTCATCTTTTAAGTCTGGATTGTCTAATTTTTTCAATGGTATATTTATTTTTTGTGAGCATACTTATTTTATTGCATATTAATTCATTTTTATCCTCTTTAATCTTTTTGGCTTTATCTTTGTTCTCATTGTGCTTATAGAGCTGCTCTGCACTTGTTTCTCTCCCCAGTCTATATGTAAATTACAAAATTACACATTATTTTATTATTCAAATCAAAGTTGTAAATCCTTCATATTCAAACTCTGTAAGACTTCATAAATGCTTACAATTTTGGCATTTTGAATTTGCAATTTACTGCAGCAATTTCAAACTCAAATGTTGAGCAACAGAGCAGCAAAGGAACAGTGAATCTATGCACATGTGTTACCATTATGAATCACACACAACACGTGATTAACACTTTCATATTCTATCATTTGCATCCTGTAATCAATGGCTGGCACTGCATACGATACTTCACAAATCTTATTAAAACCGTTATCTTTGTATTATTGTGTGAAAAATCACATAACACTAAAAACTGGAATATTTTGTGAAAAAAAAATAATTTTTTTTGTAAAAATATTTATTAAGATGTGACAGACCTTAGAGAAACAAATAAAATCCTGCCTGCCAAAAATAAAAAAAATTGTACAAAACACATTTGCAAAGATTCAATACTTCCTATGCATTATTCATGAACATGGTTCGAAACTTTATACACCAATTGCTGAAGGAAACAACTACAAGTTACCTGGGATTTGTTTATAGAGTGATGTCAATGCATGAGTATAGTCATATCAAAACATAACTTTGCTCAGTGACTGCAGTGCATAGTATCTCTCTACTATGTTGACTAGTTCTATAAAAGCAGTATTCCTCCAATACTGATATCTAAATATTCACATATTGTTGAACTTATAGAACAATTTTGGGGTGAATATTTTACTGCGAATGGTAACAAGATTGAGTGTCAGTTATGCAAAGTGTTAGATTAGTGATAAAGGACACTGCAGTAGTAAAAATTCAGCATATAAGAGCAATCAAGAGACAAAATGTTCAAAAATAGACAATCAGAATTTTATAATGAACTATGAGGTGATGGTTGAATTTAATATTCCACAAAGTAACCAACGACTCGAAGCTGTTTTGGAAAAATATGCTCACAAAGAAGTTCCTTCAGACAGCATAATCCAAGAGGACAAGTCTGACACTAAATTGAATATAGATATAATTGAAAATATAATTGTTTTGCAATCGCAGGTGGTTATATGCTTACATGTAAATTACAATGGCAATATTGTAATCTCTTAGTTTTTACAACCTAATAAAATGTACTTACTGTACATATATAGAACCACTTTTCTCTTCACTCAGTAATACTGCACCTCTGCCTTGTTGGCACATAACAGATTTGCCCGCTACCTCTTCCTATAGTCCATGTTTCCAACCTTTAGTTAACAGTATGAGTTTTAATAACATGCACTGTATTGAGTACTAATCTTGTTACAAGCTATGTTGATTATAGTGTCATGTATTGAGACCTTCCTGGTATTCCTCTTCATCACAAAGTAACTCTGAACAGTAGTCACTGCAAAATGCTTAAAAGTTTAGCAGCTCTTTGAAGCTTTCTTAACCAGTAATCTAATAGTTTCTCTACTTTGTACTACAATACCAGAAAATCTCTCTTCTAATGGCCTACACAGCTATCTGCATTATTTGGTTTTTACATTCTCTACATGTACTATTTACATAGTACCTAGAGTAGGTATTGTATTTCACCCAAAAATTTAATATGATTTGGGTCCCTCTGAATCCAAAATAAAAGCATTTTTAGAAAAGTCTATGTGGATGTGGGTATCAGTATAGTTCAAAAATGAAAAGTTGATTAAATATCAAACTTGATGTTTAAGTCTAAGATTTTTAACTGGTAAACTGTAACAGATAGGCAAAAACTTACTAGGCAAAAGATGTTTTGATTTGCTAAAATATACAATTTATGTCACATACATTTTTTGTAAAGTAAATTATTTTGAGATATCCATTGATATTGGTTTCAATTTTAAAATATTTCAACTTTTTTCAAATGGAAAGTCCTCATTTCACTTCATATCTGTCTTTTTTCGTCCTGAACATGCAAAGGGAACCAAATTTTAATTGTATCACATAAAGGATTTGACTATTGTTTTAATCTAGTGTATTCCCTCAATTTCCCTTCTACGTAAAAGGAAGCACATTCTGCTCTTTTTTGATTAGCATTGTGGAGATAAAAGAAGAATCTTTTGTAAGAAGAGTTTGTCTGCAGAACAGATAAAGAAAACCATTTGAATGTAACACATCAGATTTTTACATAGTGTATTGTTCATAAAAATTCTTTGCTTATTTTCAGTATGCATTTCAGTGGACCGATAAGAATAATCTAATATAATATACACATAACAGAGGTGTCTTGAATAAATTTTAACCTTTGAGATGAAAAATGAACAAACTAGTCTTTACAGCTTGAACTGAAAGCAGCAAATGACACAATTTAACACAGCTAATAAACTTATCCTTGAGCAGGTCATTCATATACTGCAGAAAAACGTCACTGCAGTGATAGTCAACTGTGCATATATTGCAATCTATGACCTGGCTATAAATGAAGTACATTTCCTATTCCAAATTAAATGTAACTTGTCAGGAGGAGGAACTTTTAATAAGCTTTTCTTACCATATGTAGAGGAATACAACTATGATGCAAAAGTTAGGCTACCTCACTGCATTGTAATTTGTTTATATGGGAATGCTTGTAGAAGATGACAGACTGATGGTCCTAAATGGTGCAGTGGTTATCATGACTGCCATGTGAGAAACTAGGGATTGGTTCACTACCAGGAAGGTATAATATGTTGAATATATTCCTAAATGTCTGCAGCTTGAGTGGTAATCATAGGTGCTCTTTTGCATTATGTTTGATGCCGTGATTATAAGCTTTCTTTTAACATCTGATAGCATGCTCCTAGGGATGTCAAATTCTCATAGGCATATCTTACATGTTTTCTCAGATTAAAACAGCGTAAAAGCTACCACTAAAAGTAACTAAAACCCTGGGGAATCTTACTGGTTTGTAAAAAATTAAAGTTGCAGAGTGCCAGCATCTGTCTTAACAACAGATAAATGCTAGTAAAATGCAACATGATATAATAAAATCTGATATGTTACACGTAACTTTTTGTATCTCTCTTCTATAAACTATTCTTTTACAAAAGTTGATCTTTTTATCTACAATAAATGTTAGCAGAAATACTTCATTGTAGGTACAAGAGGTATGAAGGAACTTATGTGCTAGTCAAATTTTTAAAAATCTGAGATGGCTTTGAAATTCCACTCTTTGAATGACTAAGAGAAAGAAAGAAAAAGAAATAGAAAACAAATGTCCATTAAGATTTAAAAAAAAATTAAGGTATTTAAAAATTCAAACCAATGATGAATATCTTAAGAAACAGTAAATCTAAAAAAAGTGTTATATTTCCGTGTGTTTTAACGTCATCTACAGTACATTTTATAAATTTATGTATTATCCTTAAGTGTTTATATGAGAGTTTTCTAACATGCATTCTGGAAAATATTAAGAGCTCCATGTGCACTTCCCAAAGGCTCTGCTCACTCCAGGAAAATAAATAAATTAAAAATTAAGAAACAAAAGTTGAATCTTTGTACCTTATATTTCCCTTCATTGTTCTCCCCAGTAAGGAATAAGGGGATCCACCATAGGGATTGATTCAAAGGAGGACTCTGCAAGTAAAAAGGTTGGGGGTGCTTGGTCCATTGACTTAAATCTGTGAATCCTCTTTAACAGGCATCTTATTCCATAAATTTTTTAAAGCTTAAATAAATGTCATTCTTAGTGGTGCACATATATAAAATAGTCATTTATTTTAACATAGTTTTACTGCAGTTACATGAAGTTTACATTGTAATAAAAACAGTTGATAGTGTAATCCCATTGTTGCTTCTGATCTGTCATGAAAAAAACTGAAGATAGAAAGAAGTAACACATTTGTTTGGGTTTAGCCTGTAGGAGAATACTGAGTTTCTTGCCACATGCAGTCACATCCAGTAGAAACAGTACGTGTAACAGTCTCCCAACAATTTGTATCATAGCGGCGTCTAGTCAGGTAGATCGTATCTCTCCGCTGTACACATGAGAATAGGCACATCTGCAACAACATTGCAAAATGGTTATTCAATATCTTAGAAAATTTTTTCTTATTAAAACCAGTTTTTATGATGAAATAATACAAATAAACATGTATTACAATGTATACATTTTGTAACTGTGTGAGATGGTGATTATTTACAGTTTGCTACTGGATGTTCTGGATGTTGAGACTTTGACCCTGAAATGCATCCAAAACATCCAGCATAGAAGTGTAAATAATGTATTTCTGACACAGTTAAAAAAACTATGGAATTGTTGCTTTTAATAGTGCTTCTTTTTACATTAAAATACTTAATATTGTTCAATAAGGTTTTTGAAAAATTGCTTTAAATAGACTGACTGTTAAAGAGAAGAATACAGAGGTATGAAAATTATTAAGTTCTGAGCAAAGCTGAGTGTCGTATTGCTGACAAATTTATGAATGACATGCACCAACTATTTCCAAAGCAAACTATTACCGAAGTCAGCTTTCAGTGGCTTCCATAAAGAGTAGATTACTCTTGCATGCTCTTATGCATACATAATTAAAAGTGGGGAGAAGGGGGGGGAACCAACGTAGGCCTCTGATTACTTCCATGTATTTCTCATAATTATGGCATACACAATTCACATTAAAGGACTTTATGTCCATCAATAGCAAAAGGCATATATACCAGTTTTCACGATGACAGTGTTGCAGCCCAAGTTGCGGGTTGGAATCCTGCTTAAAGTGAGTTACTCGAATAAGTTCTTTTATTTTTAGGGGGGGGGGAATTTTTCCTTATCCTGGAAAGAGAATGCTGAGCAGCTTTAAGCTCCATGGACTCCGAGATCATTTGAGCATCATTTCACCAATTTCATTCATCGTCCGATATGACCAGCAGGTTGGCTAATTGCCTTTGGCAAGTGCATTCTAATAGCTCATACAATCATTTTATTAAATCTGATTACTTGGAAGATTTCTAATGGATATTGCCTTCTTAGAACTAGGAAACAGGGATGATTCCTAGGGCTCAATCTTATTCAAACATATAGCTTTTGATCTCAACTGTATGATCAGAGCCTTACCTCAGGAACCAGTTACAAAAAGCTAAAATGATATGTTAATAGAAAGTATATTACTGGGCCTATATGTTTTCTTTTATACTCCCTCTCGCCAATTGCTACAACAGTAAATAATACTACCATCCTGCATCGTGTTACTATGGAAGTAAATAAAATGAAAGTTAGAATTTTCTCTCAAAGCATGGATTAAGTCAGGAGTAGACTTATTTATCGAACAAGTAGGTATAGCATTATACTTGTGGCATATTTAGATTTTTTATGAGAAAGCAAAGAGCATGGCATTAATAGATTGTGCTTGCAGAGTGTAAAAAGAAGATACATATTGTATTTACAGAGACAGAAAAAGATCAACAAACAGTTTGCTCTTCGGAAAGTATGCTTAAATTTCAAGTTCCCTCTCAGTGGCATTGCTGAATGCTTTAGAAGTCAGAAGTGATATTATGCTATTGGTGCAGAATTTTTAGTTGCTCTTATTGCTTTAACCCATTTGCATACTTGGAAGGGTTCGTCATTGTATAACTTACCACTTCTATGCAATGATGGGTCTTTCCAGCATTAGCATTCACAACACTTTTACGTGTGTTGCATTATTGATAGGACTGCTGAAATATCCAAGAGCTGTCGCTGACCAAAAGGTAGTCACTGCCCATTAGCTTGAACTTGTATTGACAAAAGAAAGCTCAGAGCAAAATCATGAGCTTTAGGATAAACATTGCTGAATAAATTCTACAGCACAATACAGTGCTAGAGTATCCAAGCAAAGAACAGCAGTCAAGGAAGTAAGACTTCAGGACTGCTACTGGAGTCATTTTCCATATCAAGATACCAGCAACAAAAGAAAAGTCTTCTCTACCTAGAAGATGCAAAGTGCTTGGTGAAAGAAATCCAAAAGGGAAAGTAAGAAATGAATCTTGCTGTGAGTGTGAGAAGTGTAAGGTTGCAATGTATATTGAGAACTGTTTATGATATTTACTACAGATGTGAACTACTAAAGCATAAAATGTAAACAATTTTTATTTCTTAAGGGTTTGCTGTGTGTTATTTTTGCTTAATAAGTTGAAGTTTATCTTTCAGGGCAAAAATTTCCCAATAAAAATGGTACGTCAACGTCCATGGATTAAGCATTGAATTCATCAAAATTTCCCAGGGATTCTTTTCCTATCCAGCAACTTGACAACCTATATTTTTCAATGAATATTCTTTATACTGATTTACGTTGTGGTTCCTAATAATTAGAGCCGGATAATTATACAGTTACATTTTTTTTGTTATTAATGAGATAATAGGTTTGTTGTATGTTGGAGTTTTATGAACATGAAAGCTAAAAAACGTAAACTTGCATGTACATATATTTACATATTTTGCTCTTAAGTACATAAAATCCATGTTTTATTCTTTGGTACATATAATTACATATTTATTAATATTTCATGCTTAGTAAATTTTATTCGCTTTAAAATATAATTGTATGTGAAGCTAATGGGTTCATACCCCATATATAGAGTAAACCTCTCTTTTCTAATGCCCAATAATTCAACAATCAAAAATGTTTTGTTGAATCGCATTGTACGTTTGTATGTCTGCCTGTCACTGTGTGGCCAAGTCTTGTCATCTCAACAATGCAGCAATTAGCTGGCATGTGTAGTTTGAACAGTAACTTTATCTCGTGTCTCCATCTTTTTTTCTGTGGTGTCACCTCAGCAATTAACTTAATATTGTTTAAAAGATCTAAAGGGGAAAACCTCAATATGTGTTCAATTAAAGCATTACACAAAAGAATTTGACAGTTTTTGCACCAATGGAAGGACACTTTTTTGGCAGGTTTGTGAGAATGTGTCTTATTCTCAACATTTTCAAGCCTTGCAACACTTACCCACATCATGCCATCAGGCTCATCTTTGAAGACTCATTTCAAAAGCAGATATTACTCACTAAACCTCAAGCTTAGAAACATCAGAACCTCAGAAATCTCAGATCAGAAGAGATCTGTACCATGCTATGGTTTTGCCAATATCCCTATCTGGAAATTAAAAATTCAATGGTCTATGCATTTCTTGAAAAATACACAAATGAAACTGTGGCAGATGAATATACGATCAGAAAAAAACTATCTAACTGACTTGTAAATGGAAACAATCAACTCAACCCATCTGGAAATCAGTGATGGTCCCTTTTGGGTCTAAATTGACGAGACAACTGATGTTCAGGGAAGACATATTGGAAATGTGATAGTGGGCATGTTGAAAGATACTAAAGCAAGTCAACCTGTGTTGTTAACTTGAGAGTATTATCAAAATGCAACCATCAAAATATTACCTAATTATTTAATGATACATTGGGACTTTTGTGGCCCAATAGGGTGAAACACAACAATGTCTAGTGATGGATGCAGCATCAGATATGTGCAAAGCTGCCACAGCTTTGCAAGTTTTATATCCTAAAATGTTACAATTCACATGGTTTGAAAATGTGCTCCATTGCACAGCAGAAGTGATTCAATCTAAATTTCCTAATGTTGAAACACTGACTTTGAATACAAAGAAAATAAAGTAAAAGCTGAAGCTTTCCTGATAATGTATTAACTCGTTAACTATTCTCGGGCTTCTAGCTAGGTAACTTCATGGATTGACTTCGTTTCGAAGATGTACATCATTCTCATCTTCAGGGTAGATTATTGTAGATCCATGACTTTTTTGTGGCAGTGTATGATGTGTTATATAAGTTTTAGTGATTAACATTTGCTTCACTGTGTTTCATTTCCACATTGGAAATGTTATGGTAAATTCTCTTAATGGGTACATTTTCTTCAGTGCAGAATCTTATTTGAGTATTGAGTGATCAAATTTATTTGGCTTTTACTGAGACAAGAATTTGAAATAATGACGTAAGTGCTAGTCAGTGAGACTCGATCTAGCAGCCAAGACAAAACTAATTCCACCAGAGAATTACCAGGCAGACATTAACAAACTAAAATGTCATTAATTGCTAGTCAGCAGGTCCTTCCACGGCTTGACATAGCAGCCTTGACAAAACTACCTTGCTTACCACAGCATTCCTAGCAAGCTTTAAAGGTGCCATGATTAGCAGATTTGACATATAATGGGGCCTCATGCATGCAAACTGGGAATGTGTTGTTGATCTAATGTGCAGGATTTTGATCCATCAATTTTCCCTAGTCAGCCAATATAAATTGTGTGTTTTCCCACCTGGTACAGCTTTCCTCAATTATGTGATTACAGTAGGTGTTCTCCATTTAAAATCTTGTCAGCATTGCAGAGCTTACATATGTTGTCATTCATAAAACCAAACCTATGTAAATGTTCCACCTAACAGTGCCGGTTCCCATGGCCGCGCTCGCTAAAGCGTCTCGCTTTGGTGCTTCGTGGGCAGGGGATCGTGGGTTCGAGTCCCGCCTTGGGCATGGATGTTATATGTTTGTACAATGTGTATATGTTTGTAAAAGAAACAGTAAAACCAGTAAACCAGTAATCAGTAAAACCTACGGGGGGAAATGTAAATAGGGATACAGTACCGGAGTCCTGATCAGACTCCGTTACTTTAAAAAAAAAAAACAAAAAAAAAAAACAGTCTAGTTTAGCGGCTAATCTGAAGTGAGCAACTGCTACTTTGCCTGGGACGTTTTTAATTTTTGTACTATTTCTTTTATGTTGGAGTAATTTTTATTGGAAATTTTCTTTTGAACATCATGTTGATGGTTTTGGTCTATATTAATTTTGATATTTTTTAGTTTTGCATCTAATCTACAAGACTTTATAGGTTTTGAGTGTAGCACTGCACTCTTTTTGGCCAGAAAGTCTGCAGTCTCGTTATGAATCACTCCCACATGTGCTGTAATATTATCTGTTGATTTTTTTGAGTAATCTATAATAAGAAACTGAATGTTATTGAGTGGAATAGAGTGCACCACTGAGCATTGTACTTTGCTGATGGAAAGCTATTTTTGATCTGGTGGAATAATTCAAGGAATACTTCATCGCAATGCTGCCACTGTATATATATAGTTTTGTGCACTTTCCATGAATGTTAGCATTTTTGTAACAAAGCATAGGTTGAATTACATTTTATGTTTCCTTGTTACATAAGGGAAGTGCTATTCTGTTTTGTTTATTGCATTGTGATTTATATTCTCCTTTTATTTGCATAATGGGAGGTCTCTTATGTCTGTAAATATTCTTTTCTATTTACCTTAGTGAAGACCCAGGTTTGAATTCCATAGTGCTAGTTACCTGGATAAGCTTTTATCAGAATTTTCTCCAACTCTGAGAAGATAAATGTCAGGTTACTGAGTATTATGAACAAATGTTGAAATTACAATTTGGGACAGATGATTTAATTTCTTTTATCTTGGTATCAGAGTAGCTATATTGAAATGAAGTAAAGCTTTATTACAACTGCAATGTGGGTAAAGCGTCATGTCATAAATTCCATCAATTTGTAATCACACCAGTAGTTGGGAGGTTACTTCATAAAGATATATATATGAAACAACAGTCATATGGACAAAGAGCAACTCTGAGAGCTGTATAGCAGCGTCATTTGCAGAATAATTCACATTCCATCCATGAAAGGTTCTGTTACAATTATGTAACTCATTCAGAACGCAAAATATGCTGCTATATTAATGACATTGCTTAGAAATAACTCTGTTCAGACTACCAAAGGTGCCACTGATATATCCATGTCAATCTCTCCTGCTCTCAGTAGGTTTTGGGCACTCATCAACAGTATCTCAAAACTATTTGGCTACAATAGAGTTTGCTCTATAACAGTGAGATTATTTCAAATTGTAAAAACTGAATTATCACTCAGCATAATATAATTTTCTGCCATGTTAATTCCAGGACATTACTGGTAATTACAACTTTTGGGTGTTAGGATGCACAGCAGAATGGATAGTGCAGAAATGAGGGAAAACAATGGTTGAAATTAAAAGGAATATATATATATATAAAAATATAAAAATAAAAAGAATGTGTAAGAAATGGTTGGAAAGAGGTGAACCCTAGCACGTGACTTCTAAAGAGTTTCAAGAAGGGTTTTTAGGTTGCATGCTTTTGGATCAGCATATATTTTTTAATATTTAATAAAAAAGTTTATATTTTACAAGCTTAAAATTATTTTTGTTGCTTTGGAACATACTACATTTTTGTACTGAGTTTCATGAATTACCTGAGGCTCAGGGACAGCTGGTAATTCTGCAACTGTGTGTCGGCAGATTTTCTCATGATATAGAGGAGGACGATATTCATGTTCTGTGTTACTCAACACCAATGGGCGGGTCATTGTTTCACATAGTGGTCGAAATTCCTGAAAATGCATGAAAAATTGCCCTCTGTCATAAGAACACAAACAAAATAGGAGACAAAGTGCAAAATCATGTCTATGAATTACCAAGAGATTTTTGATAATTATAAGAAAAGTAATAATAATAATAATAATAATTATTATTATTATTATTATTATTATTATTATTATTTTCTGAAAAATTAAACTTTGGTGTTGATAAAATGGTAAACAAAACTTCTCAGTAGAATAGTTGCACATTGCTTCTCATTTGTTATGTACCTCCTTATACCATAAAAATGAGCAAACTTTTGAAGAATTATGTCTTTTAAAATCTTTCAGCTCTGTTGGCAATTCATAGCAACGTCTCTATGGTCAAGCCTTTATCTTCATTCTATCATTGTGTTATATGGGTTTTTTAATTAACAAATGTGTGTTGATAGCTGAATGTTTAGATGTAGGTGTCTTAACAATGCGAAATTACCAAGCGTTTGAAACCCCTTTCCAAGAATGTGCTTGTTTTTTAATCTCTTGTTTTCAAAATAAATATAAAATTGGTAAATAAAAATAAAATTTTGTGTTTAAGCATAAATATCTTAAAATTCAAATATATCTCTTGCTGTACATTAAACATTAACTTTACTTGGGAAAAAAATGTATAAGGAGGCTATGAACCAATTACGAACACTGGAGCACATGATAAGAATGTTACACATTTTATTGTTTATGGTGTGCGTGCATGCGAACCCCCATTGAGAATTTTATTACTTTCTATAATCAAGCTTATTATTTTTGCTTATAATGGCTTGCAATTTGTGCTGCAAGGAACTGTTAGTTTAGTTTCTTACACATAATATATTTCTGTTGCAGGTATTTTGACAAAGGAGGAGTGGTATGTATTTGGAGACCAAGAATTATGCAGTATTTGTTTGTTACAAAATGTTTCAGTTTTACAGTGGGATACTGTACAATGTTATGGTACTTTTTTATATAAACAATACACAACATAGCAACTTTACATTTGTTTAATTTGATTATTTGTAATGAAACATCTGTAACTAAAATAAAGACACTGCATATAAAATACTCAATTATTAATGAATGCATTTTGGAAGAAAATAGTAATAAATGTACATACCACAGTCACATCAACATCTCGATCATCTCGCTGTGTTGCAGAGAAATAGGACTGCTCTGGGTCTAACTGAGTGTCGGAGACATATATGGCACCACGGAAAGGTGAGGAACCCCACATGGCATTGCGTTCTCCTCGGAATCGCAAACCCTGCGTATAATGGAAAGTAGCTTAAAATATTATATACAAAAAATAATATCCAAGCCTATTGATAGAATGAAACAGAAATGCATGTTTGTTAAACAGGAGGCATCTATGAACAGAATATATCAAAGCTTGCAGTAAAATTTGAATTAAAAATCAAACATTGTAAGCTTAATTATTTTCTATGTTATACATAAACCAGGTGAATTGCATATAACCTGCCAGGCGTATATGTATTGCATAGATCTGTTGTATTTATATGCCTATTATTGCCATTACTGTCACTTCACTTCCCTTGTTGCTCTCTTTGAGAAACAAAACAAACTGTGTTTTGACACTTTGAATAAACCAGTTCCTGCTCCCATCCCACCCCGAGAAGCCCACTGCTATTAGCTGAGATACATCTCTGGTTCCAAGATATTTGGTTGACCCATAGTTTGGTTGCATATTCAACAGGTTTTAATTTGCAATGTTGAGATTTGACTCTTGATAGATCAAGGCAATGTAAAACTATAGAACTTGATGCTTATATAAAAGGCATCTCATTAAACTGTAATTGCATTTGACATAAGCATGCTTTGTCTTTTAGAGATTGTCTGAGTGCAGTGGGGGCACCGTTATCAAGTAGCAGTGCACAAGTGTATATGTATCAGAAGATAAAATCTCATTTAAGGATTGATTTGTGCTTTCATATAACTATATCCTGTAGAGAAGTTTATTGTGATTTTTAGATAAAATAGAATGAAGCAAAGATTTGTGTGAGAAATAAATTGCATGTTATTGGCACTATTAAGCTGTACTTAAGTTGAAATTGATTGGGACCAATAAACATTACAAGTGTCTGTTTTGTGTCACTCATTTATTATTCCTGTAAACCATGATTTGGGTTAATTTTTGCATGCTTGGAATTATATTTGGCATCTTCATTGGCCGACTCTTACTGATGTTTTTCATGAGAAGAAATTTCTTCCTTTCCAAATCCAGCATATCTTCTTTCACAGCATTACCTGACATTTTCTTGATACATTTGGTGATGGCATGAATAGATTTAGTGATAGTATGAATTTTTGCTGCTCAGTATCTGTACATGGTACTGATCACCTTGAAGGCTGGTTGTACGGTCAATATCCTTAAATTCAGATTTTAGCTATTATCTAAATTACTGGTATATATTGCGAGTACAACTCAGCTTTCAGAAAATCATTTAAAAATACCACTAAGAAATATAATAATTTGTGGATGCTTCACCTCCAAGCCTGCAAACTGGGAGTTTATTTCATCTCCTTCCTGAACTGGTCTTTCCTACTTCTATTGTAGTGATTCCTCTGAAAGAGAAGCTCAATAGCAGAACCTCGTTTACACCTTTATTGCACATATGTTGCATTCTGAGCTTTCATTTCCATTTTTTTGAGAGGAAGGATCTTTGTTTAATTTTACTTATTTTACCCCTCATCAACCAAACAAATTTACCCATCATTTTCACATGGGGAAGACACCAACCATTGCTGCAATAATTTGAAACATGTGCTACAATTTGGTTAAAAAAGATCTGATTTGTTCCATTCACATGACTTTCTCTACCTGTTCTTCAAACAAACTAGTCTTAAAAAAATCTGTGGTGTTCCATTCACTTGACTTTCTCTACATCTTTGTAACAAATTATTATTAAAAATCTTATTCTTCTATCTACTTTATGCTAATCAAGATAAACAGCAGAAAAGCTTTCTTGTGAGTAGAAGGGAAATAATGGAATACACAAGGCTGAAACGATAATCAAATCTTTTAAAAGCTGGTTGCCATATTGATGAAATCAATTCTTTGCACTGACAGAAGTTAATAAATTCCCATATGTGAAATGTGTTAAGTATTTTAAAATAAGCCAATAACAAGAAATATCTCAAAAATGGTAAACTCCATGAAAAAAATGTATATGACATAAGTTGTGTGTTTCAACAAGATCTACATTTTTTGTTAGGTACGTTTGTGTCTCTCTCTACAGTTTACTAGTTATGCTAAATCCAGCAAAATCATCCAGAATAAGGTGGTCCTCAGAGGTTATTCCCAGATATTTCAAGATACACATTTTATTTGTGATGTAAATATCTTTAATATACAGTATTTTAATTAAAATCGGATACAACCATTTTTGAGAAAACCAAAATGTTTAAAAAATTGTTCCATGTAAAAGGTAATTTGAAGTAATGGGATTTTTCTGAAAAGATTTGTATCATGTCCTTGGAAGAAACTAAATTTAAATGCCAAGTTAGGCATAACACCAAGTTTTCATTTTTAAGCTCTTTCTTAGCAGGTTCTTGTCCTCCCAAGGCAATCCCCACCCATAGATCAGAACGTGGGACTATTAATCTGGAATACTTTTAATTGGTATTCATTTTGAGCTAGTAGCAACTGTTTTTATTAGACAACTTTTTTTTTTTTTTTTTTTTTTTTTTTTTTGCTTCATCCATTTTCATCCTTTATTAGGCATAAAGGAGTGTTTTTGCCATTGGTCATTGGGCCCCATGGATCTAGTCGGGAGTTTCATTTCTTAACTACTGGTTTTTTCCCCACATTCACCAATTGTGAGTCAATTATTGTTCCGTGGCAGGTCCAGGACAGTTAAAATATATGTAGAGGGGTGAAATGAGCCCCTAGGCCTCGAGTACTGTAATATCGTTGGTCGAGGAAGAGAAAGAGGGAATCTGCTAAGGAAAAGGAAAAATACCAGATTCGGTCATTAAACTCATCAGGTTGGCCAGTTCTATTTGATGAGCAACCCCTCCCTTTCAACATGCATAAGCATGCATAATAACAGCTGCACCATGGGAACGTGAGGGATGGGACGTTAAAATAATTGTCCACATTGGTTCCTTTAAGCCTCTATTATAGAGGAATTAAAAGGCTCTCCCCTCTATTGAAAACAATTACCTTTTGCTAATAATAATGATTATAAACCTAAATTAACTGCAAATATATTAAGTTCCAAAGGAGAAAAATTCTTTAAAAAAAATTGAAACTAACTCCTGATCTACCTCCAAAACCAGCCTTCACCATGTTCAGACTTACCACTGGACATGACTGTATCAGCAAATACCTGCATAAAATTGGATTGCTATAGTCTCCAAATTGTCTGTTATGCAACAAGGAAGAAGAAATGAATGTGGAACATATATCAATCTGTGAACAACTTAAACTGTATCCAGACTTGACCTCAAAATATTGGGGTGCAAGAAGGAGAATGACTTTCTTGCTAAATCCTGAGCACTCACATGTATACACACACATTTTTGAGGTATGGTGATAACAGGCATATGGACAGAACACAGGGATTTTTTAAATTTTTTTTTATTCAAGGGGTCTCAAAATATATATTTCTGGTGAAATCTCAGTAGCAAATTTTTGGATGGAATACATACAACCCCTAACTACTACGTATATTGTATATATGAGCACAGAAAGTAATAATTACAAGTTGGACTGATATGCAGATATGATACTCAACTGGATTTTGAATAAATAAAGCAAGATAATCCTTACTGTTCACAAACTCACTATTTGGGATACATAATTGGAACACCAAATTTTTAATTTGCTTTGTATGACTTCAATAATGCTTTAAATAAATGTCCACCTTCATCCTGTGAGATTTAAGTTACAAAAGCATCCAAATGTGAAATATACCTGTGAAGCATTGTAGCGAGACAACCAACCAACTTCTGCACATGATGTCAAGCCAATCATCCAGCAAGCAATAGCAAGCAGTACCACCCAAAGCTGCCAACAAAAAGAAAATGTGGTAAGTTAAATGTTTCATCTTCTAATATTCTGCCATTCTACTGTATAGAGTGGGCAAAACGTCATCACATAAGTCAAGCTAATGACAGAGATTACTAAGAAAATGAAAATTTAGGATCACCTTTTCCTCTATCTAAAAATATTTTATAAAATACCTGACAAAACTGCTACTTTTAATAGCAAAGGGGGCTCATCTGTTAAAAGCCAAATAACAGTTTAGATTAATTTGAAAAGTGGGTTCTCAATCATGTGTACCCAAGAGATGAGTGAAAGGCAATATCAGATTCTCCAATCACATCCTTAAAGGAGTGCATGTAATCAATGCATCTATGACGGTGCATTGCATTGCACAAGGTGCAAAAGACACTTTGTTAGTTTGATCTGTATAACCCCTGCTCTTTGACTTTTGAGTCTTTTATGACATATACATTTTATGTCCAGTAAGTTTTTTTTGTTTATGAGTTATGCAAAATTCATTCAGAATGAACAGGTCTTCAGAACCGATTCCCAGAAAATTCAAGACATACATTTTATTTGTGATGTAAATGTTTTTAACATACATATTTTAATCAAAATCTTTTAACACCATTTTTGAAGAAAACAAAATTTAAACATTTTTTTTCCAGGTAAAGGGTAGTTGGGAGGATTCTCTTGAAAATCTTCGTTCATATCATTGGAAGATGCCAAATATAAATACCAAGTTTGATATTTATCGGTCTTTTGGTATTTCAGCCATGCTGTACACACATACACAGATCTTTTTCGAAAAATGATTTTCTTTTTGGACTCGGGGAACCTCAAAACATATATTTCCGGCAAAATCACGAATTTTTGGTGGAGTACAATACCTTTTCTATACACTATGTACAGGGTAAAAGCTCTTACTGGAGTGTTCCATTCACATGACTTACTCTACATTTCTGTAACAAATTATTGTTAAAAAGCTTATTACTTTCTCTACACGTACTATGTACATAGTGTAAAATTTGATACCGAGATTTCACCGGAAGTACATGTTTTGGGTGCCCCTGAATCCAAAAAAAAAGCATTTTCAGAAAAATATCTGTGTGTGTGTGTGTGTGTGTCTATGAACAGCATAGCTCAAAAACGAAAAGACCATTGAATACCTAACTTGGTGTTTAAGTTTGGTATCTTCCAACGATGCGACACGAAGATTTTCAAGAAAATCCCCCCACCCCAACTACCCTTTACATGGAACTTTTTTTCGAAAATATTGATTTTCTTAAAATGGCTCTAACGATTTTGATTATAATATCGTATATTAAAGATGTTTACCCCACAAATAAAATGTATATCTTGAATTTTCTGAGAATAGCCTCTGAAAACTACTTTATTCTGGATGAATTTTACGGAATTTTGGATAACTGCTAAACCGTAAGAGATGGACAAAAACTTACCACAGAAAAAATGTATTTTACGTTAAAACACACAATGTATGTAATATACATATTTTCGTGGAGTTGGTTGTTTTTTAGATATTCCTTGTTTTTGGTTTCAGCTGTTTAAAAAATTATACTTTTCTCATACAGGAAGTTTGTCAACTCCTGTCCATACAAACAAAGGAACTTCAGTCACATAGCAACCAGCTTTTTGACTATCACTTTAACCTACAATAATTTGTTACAGAGATGTAGAGAAAGTCATGTAAATGGAACACATCAGATATGTTTTCTATCTACTTTATGTTAATCAAAATAAACAATGGCAAAAATGGTCTCATTACTTGCTTCCTTATAAGTAGAAGGGGAAAAAGGGCATACACTAGGCTAAACTGAAAGTCAACTCTTTTAAAATCTGGTTGCTATGTGATTGAAATTCGTTTCTTTGAATTGCCAGAAGCTGAGTATTTCCTGTATGAGAAATTTTAAAATATTTTAAAACTGAAACCAATAACAAAGAATTTTCAGAAATGGCCAACTGCACGAAAAATGTAAAGAACACAAATTATTTGTTTTAACCAGATCTACATTTTTGTTTAGTAAGTTTTAGTCTACCAGTTTACCAGTTATGCAAAAGTCATTCAGAATGAAGTGGTCATCAGAAGCTATTCCTAGAAATTTAAAGATATACATTTGTTATGTAAATATCTTTCATGTTAGGTATTTTAGTTAAAATCGATAGATATTTTTGAGAAAATCAACATTTTTTAAATGTTTTCCATGTAAAGGGTAGTTTGTATAGGGGATTTCCCTCAAAATCTTTGTGTTGCACCCCGGAAAACTTATATAAACTTTCTCTTCGAAATGAAAATGAAATAAAAAAAATCTGATGTGTTCCATTCACATGACTTTCTCTACATTTCCGCAAAATATTATTAAAAAGCTTATGCTTCTATTTAATTCATGCTAATTGAGCAAAAAATAGCAGAAATAATCTTATTGCTTGTTCCTTGTAAGTAGAAGGAAATAAGGGATTATCATAATTAAAGTGATAGTCAAAAGATGGTCGCTATGTGACAGAAATTCCTTTGTTTGTCTGGACAGGAGTTGACAAATTCCTGTCTGAGAAAACTAAGTTTTTCAAAGCTGAAACCAAAAACAAAGAATATTCAAAAACGATCATCTCCACGAAAAAAATTTATATTACATAAATTGTGTGTTTTAACGTGCTCTACATTTTTTGTGTGGTAAGTTTTTGTCCATCTCTTACGGTATAGCAGTTATGCAAAACTCTGTAAAATTGATCCAGATTAAGTAGTCTTCAGAGGCTATTCCCAGAAAATTCAAGATATACATTTTATTTGTCAGGTAAATATCTTAATATTTTAATCAAAAGCGCTAGGGCCATTTCAAAGAAAATCAAAATTTTAGAAAAAAAATCCATGTAAAGGGTAGTTGGGGCTGAGGGGATTTTCTTGAAAATCTTCGTGTCGCGTCCTTGGAAGATACCAAACTTAAATACCAAGTTTGGTATTCAACGGTCTTTTCGTTTTTGAGCTATGCTGTCCACAGACACACGCACACACATACACACGGACCTGTTTCTGAAAATGCTTTTTACTTTCTCTACACATACTATGTACATAGTGTATAGAGAAGGTATTATTACACCCAAAAATTCGATACCGAGATTTCACCGGAAATACGTTTTGGGCCCCCCTGAATCCAAAAAAGTCCGTGTGTGAGTGGGTGGGGACAGCATAGCTCAAAAACGAAAAGACCGTTGAATAACCAACTTGGTGTGTGTGTGCGTATGTGTATGTGTGTATGTATGTTTGTGTGTCTGTGGACAGCATAGCTCAAAAACGAAAAGACTGCTGAATAACTAATTTGGTATTCAGGTTCGGTATCTTCCAAGGATGCGACACAAAGATTTTCAAGAAAATCCCCCCACCCCCAGCTACCCTTTACATGGAACTTTTTTTCGAATATTTTGATTTTCATAAAAATGGCTCTAACGATTTTGATTAAAATATCATATATTAAAGATGTTTACCCTACAAATAAAATGTGTATTTTGAATTTTCTGGGAATAGCCTCTGAAGACTACTTTATTCTGGATGAATTTTTCGAAATTTTGGATAACTGCTATACCATTAGAGATGAACAAAAACTTACCACAGAAAAAATGTAGACCACGTTAAGACACACAATTTATGTAATATACATATCTTCTTGGAGTTCATCGTTTTTTTACTTTCTCTATACGCACTATGTACATAGTGTATAGAGAAGGTATTGCACTCCACCCAAAAATTCGATACCGAGTGTGTGTGTGTGTGTGTGTGTGTGTGTGTGTGTGTGTCCGTGTCTGTGAACACGATAACTCAAAATTGAAAAGTCGGTAAAATACCAAACTTGGTATTTAAGTTTAGTATCTTCCAGGGATGCGACACGAAGATTTTGAGAAAAATCCCCCCACCCAAAAGTACCCTTTACATGGAACTTTTTTCGAAAATTTTGATTTTCTAAAAAATGGCTCTAACGATTTTGATTAAATTGTTGTATATTAAAGATATTAACCTGACAAATAAAATGTATATTTTGAATTTTCTGGGAATAGCCGCTGAAGATTACTTTATTCTGAGTAAATTTTACGGAATTTTGAATAACTGCTAAACCGTAAGAGATGGACAGAAACTTACTACACACGAAATGTAGAGCACCTTAAAACACACAATTTATGTTCTATACATTTTTTCGTGGAGTTCGTCGTTTTTGAGACATTCCTTATTTTTGGTTTCTGTTATGAAAAACTTATACTTTTCTCATACAGGAACTTGTTAACTCCTATCCTTATAAACAAAGGAATTTCATTGACATAGCAACCAGATTTTGACTATCACTTTAACCTATGGTTATCCCTTATTTCGCTTCTACTTATAAGACTATTTCTGATTAGCATAAAATAAATAGAAGTATAAGCTTTTTAAGAATAATTTGTTGCAGGGATATAGAGAAAGTAATGTGAATGATACACATCAGATTTTTTTTTGTTGATATTCCTTGTTTTTGGTTTTAGCTTTTTAAAAAATTATACTTTTCTCATTCAGTAAATTTGTCAACTCCTGTCCATATAAACAAAGGAACTTCAGTCACATAGCAACCGGCTTTTGACTATCACTTTAACCAATGTCACTCCCTTATTTCGCTCCTACTTACAATGAAGCATGTAATAAGACTCTTTCTGCTAATTTTTTCTCGATTAGCATGAAGCATAAGTTTTTTAATAATAATTTGTTACTGAGATGTAGAGAAAGTCATGTGAATGGAACAATCAGATTTTTTAAAGTTGAAACCAATAACAGGGAATATCTAAAAAACGATCAACTCAACGAAAAAAAATGTATATGTCATAATTTGTGTGTTTTATCATGAACTGCGTTTTTTTGTGTAGTAAGTTTTTGTCTATCCCTTATAGTTTACCAATTATGCAAAATTCAATAAAAACCATCAGACTAAAGAGGTCTTTAGATGCTATTCCCAGAAAATTCAAGATATACATTTTATTAGGCATGTAAAAGTCTTAAATATAAGAGATTTTAATCAAAATCGTTAGTAATTTTTGAGAAAATCAAACATTTCAAAATTGTTTCCATGTAAACGGTAGTTTGGGGTGGGAGATTTTCTTGAAAATCTTAGTGTCGCATCCTCGGAAAATACCAAACTTAAATACCAAGTTTGATATTTAATAGTCTTTTCGTTTTTTGAGCTATGCTGTCGACAGTCACACACACACGGATCTTTTTCCAAAAATGCGTTTTACTTTCTCTTCACGTACTATGTACATAGTGTATATAGAAGGTAATGCATTCCTCCCAAAAATTTGATACCGAGATTGCACCGAATTAAAAAAAAAGCATTTTTAGAAAAAGGTCCGTGGGTGTCTGAGGACAGAATAGCTCAAAAAAGAAAAGACCGTTGAATACCAAACTTGTTATTTGAATTTGGTATCTTCCAAGGATGCGACACGAAGATTTTCAAGAAAATCCCCCCACCCCTAAATTAACCTTTACATGGAACTTTGTTCGAAAATTTTGGTTTTCTCAAAAATGACTCTAACGATTTGGTTAAAATATCGTATATTAAAGATATTTACCTGACAAATATAATGTATATCTTGAAATTTGGTAATAGCTTTTAAAGACCTGTTTATTATGGATGAATTTTGCATAACTACTAAACCGTAAGAGATAGAGAAAAACTTACTACACAACATGCAGATCTCGTTAAAATACACAATTTGTGTCACATACATTTTTTTCGTGGAGATGACCTTTTCAGAGATATTTCTTGTTACATTTAGCCTTGTGTATTCACTTATTTCCCTTCTACTTACAAGGAACTAAGTAATACGACCGTTTCTGCTAATGTTTATCTCGATTAGCATGAAGAGAGAGAAGAATATGCTCGTTAACAATAATTTGTTACAAAATGTAGAGAAAGTCATGTGGTTGGAACACAAAAAATTTTTTTACTCTGGGAATCCTAAAAGATATATTTCCAATGAAATCTCGATATCGAATTTTTGGTTGGAATACAATACTTTCTCCTGTGTTCTGTATGAATTAGAGAAAGTAAAAATGAAGTGGAATGAACATTTGCGAAAGAAGGCTTATAAGTTTAAAATGACACACTGAACCGAAACTGAACACTAAAATCAGCTGAGAAGCTGCAGCAGCAGCAGCAGCAGCAGAAATAGTAGAATACAGAGAAAGTAGAAGAAACCCCATGTCGTAAGAAAAATACTAGTGTCGGCTGATAAGTCCAGGACCTCTCAATGAAAACAGAATTTAAATTTTCTTTTTTGCTTTATTTCTGAACATAATCTCCAGAAAGGCTAATACATTTGTCATATCGGTGTTCTAATTTAATTAAACCATCTCTGTAGTGCGATTTATCAAGGTCCTCAAAATAGCTGTTTACCGCATCAATGAACTCCTCGTTGCTGCGGCATCTTCATCCTCCAAGACATTTTTTGAGGTTTGGGAACAGGTAGTAGTCACTGGGTGCTAGATCTGGAGAATAGGGTGGATGTTCAAGCAATTCCAACTTTAATTCTCACATTTTTCCCATTGAAATAACTGAACAATGGACCGAAGCATTGTGATGAAACAATATATATATATATATATATTGTTTGCCAAATGAGGTCTTTTTCTTTTCACCTCATCACTCAAACGTTGCAGTAAGCTTGCGTCACCAGTAATACTTTTACCAAGTAATCAATAAAAATAATTCCCCGTGCATCCTAGAAAACACGCGCCATAGCCTTCTTAGCTGAAAAAGTGACTTTGCTTTTTTGGAGTTGGTTCACCTGGCGCAATCCACCGTTTTGACTGTGATTTACTTTCTGGAGTGTAGTGATGTATCCAAGTTTCATCCATGATAATAAGCCGTCTCAAAATGTCACTGGGATTTTTATGGTAGAGCACCACATTCTTAACAGAAACAGTTTTTCTTTGCAACTTTTGATCAGCTATAACACAGCACCCATCTTGCACAGACCTTGTGAAAGCCCAACACATTACTTAAATATTACCTGCACGTTCTTTAAATATGCTTACAGTCTCTGCTATCTAAAACAACATCTGCGGTCTTCCAGTAGACTAAACGATGAATGTTTTCAATGATCTCTGGAGTTGTCACTTCTACAGGGCGTCCAGAGCGACGCTCATCACTGGTGCTCGTACGTCTCATTTTAAACTCTGCAACCCACTTTCTAATCATTGAATATGTAGGGGCAGAGTCTTTCAATGTACTGTCCATTTCCTCCTAGATTACTTTAGGCGTTAAGCCTTTCAAATGGAAGTATTTAATCACTGCTCGTTTTTCCAAATCCTCCATTTTCTTGAAAATTCTAAAGTTGTCTTGTTTAAAATGCTGTCATTCGAAAACTAAACAAGTTATTGACCTGTAATTATAGATACAAGCTAGTCTATATTTCAATTATACGATGCTACCGCCTAACTGGCCTAGTGTCGCCATATCTGTGTGAGGCCCGGGACTTATCAGCCGACCCCGTAGAGGAAAGATAAAAAAAAAAAAAAAATCTGATGTGTTCCATTCTCTACATCTCTGTAACAAGGTATTGTTAAAAATCTTATTCTTCTATCTACTTCATGCTAATCGAGATTAGCCTTATTAGTTGCTTTCTTGTAAGTAGAAGGGAAATAAAGGAATACACTAGGCTAAAACGATAGTCAAATGCTTTAAAAGTTCGTTGCCATGTGGTTGAATTTATTATTATTATTATTATTATTATTATTATTATTATTATTATTATTGCCAGGAGTTGACAAATTCCCATATAAGAAAAACCGAAATCAATAATAAGAAATATCTCAAAAATGTTTAACTCTACGAAAAATATGTATATGATTTAAATTGTTTTTTTTAATGAGATTTACATTTTTTGTGTAGTAAGTTTTTTCCTATCTTTTACGATTTACAAATTCAGCAAAATTCGTCCAGAATAAAGAAGTCTTAAGAGGCTATTCCCAAAAAATTCAAGATATACATATTATTTGCCGTGTAAATCTCTATAATATACGGTATTTTAATCAAAATCGTCAGAGCCATTTTTGAGAAAATGAAAATTTTCGAAAAGTTTTCCATGTAAAGGGTAATTTGGGAAGGAGGCATTTTTCTCAAAATATTCGTGTTGCATCCTTGTAAGCTACTAAACTTATATACCAAGTTTGATATTTTACCAACTTTTTGTTTTAGAGTTATCGTGTTCACAGACATACGGACACACACGGACCTTTTTCCAAAAATGATTCGTTTTATACAGGGACGTGTATTTTCGGTGAAACCTCAGTGTCGAATTTCTGGGTGGAATGCAATACCTCATCTATATATTATGTACATACTACGTGTAGAGAAAGTAAAATACACAGGAGATTAGAAAAAGATGCAGGAGACTAAACGCCCAATAGGATTGAGCGGAATGGTTCAGGCGGAAACGTCTGTGGCCCGCATTCGAGTGGTCCTGGGCTCAACTCCCATGGGCTGACCAACCTGGCTGAGTATAGAAAATCTGAAAATAGATGGTAATTGCCATTGCGCTGCCATCTACCCACATAGACTGTAAGCAGTAGACCGGACAGCTCCATAACCCTTTTACTTGTCGCGGAGCTAAGTAATGGTATAGGAGAAGAGACTTTAAAAGGCTAACTGCACTTTGCCATCTGACTACGGATGATAGAAAGCTAGCCTGGAGAGCACTCTAACAGCATCTGCTTGGCAAGAAGCGAAGGAAGTATAGTTCACGGATGGGACCCTAAAAAGTTACTGACCACCACAACGTCAGCGAGGTATCTTACCGAATATTTTTGATACGATATGACGAAATTGATAAATCTACGTATAATAAAATAGAATTAAAACAAAAAACAAAAAGGATGAATAATAAGAAATAAGAATGCATAAAGCAGAAATGTGAAAAAGTAAAGACTGAAGAGAAAATAGGAAGATGATTTGATGGACCACAATCTACAAATTTCGGAATTCGGGGTGAGTAGAAAACGAAGAAAATAGCAATGAAATATGGGGTAGTGAAGGAACACTGCAATGCTGAAAGGAATATCGCTTTGAATAGAAAGAAAGAAATGAAGATAACATATTTCCAATTTAAAGGAAAAATTGAATTGGGCATAACATTAAATTAAATGGAGCTTTATTTTATGGACGCTCTTTAACTGCTGTGGTTCTCAGCGTCCCATTCTATATTGGGCGTGAAAGACCTCTTAATTTTGCTCTGAGACCTCTTTTTCAGGCTTGAGGTTCCTTTGCGTATCGTAAATCTACGACCCAGAACCACCGGTTTTACTTCCCTTCTGAAGGAATCCATGTTAAGGATTTTTGCGTCCTCCGCTGGGTTTGAACCCGTGACTTCGGGACCTAGCGGCTCGCTTATTACCCTTAGACCATGGAGAACGACTGAAATGTATGATGTATGAAATAGTGGCATAAAAATGGAATATGTGATGATCTTTTTCTTTTATAGAAACTATGAAGCTGTCTGTAATCTCAGTGTCTGAAGATTTCATTCCTTATAACTCATTTGGCAATTATTCAATTAAAAATGTAGAATCAATATCTATATAATAAAATACAGGAGAAATTATAAAAACGTGATTTGTTCCATCCACATGACTTTCTCTACCTGTTCTATAAACAAACTATTCTTGCAAAAGATTATTCTTTTATCTATATCATACTAATCAAGACAAACATTAGCAGAAATTGTCGTCTAACTTGCTTCGTTAAGTAGAAGGGAAATAAGGGAATACACCAGGCTAAAGCGACAGTGCAGTCTTTTAAAAGCTGGTGGCTCTATGCACAATTGAAGTTCGGTTCGCTTTGCATTTCCAGTGAAACAAAGAGAGATGAAACGAAAGGTGACTCCTTTTGAGAAAAGATCGCAGTTTAAAGTTGAAACCGATAACAAGGAATATTTCGAAAACACTCAACTCTACAACAAAAATGTACATGACATAAACTGTGTGTTTTAACGGGATCTTAATTTTTTGTGAAGAAATTTTTCGTCTATTTCTTACGGTTTTCCAGTTTTGCAAAATTCAGCAAAATTCATCCAGAATGAAGAGATCTTCAGAAATTATTCTCAGAAAATTCAAGATACACATTTTATTTTTGTATTTTTTGTAGTGTTTAATGTCCGCTTTTACTAGATACTTGTGGCACCGCAGGCGATGACACTGGTGATACATGGAATGAAGATTGAGAACCGGTGGAATGCGATGGTAGGGAAACCGGAGAACTCGGAGAAAACCCGCCCCTGCGGGTTTGTCCACATGAAGTCGCTTGGGATCGAACCCGAGCCGGCTAGGTGAGAGGCGAGTGGCCTAACCACACGGCCACGGCGCGACCTATATTTTATTTATGATGCAAATAATTTTAACATACGACATTTTAATAAAAATCGTTATAGCCATTTTTGAGAAAATCAAAATTTTCGAAAACATTTTCCATGTAAAGGATAGCTGGGGGTGGGGAATTTTCTTGAAAACCTTCATGTCGCACCCTTGAAAGATACTCAGCTTAAATACCAAGTTTCGTTAACCGATTTTACGTTCTTGAGCTATGCTGACCACAGAGACACACACGCACGGGCATGTTTATAAAAGTTTTTGTCAGAGGATCTCAAAACATATATTTCCGGTAAAATCTTGGTATCGAATTTTTGGGTGGAGTACAATAACTTCTTTACACACTATGCTCATAGAACGTGTAGAGAAAGTAAAAATGTAAAGGGATTTGTGGATCTGGAAAAGTCGATAGCGTAGTTTGAAAACAGGAGAGTCTGAAGAAAATGGGTATGGATTCAGTGTTGCTAGATTGGGCGAAAAGTCGCCGATTGGGCTACTAAAATCCGCTTTTTACGACCAAATTTTGATGAAGGCGATTTGTGAATTTTTGGACTACTAAAATGTATCTGCAAAATATAAATTTTATTAATGTACCGTTTGGTAAGGAAGAGAGCTCTAAATCTAATTTGACGAAAGACAAATACTAAATCTTCTCTGATGTGAGGAAAACTTATTTATACAATGCTATTTTAAGCCTGCCAATAATTACTTCTTTTTCTGCGCGCGATATAGTTAATTTGCGGTATTTATTAATATTGTTGCTATGGATGGTTCATAAGTTGGCATTCTCACGTGCAATGTGGTTTCAATGAAAGCAAAACAAATTTCAGTGCTGGTAGTTAATGTTTCATTATACTTCTTATATCGATATTTTAAGAATTAAATTTAATCATGATCAAAAGCATTAGTGCGGGAAGTAAAACCATACGAATAAAAAGTATGTCCCCATAGTAACACATCGGAGAATCGGCTCCTAAATTGCAACATTTTTCGTTCTGTTAATAAGATTGTATGGTTATAAGTCTATATGTCTATAAGGCGAGGGAAATAATTAATATAATAAATACTTCAGGTAATATTTCAATATAATTATAGGCGCAAACGCCTCGTATTTTCATACTCTTTCCTGAATCTGTGTCAGCGCAGCCCACACTAGTTAGTATTCCAACATTATGCCATTTATTATGATTGTGCTATACTTACAGAAATACCGATTATAAGAATCTTTTGAAAATATTACAAGAGAGTGTGTGTTTGTGTATATAAAACAGTAAAATAAATTGCATATTTTAATAAAAATATTGGGCGACTTCAGCTGAAACTTTGCAATTTTTTGAATGATTCGGCGAAATTTTGTGAAATGCTTCTAGCAACACTGTATGGATTGGAATCTATATAATATGTCGTATATGTATGGAACAACTTATCACTATCACTATCAGATTGAGGACACGTGTGAATGAGCCTCTCTTAACAATCCCATTCTTACGTCACTGTTTTCGGTTCATGGCTAATGTTGTCACAAACACATCATAGCCTGAAGTAGGTATCATTTGGCGACTGTCGCGTGAGTGCGTCTCTGAGACGTAGTGGCGCACAGCACAACGGAAGGCTTCTGTATCAATTTGGCTTGACAGCTGATTTAAATGGATGTGGGTAGCCTGCAGGGGCAGGAGGGGCCATTTCATCACTTTATGTCTCTCTATTAGTACAGACATGCCATCGAGTACAAACCTTTGCTCTCACAAATAGTGCTTCCCTTGTTCCCATATGTTTGTCCCCAGGCCTCAAGCTTCCGAGGTAGCCCATTTCTGCAACATTTTTTGGTGAAAGCATATAAAAAAATCTGATGTGATCCATTCTCATGACTTTCTCTACATCTCTGCAACAAATTATTGTTAAAAAGCTTATGCTTCTATTTACGTCATGCTAATCGAGAAAAAATTAGCAGAAATGGTTTTATTACTTGCTTCCTTGTAAGTAGAAGCGAAATAAGGGAGTACCATAGGCTAAAGTGATAGTCAAAAGCTGGTTGCTATGTGACTGAAGTTTCGTTGTTTGTATGGATATGAGTTGACAAATTCCTGTATGAGAAAAATATAAGTTTTTGGAAGCTAAAACCTAAAACAAGAAATATCTCAAAAACGATTAACTCCACGAAAAAAATGTATATAACATAAATTGTGTTTTAATGTGCTCTATATTTTTGTATAATACGTTTTTGTCTATCTCTTACGGTTTAGCAGTTATGCAAAATTCCGTAAAATTCATTCGGAATAAAGTAGTCTTCAGAGGCTATTCCCAGAGAATTCCAGATGTACATATTATTTGTCAGGTCTGACTATAACTTTTCAAATTCTTGTTTTATTTGTATGCTTAAGCAGAAAAACTACGCTGTTGAAGCGAGAATTTTTTAGGCCTTAGCGGTCAACATCCATATCTGTTTGGTTTATCAGTCATATAATATCCAGCATTTCTGTGAAGTAGAAAGTGTAGTATGCTGTGATTATACTTTTACTAAAAATTTGTTGTATAGATTAGAAATAAATATAATATACTTTATCTCATCTCTGGCGGGCTAGTAAAAAAAAAAAAAAAAAAAAAATTAACTTGTTTTCTTGAAAGAGACCTTAAGTAAGTTTGACTCCCGATTGTTACGTTGCAGCATAGTGATCATGATCATCAGTCATAACATTTTCTAAATACGAGTAAAACCATGACGAAAGTAAAAGAATTTGAACTGTTACAGGACTTACACAAAGACGTCGCAGGTTACAAGCCACCCCATCTCGCATACACCTAGTCGTTGATACTTGCAGACAGCACTCACCAAACGGCGTTTACCTGCCCGTTAGTGACTCATGGTCACTATTTATTATTTGTATTGGAAATGGTTTGAATGCAGATAACTTGCAACAACTGCTTCAGAATTTCTGTACCTGGTGATCATGCACTAGGGCATTTGACAAATTTTAGAACATCAAACAAGGTTTAATTTTAGAAAAGTAAATTATGTTATTGTGATTCAAAGTATTCCCCTTTAACATTAATACAGTTTTGCTTTCGATGAAATCAATCCTTAAAGCAATGATGCCTTTCTTCCTGAGGACTTTAGAAACCAGTTTTTATAATGTTCCACGGCTTCCTCCGATGACGAAAAGCTATTCCACGCGCTTTATCTTTGAAAACAAAAAGAAACCCCAAGATGCTAGGTCTGGACGTTAATCTATAATGCTGACTTTTAGGGCGTTCAGATGCTCAGTTATTACTTTTGCCGATGCGACGATGTGTTGTCATGGTGTAAAATTATATTTCCTTTTGGGCGTGTTTCACAATTTTTTCTCAAATTATTTTCTCAAAATTTTTTCTCAAAATTTTGCGATAAAGAGACATATATGAGTATCAATCGACAATAATGGTATAAGTCTTATCGTCCAAAACTATAGTAACAATACGAACCGTTTTAGCAACCGTTTTCTTACCATTGAGAATCCGTTCGACGTTTGTGGGCTTAGATTCTGTTGAAAGACCAATTGAGTGATTGATTTTTATTTTCAGAATCATAACAATAAATCCAAGATACAACATCAGTATTGATATTCCAAATCAAATTTGAAGTACCACCTTGGAAGTCAGTTTATGAGGGATCCATAGAAAATAAGCCTTACATTTTCATCAGTAACAGCAGTTCTTGGGCGTCGTTCACCAAATTCATCACTAAGGAAAAAACAATCTGTTTTGAATTCCTTGTGCCAATTATAAATTGTTGCTTTATATGGGTCTGCTTCCTTAATTGCATTCTAAGCCGATCTTCATATTGTTTAGACGATTTAAAATCGTAAAGTTTTGAAGTCAAATTCGCTTTTGACGCATTTTATCTTTGGAAACAAAATGAAATCACAAGAGCTAGGTCAGGACTGTATGATGGAGACTCCATAATGCTCGTCTTTAGGGCATTAGATACTTAGTTGCTAGTTTTGCTAATGCGAATAGCGTTGTCACGGTGTAAAATTATATTTCTTTTGGGGTGTGTTTTCCGAACTTTTTAAAGTGTATTTTTTTAAGCAGACAAGTGTATTAATCTCCGGTAACGCTATTCCTCTATCTTCTAATGCTAGAAATATACCCTTTTTTTTTCTCCCCTAAAGCGGGATACGTTCTCTTCTTACCACTGCGAGTTAGTTGGACTTTTGTGGACTTAGATTCTATTCGAAAGACCAATTAAGCCGATTGATTTTTTTCAGGATCATAATAATCAAGATTCACCACCAGTATTAATATTCCAAGCCAAATATGAAGTACTGCCTTAGAATATTTCTAGAGCTTTTGCGCAACAATCAGCGCGTTTCGATTTTGATCAGGATCAGTTTATGTGGAACCCATCGTCACCAAGGCTTGCGTCTAACTTGATGTTAAATATTTTGAACTTGCCCAACATCACCCAAATATATTCATAAAAAGCCCTTAGTATTATTTAAGCTCGAACAGTGGTAATATTTTCAGCAGTAACAGCAGTTCTGGGCGTACTTCACGTAATTTATCAGTAAGTAAATAAAACAAACAAACAAACAAACAAACAAACTCCTACGAATTCGCTGTACCAATTATAAATTGTTAACTTGGATGGAACTTTTTCCTCAAATGCATTTCTAAGTCGATTTTCACATTGTTTAACGTTAATGGCGATTTTAAATGCTAATATAATCGAACAAAATCGAAATAAAACTACACGGTAATCGACTCGAAAAACATCAGAAAGTAGCTGTCCGATATAAGCAAATTTCATTTGTTTTTGGAAATATGGCCTTCTAAAAATGTTCAGATATAAGCTGTAAAATTATTTTTCTTCTAAGTTTGAAAGCAATGCTATCTGTACGCCATTTGCAACCTAGTTCAGTGTCATTAACCAGACCGAGTAATTACTATAATTTAACTCTGAAACATCTTTTTACATTTAACACAAGAGTGGAATAATGTGGAACTCAAACATGAAGAATTAGCATGCTGGTTTTAGAAATATAAAATTGCTACCACTTTTTCATTTCTGTACGTGATTATTCACATGCTGACCTTTATTAGTTGACATAATACTGTTTATACATTTTCTGTATACTAGTTTCAGTACCATCCAAAACGGTCACATCATTAGAAAATAGTTTAAAACTGGCCCTACGCTAGAGCGCTGGATGACTTCAGCGGGAAATATATTTTGCGTTATCCTACCAATAGGTTTGTAAATGAGTCACGTATTTCAAGATAATAATGCAAATGACCATAACATATGTTAGGTAAAACTGTCATCTCATCTAGCTGAGCATAAGTAGTTGAGTTGGAACTATTGTATATTGGCAGACAAACATATTGGACGTATAGCTAAAAAGAGAATTCGACAAATTCACACATTTCGGAAGTGCATAAAAGAAGCACATACTTTGTTTTCAAAAGGATAACTTAGAAAAGCGAAGTATATAGCATTACTTAAAGACATTCTCCATATTATCCATCGGTTTGCTCTCAAACCAGCAGCATCCCTTGTACACTTACTTGCAAAAACTCTTCCCTTTGTGGAGGCGCTGTGGCATCGGTGGGGATCGAAGTGTCAGTAAATCAGTCAGTCAGTTAGACCATTCCTTCCTTTTCCGATGTCCATTCTTTCCCTTCTGTCGTCCAAAGCACTTACGATTTAGCCATGAAAAAACCGCAGCCAAAATTATTTGATTATACTTTCCCAAAAATGTCGTGCTATTGCGTCTTAAAATTCGGCAATTTTTCATTCATCTTAAATGCATAATTCAAGTGTTTATATTATTATTACAAAGCTTCATTGTTAAATAATTTTACTGTTTTGTCAACTATCATTTGTTTACGAGCCAACCCATTGCGGCACCATTTTGTTACATACAGATTTGACATTAAGGTCTTGACCCAATACTTCCATTACTACTCATATTTTTTCGCTGATTAACGTTGTGTGTGTGTGTGTGTGTGTGTGTTTATTTTGTTTTTCTTTTCAGAGATGTTTCTAAGAGCACTAGATAAATAAATACGAAGTTTAGCGGCGTTCAGTTCTTCCGATAAACACTACACTGAAAGAAACACCTCTGCCGTGATGTATTCATAATCCTGCCTGTTCAAATAAGTAACCGTAAAGCTCAGTTATTATTAGTATTACTTTGTAGCTGAGTGCTTCAAAGAAATATTTTTAAAGTACCCAGCCCTTGTTATTGCTGACTGCAAAGTTGCACTTCAAAGCAATGACTAAGGTACTCACGGATAGGTATTTAACAATTCCAAATTTTCAATGTATAGATAATAACACAGTATTGATAATAAGAAATGGAGCGAGATTGCCGCGGTAACGTATACATCTCGCATTCGGGATATTACGAGTTCGATTCCCGTTTATAGCCCAACTTGGGTTTTTCGTGGTCGAATGCTGGAATAGTTCTCATCTATCACTATTTCAGTTGCATAATTTCCCTTTCATTCCGTTTCCTTCTCATCGTTCAGGTGTGCTTGTAGGTTTCGTAGCGTGGCGACGTCGAACAGATGACGCGGAAGCTTTCTCAAAGAACAGAGTGCATCCCCGGGACACTAGGTTATTTAGTCGACGGGTCTTCGTCGCCCTCTTTAGGCAGTGGGACGAGTCTTCGCGCCTGTAACTGCTAGGGACTTCGCGCATCCTTGTGATGTCTGCCCGGGGGTTGTAGCCTTCAGTGATTCATTCACTTCATTCCTTTCTCTTGGGGGTGCTAGCTACAATAAGGCTATGAAGGTCGCAGTGGCCGAGATATCGCCTCAGGACCTCTCAGGATGGATGTATCGGTGCATTGCAAGGCGCAAGATACAAACAACGTTTCGCTGGGGGGACCAGAGTGCAAAACCCACTCCTGGATTTTTAACAAAAGTGCTATCTCTGTATTTCCTACGCTTGGCTCGCGCTCCGTCTGTCTCCCCTCGTCTTTCGCTTTCTTACCATTATGTGTAAATATAGGACACACCACGGCCTTTCAAACGCGTAAAGTCGCACACGTGTTTGCACTCGACCTTGATTGGGCTGTATTTTTCTCAGCTGAACCGTATGTTTTAAAATTCTCATTGTGCTAAAAAAACTCCTTACTTCAAGTTTCAACGAAATAGAGAGATCTGAGATCCACAGTACAAAGGCTTCAGGCGGTTTAAAAGAAACATGATCTCTGAATTAAAAAATGCCATAGAAACTTGGGGTTAACAGAGGTGAATTTGCCTACTTTAAAGAAGAAGAGGAAGAAGAAAACCCGTCCACTACCATATACTTAATCATTTCATATCTCTTCTCATTCTAGATTCTGGATACGCATACTCACTCTCATACCAGAGTCCGTTTGCCCTCAACAGGGATCTATCTGACTTCAGGCACCGTCTTCTAAGTCCTTGTAGGTGTAAGTCCTCCATATGAGGATTACGAAAGAAGAAATATATGAATGATAGTATTTTTCCGAAAATAAGTTATAACACAGTTAGGAGATATTCAGAATATTCTCCTGAATGTTTCTGGTGATATCGAAACATCCTTGGACATCAAAGGTTTTGGGTACATGGTCATGGATGTTCACAGACAGCACATGCTAAATACTTGCTCAACAGACCTTGCCTCCCCTAACCATGCACAAGCTATTTTAAGCTCGTTGTTACGACACATCATTATAATGACAATGATTGCGTGCGAACATTACTCCTGTCCCCAACAGGAATCCATCACTTTGATTGGGTACATCCTCTCCTGTGCGATGACAGTGCTGCCTAGCACATTGATTAGCGCTACAGTCTGCTGACTTCCCTCTTGTGCAATTTCAATAATTCATATTTATCCTTCATTGGTGTTATGAGCATAACTCATTTAAGCGTAGATTACCCTTCTCTCTGTAGGAATTACAAGTAGGTTCATTCCTTTATGTACGCATTTAAACAAAATACATTTCATATGACCAGTAGTGAAATGTACAGCTTATACGTACAGTGTGGGAGGCAAATAAGTGCAAATAATTATATATTTTATATTTAGTACAGAACAATGCATAAAACACATAAGTGCATGCCATTTTGTTCGCTTACTAGTAGTAATATCATAAAAAAGTACAAATTTCAAGGCCTAATGTGTGTTATGTATTCGTTCAATAAATACAAATTCAAATAAAGCATAATGTCATTGTGTTCAATATTTTAAGTTTGAGCCCTGAATATATTCTGAATTATAATCAGATAATGTATGAAAACAAAAATGTAATGTTACATAGTTGAGATTTCAGTGCGATCTATATTCTTCCCTCACATCACACCATTTACAGTCTGGCAGGGCAAAGGGCAGAGGATACTGTATGACCTGTTATGTAAACAATCACCGAAAGTCTGAGATAGGAGAAATTACATCCTAAAAGCGTCGTGAAATTTTTCTCATGATCATAACTTTAGAACACAACGAAAAAACTGCAAACTAGATCATCATAACGTCCTCAAACAACGATACAAATATTTACACTCATTCATCGCTCATCCTGTATGTGAGGACAACCTAGTGCTTTGTGTTTATTTTATGTAAAATAACGTGCTTAGGCCACAAAAGTATGCGAGGCAGTCCGTGAGCTTGATTGTCCATTTCTCCGTTAGGCATACAGAATTCCTACATGACACTTAGTTACGTGTAAAGAAGAGGGAGGGAGAGAGAGTAACCATCCAGTTAATTGGGGCAAGGTCTAACGAACACAACTTGTCTCGCTCTGAGCAGAAACTTTCGGTAGTGATCATCTCGATAAACATGAACCAAACATAGAGCATGTTTTGTACGACACTAGTAGGTAGGACTGTGGAGAGTGAGTGAGGTTACTGTGCTTGTGTTCCACGAGGAAGCGCCCTTGGGCAGGCATCAAGAAATGAAGCAAGAGAAGTCAATGGGCGGCCTGAGTCAGGAGTGACGCCACAACAATGAAAGGGTCTCTGCAATAACCAGATCGAGACTTCCCAACATTCGGACAGATAGATCGGATACTCCGGCACGAATAGGATCTAACGCTCCTGAGAGCAACCATTCGAAAGCCAGGGGACGGTGAGTGTTCCAGAGAGCACCCTTTTCTCTGCCACGTCGCACTGAAGCACCATCGTGGCACTTCCAACCTTGAAAGAGACCAACGGGTGAAGGATGAATACAATATTCGACTACTTGAAGTAGATAATCGAACAATTACCAATAAAAACACTAATTCTAATTTCATCAGAGGATGTAATTCATTCGTGAAAGTATTGAAGTTAAAGCTGATATGAAGTGATGATGGAACGACTTGGATGGACAGGACATTCGGGGGATGAAAGAAACCATACTAGAATTTGCCTACCGACTCGAAAAAAAAAAAAAAAAAAAGCATGGGTCAGAGTTGGGGTCGCCGGGGATCGAATCTGATACCTCCGTAATGCGAGTCGCACACGTTACTGTGGCGTTATTTCGCTCTTTGTTCTCGAGTTAGAATATGCTAGGAAACGGTCGGAGGAGACTCGGCACTGAACCTTACGTTACTCGAGGGGGCGCCCCCGGAGGGAGGAATGAGGTGAGACGATACACGGGAGGCCAGAACAAGAAGTGATGGCTCAGCAATGAGAGGGTCTCTAGATACAGTTTCCAGATTGAAACACCTCGACAGTCGTACAGACATATCTAGTCGCCTGGCAAGAAGCCTAAGTCGGGAGACGGAGAGAGTCACTTTGAGCATCCTTTTTCCTTGACATACCGCACCGAGCAGTATCGCCGACACTTCCAACCTTGAAAGAAACCAATGGCATAAAGAATGAATATAATGACAATGGAAACGACATGGAGGGACAGAAAATTCGGGGGATGAAAAAAACCAAACCCAGCATTCGCCTGACGACCCGAGGAAACCCTCGACAAAACCCATGGGTCACGTAGGACGACTACGGAAGCGAACCCGCCACTTCCCGAATGCGGAACATAGAGCTCACAAGTTAAATGTCTGATATCCCCCCAAAAGGAAATGTAAAGACAAAATTTTGATGTGTTATAAACATATGACACGTATTCTGTAAAATTATTCGTTAAATAAGTATGATTTTATATTTCCTGTTAGTAGTGCTATATGTGTTCCCAATTATTAATGGATTAAATACGTATTTTGCTTGGATTTATGACAAATAAAACAACGGACATAACATTTCAAAAGCGTCAATCTTGAAATACCGGAAAATTCAAGCCAACAACACGAAATATACAAAATTTACAGAAAATTCAACATTTTATTCTTCAAATCACAATTATGAAGTTTTCATTATGATTGTCACCGCCGTTTTGTTTAGAAAATAAATAATAAGCAAAACACATACATATAGCCATCTGCGTGAGTGCGATATTTTTTTTTCTTTTCTTATAAGGACTTTTTACTTAATTATTTTTTATTTCGGGGAATCTCAAATTGTTATTTCTGGAAAAATTTCGAATAATTTTAGGTGAGTATATTACTTACTGTTTCTACTATAACTAAGGGGGGAAATAATGGTTTGATATGTTACGTTCACATGACTTTCTATACCCTCTATCATTCATTAATGGGCATACAAATATAGCTTATCTGTCTACTTACTTCATTTTAATACAGATAGATAACTTTTGCAGCTACATTACATATTTCTATAAATGTAGATACAAAGGGAATAAAGACAGTCATATGTTTAAAAAAAAAAAGAGCTCCCTCAATCTCAGCTATGCCTATAAAATAACGCAGGAGTCCTACTTCTTCGAAAACATAAGGCACACCTTCGCATTGCTGGAAACCCAAGCATATAAAATCGTCCTCGAAGAGAGACAGAAAAAAGCTGGCGAGATATCGGAATAAATAGTGGAGACCAAAAGCTATGAAGACAGAAATCTGGAAGGGGCCAAACTTTGAGCTTCACCACCTGTACACACGATTCGCCGCCCATGGGTTTCACGGGAGGATCTGCCAGAACGAGTCATTCCATGAACCCTAGGAGGACTGCGTCTGCAAGAATTGCAACTAATCATGCCTTAAGTATCTTCTAGCGAAGTGTGAAAGGAGTTTTCAATCACTAATGAAAGACTGGTGAACACTTAAAAATTCAAACGCTTATTTAAATAAATTGTGGTAACATGCTAGCTTCTTGTTCCAAGGTCACGGGTTTAAACCCGGCGGAAGGTGATGGATTTTTTTGTACGTAAAAATCATTGGCATGGCTTTCCTCAGAAAGGAAGTAAGCCGATGCTTTCGTGTCGCATATTTACACTACGGTACGTAAAAAGCCTCAAATGTGATAAAGAGGCATCTGAGCAAAATTAATCGATCTTTCACGCCATAACATAAATGGGACACTAAGAACCAGCAGTTGAAGAGCGTCTATAAATAAACCTTAATTCCATTTAAAATAAATTATGTGTTTCAAAGACATCTACATATTTTGTGTAGCGCGTTTTTTGTCTATCGCTTAACGTTTACCAGTTATAAAGATCACATGATTCCTTCCAAATGAAGAGAACTTCACAAACTATTTTTCGACAGTTCTGGAGTTTCAAGAAAATTCATAATATGCATTTTATTTATCTTGAAAATATCTTTAACATGTGGTATTTTAATCTAAATCGTTAGAGCCATTCTCCAGGAAATAAAACTTCGAAAACATGTTCCATTTAAAGGTTAGTTTGGGGTGGAAGTGGTTTATTTAATAAATTTAAACAAGACTTAAACATGAACTTAAATAGGAACCCTTCATAATCACAATAAAATAAATGAATAGAATAACATACTGTTAATCCTGAAGGAAAAAATATATATATAAAACATTTAAATATACTTACATTCATTAAAGAAACCACTTCCAAAATTATATACTTGGAATAAAAGCCTGCTAATATTGAACATGTAAATACATTTAAAATGTTTAAATAATTAGTGTAAATGTTTTAATTTTTTGTTATTTAATGAGTTAAAGGTTTGTGAAATGCTTTAGCAGAAATATAAAAAGTGCTCAGAATTCTTTTTCGAGGGATTTGCTTGAAAACATTTATTTCGCATTTTTGGAAGGTACTAAACTTAAATACCAAGTTTGAAATGTAACTGTTTGTTTTGGAGTTATGCTGTTTCACACACACACACACGCACATACACGTTTCTAAAAATACTTATTTTTGATTCAGGGAGTTCTCAAAACATGAATTTCCGGTGAACTTTGGTATCGAATTTTGGATGGAATACAATACCTTCTCTATCTACTATTTAAATTGCATATACGTGCTAGAGAATGGAAAAATCTGTCACATATATAATGAATTCATCATATTTGTTTTCGGTATCAGCACGGGACAGAAGCATGATCAATATGTTTGTATTCATTCAGGGCACTATTTCATAAATATACTAGTAATATTCTCTAGTAGTATTAATCACATAAAAGAATTTTATTAAAATAAGAGCTGAAGCTTTCCTAGCGACGTATTAATTCAAAATCTTCTCGGGCTTCTATTAATTTACAACAATGTGTTTTATAGTCATTGTACACAACCCATTTAAATACATATACGTATATTATTCATATGTTTACTAAATACTTTTATGAAATGGGCACTCGTTAATATTATTATGGGCTCACTAATAATACTATTGATACGTTAATTTACTGAAAGAGGCTGGAGACTTGCAACTGTTGAACAAATGTATCATTTACTCACTTATCGTAATTAACGATGATGTTTGTCCCGTTCATTACAATGACCTTATTTAATGTTCAATGATACTCAAATCCATATTTTCGTAGCTGGTGCCTTTGTTGCAAAATAAACAGTGGAAATATTGAAACGTTTACTTTCGCGCTTCCGTATTTGTTTCTGATATGCAAATATATTTGCACAGAAGTGACACCCGGCAAAACCAGTTTTTATCAAAATACTATGAAGGTCAGGTTTTAAGCATTGATGCATGAGGTTAAAAAGACAAGGTATTTCAATTTGTTTCTTTTAACCTTGCTATTTTGAAATAGTTGTAAAAGCCTGTTGATGTAGTTCAATGTGTGACTAGATCTAATAAAATTATAGTGTTAACTATAATTCATATTGCTATAATTGCAGTCGAATAAAAAACATTAGAATAGAAACAAACTTATATCCGGTTACAGGAACTCAAATCAAAATTGATTGGTGATCAGTAAAACTTTTGTTGCAGAAAGGCCAATCAGGATTTGATTGGAAATTATTCTCCTAGCTGATTTGAGGAGCTGATTTTTACTGGTTAGTGGCTTGCTTGCCTATCAAGAGTGTATTCAGAGATCGAAATATTCCAAAACTAAACTACAATAGCATTAACTTTTGCTAAATCTTTGCATATAAAATCTTTGTTAAAGTAATGTTTATTATGGTTCTATTAGCAGATTCTTGTTTTACTTAATACTGTGCTATAAACATGTGGAGTTAACCACTTCCGAGATATTCCCTGTTATTGATTTCAGTTTTAAAATACTTATACATTTCTCAAATGGAAGTCGATATTGGTTTTTCTTTCTCCTGAGCATGCAAATAGAATCGAATTTCAACCCATCACATAGCGATCAGCTCTTATCGCGTATCTTAAATTAGTTGTTTCAGGGTCATTTAATCCCTATCGGCTTCTCATCATTGTGACCTTTATAGATCTATTGTGACAGAGCTCTAATCTATAAAGCCAAGCTTAATTTTATGCTTTTAATGAAGCTGAATTTTTTTCTCGGTGTCAATGAGGCTACCTTTCTCGGGTTGGGAATAGTAGATTCTAAAAACCTTATCTTGGGCGAGCAATCGCTTCCCATTCGAAAAGCATATCCTTCGTTGTATCTTTTTCTTCTTGACAAGAGCGACATTTATTCACATTCATCTTGCCCATTTTACTGAGATGATCTCTGAGAGGACAATCTCCAGCGAGGAGGTCATTTAATGTCCTCAACTCCTATTTGCTGAGTGTGAAGATCTTATCTACAAGGAAATATGTAATAAAAGTATATGTTTTGCACGTTTATAACGATTTACATAAAAAAAAAAAAAAAGATGGGAAAATAAGCTTTTCTGAGAAATCTATTCCAGAACAGGTAAAAAAATCTGATGTGTACCATTCACATGACTTTCTCCATATCCCTGCAACAAATAACTCTTAAAAAGCTTATACTTCTATTTACTTTATGCTAATCAGAAAAAAGTAGCAGAAATAGTCTTATTACTCGCTTCGTTGTAAGTTGAAGCGAAATAAGGGACTACCATAGGTTAAACTGATAGTCAAAAGCTGGTTGCTATGTCAATGAAGTTCCTTTGTTTATATGGATAGGAGTTAAGAAGTTCCTGTATGAGAAAAGTATACGTTTTTCATAGCAGAAACCAAAAATAAGGAATGTCACAAAAACGACGAACTCCACGAAAAAAATGTATATAACATAAATTGTGTATTTTAATGTGCTCTACATTTTTTGTGTAGTAAGTTTTTGTCCATCTCTTACGGTTTAGCAGTTATTAAAATTTAGTAAAATTCATCCAGAATAAACTACCCTTCAGAGGCTATTCCCAGAAAATTCAAGATATACATTTTATTTGTCAGGTAAATATGTTTAATATCCGAAATGTTAATCAAAATCGTTAGAGCCATTTTTGAGAAAATCAAAATTTTCGAAAAAAGTTCCATGTAAAGGATGGGTGTGGGGGGATTTTTCTCAAAATCTTCGTGTCGCATCCCTGGAAGATACTAAACTTAAATACGAAGTTTGGTATTTTACCTACTTTTCGTTTTTGAGTTATCGTTTTGACGGACACACACACACACACACACACACACACGGACCTTTTTGTGAAAATGCTTTTTTTGGATATTGGGGACCCTAAAACATATATTTCCGGTGAAATCTCGGTATCGAATTTTTGGGTGGAGTACAATACTTTCTCTATACACTATGTACATAGTGCGTATGGAGAAAGTAAAAAGTCAGGTGAACATAACACATCATATTTATGTGTATTTTAATTCAAATTCAATTTAATTCTTTAGAGATAATCGTAGGCGGTGCCGTGGCCGGGTGGTTAGACCGCTCACCTCTCGGGTTCGATCCCAAGCACCCGCATGTGGGATTTATGGTGGACGAAACGGCGCGGGTTTTCTCCGGATCCTCCAGGTTCCCCCGCCACTCATTCTACCAATTGCCCCATCATCAACTTTCCTATTATCCATTTCACTTGCATTTCATCTCATCCACTTCCTCACGCTCACGCCCCCAGGTTCTCCATTCTAAGGTTACGTGCCGATAAGCTCCTGGCCCCTAAGCACCCGCTTGAAAGTCCTAGTGGGGTGTCAGTCCCACATACGGGGAGAGTAAGTCGAATTTATTAAAGTATTATATGTTTAAGGTGCCCCCCATGACAAATGAAAGGTATATATCATAAATTTTCTGGAAAATAGCCTTTGAAGACCTCTTCATTCTGAATGACTTTTGCACAACTGGTAAATCGTAAGAGATACACAGAATCTTACTAGGTCATCGGCAGATCAGAGCGCGTGATTCAGACTGCCTACTTACATGGTTTTGACTTTCATGTATTAGTAGAGGAAACACTTTATTTTACACCGATATCTCACCGGAAATATCTACACCTTTATAGTCACACTAACTGTCGCACAAGCACGCACCTATATGTGAAAGCTCAAAAAACGAAAAGTCGGTAAAATATCAAAGTTGCTACCGTCAAGTAAGGGAACATGACCATTGAAATGAAGTTGACCGAACATTTGAATATATATAGTTTACCTACTATATTATAATATTTTAAAGCGTCTGTATAACTCTATTATCAGAATTTTGATAAAAGTCTACATATTTTTTCCCATGTACTATGTACAAGTTTTACGTTGTTTATTGGGTCATTATCTTTCCAATGAAAGAGATTTCAAAAACGTTTATAATTAACAGTTCTTATATTATTATCAGAACTTTGTAAAGTATACAATATTTTAAGTAGTTTTACTTTTTGTACCATGTGCTGTGTATAATTGTTGCATTACTGGAACATAAACTTTTCAATAAAAATGATTGGTTATTTCAAAGCATCCGAAATTTACAATTGCAATTCTATAATTAGAATTTTGATAAATAATTAAATATTTTAAGTATGCTTACTTTGTCCATCACGTACTATCTACATAATAGATATCGAAGGTATTGTATTCCACCCAAAAATTCCACCCGACATTTCACCAGATATATACACACACACACACACACACACACACACACACACACACACACATACACACGCATACTACTATGTCAAGAACGTTCCGGGAATTGGTCAATGAAACACAAAATATGTTCGCCCTCAAGGTAGGCCCTACCAAAATCTTGGCATTTTTGCCAAGAATAATCCAATTATCAAAACACTTTTGTACGTTTTTTTTTTTTTTTTTTTTGAATCGATGCCAATTGTCGCCGCCAAATCTCCTTTATGCCTTCTATCGACTGAAAACGGGTACCTCGAAATGGTAATCTGAGTTTTGGAAAGAGAAAGAAGTCGGCCGGAGTCAGATCAGGTGAACACGCAGGTTGTTCGATGAGATTTGTAAGAGTTTTTGACCAGAAATTCGTTCACAATGACAACCTTGTGAGCTGGTGCGTTATTGTGGTGCAGAATCATTGAGTTGTTTTTCCAAATCTGGTGTTTTTCGCCGTATGTGTTATCTCAAACGCCGCATAACGCTCAGATTATACTGTTTATTTACCGTCTGACTTTCTGGCAAGAATTCCGAGTGCACGCACCGCGATAATCGATAGAAACTGTCAACATGACCTTCATTTTTATCGAGTTTGACATGCCCTTTTGGATTTCGGTTCAGTTGGAAAGCGCCATTCAGAAGCTTGTTGATTGGTTTGCGTGTCAAACTTGTAAACCCACGTCTCATCACGTCGGAATTGGCTCATTCCAATATGTCTTCAGCGATCCTTAGGCGATTGAGTTTTGCAGAAAATTCAAGTCTTTCGGAACTAACCGAGCGGCACCGCGTGTCTTGCCCGAACAATCGTTTAAAGTGATAGGAATCGATTCGAGAGACCACAAAGTTCAGCGGCAGTCTCTCTCTGACCTAAATGACGCGTTGGAGCAAGGCAAATCTTCCACCACATTTCGATCACTTTTGAATGCACTGTACCACTCATACACACGTGTTTTTTTATAAAGTCGATTCACCGTAAGCCCTCTGTAACATTTTCAGTGTTTTGGCACACAAAATACCATTTGCAATGCAAAATTTGAAACAGATTCTTTATTCGATATTTTTATCCACCGTAAAATCGGAAAATACCTTTGACATGAACTAAAAAAACGGCGTACTGTAAACAAACTAGAAGACTGATGACGATCAAACTTCGGGTGGGTATAGAAGAAAGTTGTAACAACTTAGCAACAACAATAATTTCAAATACCCCTTTAAGCGGGATTTTTACCGGTATTTTCTTGACAGAAATTTTGAAGCCCCCTGAATCCAACTTGTTAAAGGAAAAGGTTCGCGCGCGCGTCTCCGTGTGTGTATCTGTGAACAGTATCACTCAAAACGAAAGATCGATTAAATATCAAACTTGGTATTTCAGTTCAAGGAAGCAAGTAATAAGACTATTTCTGCTAATTTTTCTCCATTAGCATGAAGTAATTAGAAGCATAACTTTTTAACGGTAATTTGTTGCAGAGATGTAGAAAAAGTCATGTGAATCAGATTTTTTTTTACTTTCTCTACACGTACTATGTACATAGTGTATAGAGGAAGTATTGTATTCCACCCAAAATTTCGATACCGAGATTTCACCGTAAATACGTGTTTTAGGAGCCCATGAATCCAAAAAAAGCATTTTCAGAAAAAGATCCGTGTGTGTGTGTGTCTGTGGACAGCATTGTTCAAAAACGAAAAGAGAGTTAAACACTAAACTTGATATTTAGGTTTGGTATCTTCCAAGGATGCGACTAGAAGATTTTCAAGAAAACCCCCCACCTCTAACTACCCTTTACATGGAAAACTTTTCGAAAATTTGATTTTCTAAAAAATGCCTCTAACTATTTTTATTAAAATCCCGTATATTAAAATGTACATGCTGAATGTGTATCTGAAGACCTGTTTATTCTGGATGAATTTTGCCGAATTTTGCTTAACTGCTAAACCGTAAGAGATAGACAAAAATGTACTACACAGAAAATGTAGATCTCGTCAAAACACACAATTTATGTCCTTTACATTTTTGTTGTGGAGGAAACCGTTTCCGGGATATTCCTTGTTATTGATTTCAGTTGGCCAAGCAAAGATTGTAATGACGAAAGCCTTTAAGAATTTGACTATCAGTTTAGCCTAGTGTATTCCCTTATTTTCTTCCTACTTATAAAGAACTAACTAATAAGAACATTCTGCTAATGATTAACTCGATTAGCAAGGTGTAGAAAGAAAAATAATCTTATGTAAGAAGTTTGTAGAACAGCTAGGGAAAGTCATGTAAGTGTATCACATCAGATTTTTTTATGCCAATGAGTCATAGATGGCGTTAAATGTTTATGTAAATGTTATTTGGTGCTCCACTCAAGCTCCTCATTTTTCTGGTATGTAATGGTTCCTCCTTTTTTCATCTTTGCAGAAATTTCACAAGGGACCTCCCACTCTGCTGGTTGACAGTCTATGTGCGATGTCGATATTTTCTTAGTTCAGATGAACATGCAGTATTTTTACAGTCTGGCATATGGTGTCATATACATTATCTCTCGGCTTTTCTGGGACTCTATTTATTATAAGATTATTTACTTGTGAGTATAGCTGTATATCATTCAAATCTTGTCTAACGGTCAACCCGTTGCTTTCCTGAAGATTATGTATGGTTTTATCAACATTTTCCATCCTCTTTTTGAAGCCATCATACTCATTACTTAGACATTCTGCATTTCCCTTAATTTCTTTGTTCTCCTGTTGCAATATTTTAATTGCATTTGTTAGTTTGCTTTCAAAATCCTTTATTAAGTACGTTATCTGCTGCATGTTGTATGGTTTCCGGCAGTTTTCCCGCCCACAGCTCCATTTTAAAGTCGTATTAGAGCATAATTCCTAGTACTTTTCTTTAGTAAGATTAACACATGTCCTATGGAACCATCTAGTACATTTCCCTTCACACCCAATTCCTTGCTATGTATTTTTTACTTTTTTTCCACACGGAGCGCATGTAGTGATGTTCATTACCGCCCCCATCTTTGTTTGATTACTTGTAAAACACGAAACTAATTACAAACATGTTCCGATGTAAACATAAAAACAAATAAATGTATGCATCATATACTTATAAGCAAAATTGGGGAGAAGTTGACCATTAGATAATTCTACTGCATTCTCGTGCATATTTTAATCTTTACTGTTCACAACCTGTTAAGCGCAGCAACAATGAAGTAATACTTTTATTAACTCATTGTTGCTGGTTATTAGGTTTCTTTAAGCAGCAGTTCTTGTTGTTGCTTGCTACAGTTCAGGTCGCATAATAATTCATGTAGTTAACATGCTTTGTGCTCATAAAAGCAAAGGTAGTAAATCATACACATGCAAAATGGAAGATTTAGAGGAATGTCTGGGAGAAGTTTTGGTTGCTTGTATAAGCATTATAAGGTAAGTAAAGTGTACAAGGTTCTCAAACCATAGGAACCTTAATTAACTCGTGGTTATCATGTTTAAGCTTGTGTTTGTCATGTTGTTTTTAATGTGAAAGGAAGAACCTGTATGGGTTGTGCAGCTTGTTACCTTATCATGCCAAAGACTTTCTTGATAGGAAAGTGTTAAGTCTAAATTTAATAACAATTTTCTGTGTCTTGACTGGAAAATAATTTCCTTGCTCATCACTAAGTAAAAGTTAAGTATGACTAAGTAACAATATAAACACAAGACTGCCTCCGTGGTCGAGTGGTCAGCGACCTGACTTCTCACCCGGAGGTCCCGGGTTCGATTCCCGGCTGTGGCGAGGAATTTTTCTTTAACCGGAATTATTCCCTATCCCCCATAGAGTGGAAGTGAGAGTAAGTGTTTAGTAATATAAAGTTTAACCTAATGTTCTGAAGTGAAAGCCCCCGATATGACCATTGATGTTAAAGCTACAAATGAAGCGATAAAAAGAAAATATAATGTGCTGATCATGGTTGTAGATTTAACGGTCAAATTTACACCTAATAAACTTTTATTCATGTATTGAATCAATCGATCTCACCCCAAAATTGATTTATTATTTATTTCCGTCTCTTAGAGAATGGCGTATTTCTGTCATCGGTCTGAGAAATAATATCAGTTGTAGGGTGACAAAGGAAAAACTGAAGATAAGAGAGGACCCGTTAAGTGCACAATTGCCAATGTTTAAAAGGTTTGGTTTAACCAAACTCCTATCTCTGGCATTTAAGGAAATATCGACCATTGAAGTTAAAATAAACACATTTCATACATATTTTAGTTTGAAATTAAAAATAGATATAGTTCACACCATATTAGGATATTTTAGTTCAATATCTTACGAAGAAAATCCCGCTACCCCAAACTATGCTTTACATGGGTTACAGATATTCTCAAAATGGCTCTTAATGGCGTGAATTAAAATAACATATATGTATAGTTAATACATTTACTTATCAGGTAAAATGTATAACTTCAATTTCAACGAGTAAAATTCCAGATAAACATAATATACGCACAACACTGAACTATAGTATAATGTAGGTCTCACATAATTTAATACACATTTAAACAGTTAATTTTTTTCAAATAACTTTTTATGACAAAACTATTTCCGAGATATTCATTCTTACTGGCTTGAATAATACATGTTGGAAGATACTGTTCCTTAGTGTTTTAACTCTCCTTTTAACGTTATATATGCGAAAGGAATCGGTAGATTTGTAAAATGAAATTTTTAAAACTCTTTCTTTGTTGCATAGTTTTAAAATGGTATCCCAAAATCAACAAACTTCTTTTGTCTTCTAAACATCTGAATAGATAAAATTAAATGCCATAGCCGGGATTTGAACCACGAATATCCCGGCCTCTGGCCGGTTGCTCTAACCACTAAGCTACCATGGCAACATCCCAGCACTGACTGGCTCGTTTCCCGGTTAACTACAAGATGATCTCAAATTATTTTGAGATGACATACCCCATGGCGACTTACAATGTGATAAATATTTTTAGTACCGGTATTCATAATTACGAACTATATTAAAGATAAATTTTATGTCTTGAATTTTCTGGGTGTAGCCTTTGAATACCTGCTTATTCTGAATGAATTTTTCTGAATTTTGCATAACTGTAAACCATAAGAGGTAGACAAAAACTTACTTCACAAAAATGTAGATCTCGTTAAAACACACAATTTATGCCATATACTATGTTTAGTAGTATTGGCCATTTCCGAGATATTCCTTGTTACTGACTTCAGTTTTAAAATACTTACTTTTCTCATACGGGAATTTGACAACTCCTGGCCACGCAAAGAAACGGATTTCAGTCAATAGCAGCCATGCTTTAATTTCCGTTCTTCTTGCAAGGAAGCAGGTAATATAGACAATTTCTGGTAATGTTTATCTCGATTATCATGGGGTAGATAGAAAAATAAACTGTTTAACAATTCTTTGTTTAAGAGATGTAGAGAAAGCCTTGTGAATGGAAAACAGAGTTTTTTCTTTGTTTCCCGTGACCTATGTTTTTTTTTTTTGTTTTTTTTTTTGGAGGGGGCGGGGTTCCCTGGGTCGCCAGGTGAATGCCAGCTTATGTTTCTTTCATCTCCCGAATTTCCTGTTCCTCCATGTCGTTTTCCATTGATATTTCACTCTTCCTTCATCTCGTTGAGTTTTATCAGGGGTGGAACTTTCGACGATGGTGTTCGGTACGGGTGGCAGGGAAAAAGGATACTCAAAGTGACTATGTTACATATGAGGACCTCTGATAGCGGGATCATTGGACCCTATTTGGGGCGGGCTCCCTGTCTGCCTGTCCGACTCTCGGGGCACTTAAATCTAGAGACTTTAGGGACCCTGTCATTGCTGTGCCGACCTCCTAGTTCCGGACCGCCTGGTGTATCCTCTCACCTCATCCAGAGCCCCCCCCCCCCGCCGGCCAATCCTGGGGCGTTGGTACAATAACCTCAAGTTGGTGTCGAGACTCATACTTCCATATTCTAGGGAGGGTGGGGGTTAATCCTTGCTAAAGAAAAATTACCATCTTCAAGTCGTGAATCGAATCCTGGATTAAGAAACTAGTATGCTAACCATACAAAATTGAATCTGTATAGTATGAAACTATATTATAAGTATAGTTAATAAACTCAATGTTTTGAAACATTTTTAGGAATAACATTTTGAGCAAATTCGCATTTTTTGGCGGCAGGTAAGGCCTTTTGTTTATTCTATTCAATACACTCTTCACAAACCGTATAGACAGTCGTGTTTATTAGTGTCTGTTGTTGAAAGTCGTGCTTTGTTTACCAATTTTTAAAAACGCAATAAGCATTAACTAACCGAATTAAAAATCTGATGTGTTCCATTCACATGACTTTCACTACATCTCTGCAACAAATTATTGTTAAAAAGCTTATACTTCTATTTACTTCAATTTAATTGAGAAAAATTATCAGAAATAGTTTTATTACTTGCTTCCATGTAAGTAAAAGTGAAATAAGGAAGTACAATAGGTTAAAGTGATAATCAAAAGGTGGTTGCTATGTGACTGAGGTTCCTTTGTTTGTATGACAAAAGTATAAGTTTTTTAAAGCTGAAAGCAATAACTAGGACTATCTCTAAAATGATCAACTACACGAAGAAATGTATTTGACATAAATTGTGTTTTTTATCGTGATCTACATTTTTGTGTAGTACGTTTATGTCTATCTCTTACGATTTACCAGTTATCCAAAATTCAATAAAAATCATCCAGAATAAAGAGGTGTTTAGAGGCTATACCCAGAAAATTCAATATATACATTTTATTAGCCACGTAAGTATCTTATATAAATATATAAGATCAAAATTTTCGATTTTTATTCCAGTTAAAGTGTAGTTTGGGGTGGGGGGATTTTCTTGAAAATCTTCGTGTCGCATCCTTGAAAGATACCAAACTTAAATACCAAGTTTGGTATTTAACGGTCTTTTCGTTTTTGAATTAAGCTGTCCACACACACACACACACACACACACACACACACACACACACACACGGACCTTGTTCTAATTTTTTTTAAGGAGGACCCAAAACATGATTCTTCCATAGAAATCTCGGTATTGAATTCTTGGGTGGAATACAATACCTTCTCTATACACTATGTACAGAGTAAGTGTAGAGAAAATAAACATTTATTGTTATGGCTATCATATTCAATTATATTTTAGACCGCCTGGATAATGTGGTGGTAGCGAGTCTGCCTCACATTCGAAAGGTCGTGAGTTCGAATCTCGCTTAGGGTGTGTTATCCGGATGAGGTTTTTTTCGGTGTTTTCCCTTATTCTGAGAAGACGAATGTGGAGTAACTTTAAGCTCCATGGACCCCGAGATCATTTGAGCATCATATCATCAATTTCATTCATCTTCCGATATGACCAAACCAGAAAAAAAAAAAAAAGTATTGATTTCGATTCTCGATTGGAATACTGGTTAGTCTGGAGTTTTCCATATCCTGGTCGAATACCAATCATACACATTTAAGCTCATTCGGCTGCCTTCTTACTTGTTCTATTCACCGTTTCAAAGACCGTGGCAGTTGACGGGACGTTAATATATTGACTTCCCACTACACACAAGGTTTCATGTAAACGTCACGCATGAGCATGTAGAAAATTTATATCTATGGACTTTAACTTCTAGTTTTAACAGTAAATAACAGCTGGGGGTCCGATTCATGGCACATATGGCTACTCAAGTTTACGTCTGCATCAACTTGGTGGATTTAAGTTGATGTGCTTAATTATGCTTATTTGTTTATCATATAATTTCCTTGTGGAGCCATATTTTGGCTTCGAGAAATTTTGAAAATCTAAAGATAATTTTAGGTTTTCTTTCTTTCTTTTTTCAAAGATTTGTCTTTCTTTTGAGAAGGTCATTCTTTACAGCTGTATTTTCAGAAATTATAGCGTCAAAAAGTATCCTCCTAAGAAATAGTCTTTGTAATGAAGTCACATCTAAAAAAAATCTTATGTATTCCATTCACATGACTTTCTCTACATCTCTGTAACAAATTATTCTTAAACAGCTTATGCTTCTATTTACTTCATGCTAATCGAGAAAAATTTAGCAGAAATAGTCTTATTACTTGCTTCCTTGTAAGTAGAAGCGAAATAAGGGGGTGCCATAGGTTAAGGGGATAGTCAAAAGGTGGTTGCTATGTGATTGAAGTTCCTTTGTTTGTATGGACAGCAGTTGACAAATTCCTTATGAGAAAAGCGTAAGTTTTTTAAAAGTGATACCAAAAACAAGGAATATCTAAAAAAATGTTCAACTCCACGAAAAAAAATTATATAACGTAAATTGATTGTTTTAACGTGCTCTACATGTATATGTGGTTAGTTTTTGTCCATCTGTTACATTTAGCAGTTATGCAACATTTCGTAAAACTCATCCAGAAAAAAGTAGTCTTCAGAGACTATTCCCAGAAAATTCAAGATATATATTTTATTTGTCAGGCAAATGTCTTTAATATACGATATTTTAACCAAAATCGTTAGAGCCATTTTAAGAGAATATAAAAATTTTCGAAAAAAAAGTTCCATTTGGAGGGGGGGATTTTCTTGAAAATGTTCGTGACACATCCTTGGAAGATACCCAGCTTAAATACGAAGTCTAATATTTAACGGTCTTTTCGTTTTTAAACTATGCTGCACACACACACGGACCTTTTTCTGAGAATGGATTCAGGTGGACCCAAAACATGTATTTTCGGTGAAATCTCGGTATCGAATTTTTGGGTGGAATGCAATACCTTCTCTACACACTATGTACATAGTACGTGTAGAGAAAGTAGAAATCTGACGGGTTCCATTCAAATGACTTTCTCTAGCTGTTCCGGGAAATCTCGGTTTCGAACTTTTGATGGAACATAATATCTTCTCTAGGTATGTTCTTAAAGGAAGTAGCTTATTTGAAAACATGTTTCATAAAACGGTTACTATGTTCGTAAAGAAAGTAACATATTTGAAAACATATTTCATAAAACGATTATCCTATAAATTCTACAAAACGATGTTTTGTTTTGTTGGATTCGGATAGAAACCATTTGAATTATCAAGTAATGAAATTACTCTATGTTGTAATGCTTCTAAAGTTTGCGCGTGCGGGGGGAGCCTGTAAGATGCATGGCTTTAAAGACAAGAAAAAACAGGGAGGACATAACCATGAATGTGGTCCATGACACCGCGGAAATGGCCACTTAAAACCTATCAGTAGAAAAACAAAGTAATGGTTACGGCGACTTGCGATAACAGGTGGGATGCCCCAGTATGAGCGAAAACGAATGTACATGCACATTACTGGCCTTGGTGAGCAATGCTGGTATGGCAGCTCTCTGAGAGGACGCGACTGTCACTTTTTTGACTCCCCAGTCTACTGGTTGTTACGGTTCGAGGTAGCAGACACGGCACGATACCTCCATAGAAAAAAAAAACAAAACAACGTGTACAGTGCTGTGATGTAGTTGTCAAGGTAACTAAAACTGGTGGCAATTGTTTTTTAGTGATTCGGTGATGACAGCTGCTGAATTCATCAAGATGCCTTTCTCTACTCGGTGAGTTTAATCTTTGAGTTTAATTTTAAAGACAACTTTTTCATTATTTATTTTGATTGCTCGTCTTAATTAGAAGAAAGGTGATATTAAAGTACTAGCTTGAAATATTATTTTTAAAAGATTATCCGCCGAATTGTTTATGGTATGCATGTATAAAATCTTGAGAGGATAAATAAAATGACTATTTATTTTAACGTTACAAAATCAAGTATATAGAATAAAAAAGGGTCAGAATAATAAATACAAATGTTACAAATGTGTAAAGTCGTCTTTTTTTAATCCCATATGGATTTTATAAAAGAGGCGTAGCCCAGTTTCATAACCACACCAGCATCAAACAAAAGATATGCTCATTAGTATCATACATTATTTTTGCAGGGCAGTGCGAAATTATAATAAAATACATATTAGAAAGGAGTTAGCATTTTTACGGACATATGCAACAGCGATTATATTTGTAGTCAACATATGTGCTTAAATAAACTTTGGAAATTATTGAATAAAGATGGCCATTTCTTTGGTTAGTTACCTGTTTCAATAAACATTGAATAATTAAACAAATTAATAATACACGTGCTCATTTAGAAAACTTTGCAACATCAGTTCAAGTTCAACGCAAACAAATGGTGTAGCGGAATATGCAATAAGAGATCTGTTGTGTAAAATGTAAAATGTTAAATAATCACTGGAAGTTACATATTGTAATTTTTCACAATAGTGCATAAAGTTACAACTTGCTATTTTTAGACTTGTTAAAAACTTCACTTTACGCATTGCCATGCGAAGAAATCTTATATGTTACACTCACGTGACTTTCTCTACTTCTCTGTAACAAATTATTGTTAAAAAGCTTATTCTTCTATCTACACCATACTAATCGAGATGAGCATTAGTAGAAATGGTCTTATTACATGGTTCCTTGTAAGTAGAAGGGATCTAATGTTCGGCAAACACACCTTTTATTCAAAGGATTATTCTTTTAACAACATCATGCTAATTAAGATAAACATTAGCAGACTTAGTCTTACTACTAGCTTCCTTATAAGTAGGAGAGAAATAAGAAAATGCACAGGCTAAAGCGATAGTCTCGTCCTTTAAAAGCCGGTCGCTATGTGAAACAATTGAAATAGCAATCTCTTTGTTTGCCAGGAGTAAACAAACGAGAAACGAGAAAAAAGACATCTTCCCGTTTGAAAAACGTTTAAGTGACTTAAAATTGAAACCAATAATCCAAAATATCTCGAAAACGGTTAACTCTACAAAAAAGATGTATAAGACACAAATTGTGTTTTTTAATGAGGTCTACATTTTTTGTGTGATGCGTTTTTGTATATATCTTACGGTTTGCTAGTTATACAAAAGTCATCCAGAATAAAAAGGTCTTCAAACTATGCATTTCGTTTGTCATAAAAATATCTTAAACATACGGTATTTTAATAAAAATCGTTTAAACCATTTTTGAGAAAATAAACATTTTCGAAAAATATTCCATGTAAATGGTAGTTTGGGGTGGGGCGATATTCAAGAAAATCTTCGTATTGCATCCTTGGAAGATACTGAACATAAGTACAAGTTTGGTATTTAACCGACACACATACACGCACACACATACATGCACACGTAGAGCTACTTCTAAAAATCTGATGTATTACACTCACATAACTTTGTTTAGCTGCTCTATAAACAAACTTCAAAATATTCTTCTTCTTTCTACACAGTGCTAATCGAGATAAACATTAGCAGAATGTTCTTATTACTTAGTTCCTTATAGTACAAGGGAACTAAAGGAATGTGCTATGCTAAAGTGATAGTCAAATGTTTAATGCGATTGTCATTGCAAATCGCTTCTCTACTTGGCCAGGAGTAGAACAAAAGAAAAACGGGTACTTCCTTTCTGAGAAAAGTATAAGTACTTTACAATTGAAACTAATAACAAAGAATATATCGAAAACGCCACGAAAAAACTATATATGACATAAATTGCGTATTTTAACGAGATCTCCATTTTTTGTAGAGTAATTTTTGTCCATCTCTTACGGTTTACCAGTTATGCAAAATGCAATAAAAACATTCAGAAAGAGAGCTTTAGAGGCTATTCCAAAAAAATTAAAGATATACATTTGATTTGGCAAGTAAATATCTTAAATATAAGAGATTTTAATCAAAATCGTTAGAGCCATTTTTGAGAAAACCAAAATTTCGAAATTTTTTACATGTAAATGGTAGTTTGGGGCGGGAGGATTTTCTTGAAAATCTTCGTGTCGCATCCGTGAAAGATATAAAACTTAATACCAAGTATGGTATTTTGCGTTTTTAATCTATGTTTGTGTCCACAGATACAAACACACGCACACCCTACCACATGGATCTTTTAAAAAGGCCTTTTTTATTCAAGGGGACTCAAAACATGTATTTCCGGTTAAATCTCGGTATCGATTTTTTGGGTGCAATACAATACCTTCTCGACACTATGTACATAGTGTCGAGAAAGTAATAAAATGAGCCCCATTTTACAGCGCTCGATGAAGCTTCTGAAATGTATTTAAAATTATGCACGCAAAATTAGGTGAATTAGTATTCGTTGTTTTTCATTATTTTTCTTTCGTTTTATATCCCATATTTAACGATTTTTTATGAAAAAATGAGAAATCATTATAAAAAGCTTTCTTTTCTGTTGTCTATACGCAGAACTTATACTTTTATGCGAATTAATGTGAATGAGCAAGTGTATTCAATGTTTTAAGTAATTCAGCTCTAAGAACTGCTTCCCTGCAATTCTTCACCGCGTTATTGATGTCCATTGTTTAATTATTTAACTATAGCTATTGCGAGTATTGTTGCACTTCGAGTTTAGACTTTTTTATTTTTAACTTGTTTGAACATTTTGTTTAAAGGCATATTTTTGTTCATACATAACGCATGTAAGAAGAGAAGTAAGATTATAAATTCAAATAAATAAATAAATAAAGAACTCTCAATGAATTTAGTAGTATGACTTAGAGACAGTTACATTGCAGCTTAATGAAATCTAAGATTGGTTGCTATTAATAATTTAATTAAGAGGAAAATGAGAGTCAATTTCATCTGCAAGGAAAGGACGACGTGACCGAAACAAAAAAGAAAGATGCTATTCAGGGAAAATAAAATCTGTCTAATCAGGAAAAAAACATTCTGAAGAGAAGAGTTTTGATTTACAAAACAATTTGAAGGTTGCAGAGATGAACATGTACGCTTCAGCAGTGCGAGGCGACTTCTAGAAGTTGGAAGGAAATCCCGAAAACCTGTAGAAAACGCAGTTCTGTGATGAAAAATATATTGATGTGGGCTAGAAAACATCACAACTGTTGTTTATTTTATTTTCTTCTTCTTCTTCTTCTTCTTCTGAATTTGGCAGTTTTCTGTAGTCAAAGAATATCAGTCACAACAAGATTACATTAACAATAATTAAATAACAAAAACATTACATTTTAGGAAATACCACAACAGGAAAAAAACCAGTAAAATAATGTGCAATTACATAGCAATTTACCAAACGTTTAAGTGGTAAAACAAAAGAAAGAGAACAAATAGGTATAAAAAATCTGATGTGTTCCATTCACATGACTTTTGCTTCTTTTTACTTCATACTAATCGAGAAAAAATCACTTGCTTCCTTGTAAGGAGAAGCGAAATTAGGGAGTACTATTGGTTAAAGTGATAGTCAAAAGCTGGTTGCTATGTGACTGAAGTTCCTTTGTTTGAATGGACAGGAATTGTTAAATTCCTATATGAGAAAAATATGTTTTTTAAAGCTGAAACCCAAAACAAATAGTATCTAAAACACGATCAACTCCACGAAAAAACTATATAAGATAAATTGTGTGTTTTAAGGTGCTCTATATTTTTTGTGTTATAAATCTTTGTCCATCTCTTACGGTTTAGCCGTTATGCAAAATTCATCCAGAATAAGGTATTCTTCAGAGGCTATTCCCAGAAAATTCAAGATATATATTTTATTTGTCAGGTAAATATCTTTAATATACGAAATTTTTATCAAAATTGTTAGAGCCATTTTTGAGAAAATGAAGGGTAATTTGGGGTGAGGGTATTTTTCTCAAAAGCTTCGTGTCGCATCCTTGGAAGATACTTAACTTAAATACCAAGTTTGGTATTTTACCGACTATTCGTTTTTGAGTTATCGTGTTCACAGACACACGGACACCCACACACACGCACCCACACTCGCGGACCTTTTTCTGAAAATGCTTTTTCTGGATACAGGGGACCCTAAAACATATCTATATATCCGGTGAAATCTCTGCATCAACTTTTTTGGTGGAGTGCAATACCTTCTCTATACACTATGTACATAGTATGCATAGAGAAATCAAAAATTTACCTTTAAATAAATCTTATCAAAATGTGAAATAAAATGTTTGTGTTAATAAGCAGAATATTAATTCTTTCTTAAAAATTTTATCGATACTTTCAGTGCTTCAAGAGCAATTTCTTTGAAAAAAATTATTTTTCATTCCGAAGTTCTTTAGGAAGTTTACTCGGAATTACCCCTCTAGCTAACCATAATGTCCACCATTTCAGTAAGGTGATGTTGGTATAAGGTTTCATAATGGGTATAATGTATATTATGGTGGGTTAGTATAATAATTTATTTTTTTCATAAACCTCATTTGCAAATTTTCATGGCTCTCAGATCTGACAGTAGGGCCCAATAGATATCCGGTTTTCTGTCAGCTTGAAAGACTATCATAACGGGCTCTATTTTCTGATGAAAGTCATTTTGAAGTGCGGGGATCAACGTCTCGCGTATAAGAAGGGTTGGAGAAGTCTCGACGGAAACATCTACAGATGGTAAAGTTCTCAGATGAGGTTTTGCTGTCACAGACACTAACTATTTTATTCCTTTTAATGCAATGATAAACAGTGTCAACTATATCGCAATTTTAGGGAAAAAATCTCATATGTTCCATTTACATGACTTTCTCTACATCTCTGCAACAAATTATTGTTAAAACGGCTATGCCTCTATTTACTTCATGCTAATTGAGAAAAAATTAGCAGAAATAGTCTTATTACTTGTTTCCTTGTAAGTAGAAGCGAAATAAGGGAGTACTAGGTTAAAGTAATAGTCAAAAGCTGGTTGCTATATGAAGGAAGTTGCTTTGTTTGTATGGACAGAATTTTACTAATTCTTGTATGGGAAAAGTAAGTTTTTTAAAAGTGAAAACAAAAACAAGGAATAACTCAAAAACGATCAACTCCACGAAAAAAAATGTATGTAACATAAACTGTGTGTTTTAACGTGCTCTACATTTTTTGTGTGGTAAGTTTTTGTCCATCTCTTACGGTTTAGCAGTTATGCAAAATTCCATAAGATTCATCCAGAATAAAATAGTCTTCAGAGGCTATTCCCAGAAAATTCAAGATCTACATTTTATTTGACAGGTAGATATCTTTAATATAGGATATTGTAATCAAAATCGTTTGAAGTATTTTTGAGAAAATCAACATTTTTGAAAATTTATTCGTGTAAAGGGTAATATTTGGCGGGGAGAATTTTCCGAAAATATTCGTGTCGCATCCCCGGAAGATACCAAACTGAAATATCAAGTTTGATATTTTACCCACTTTTCGTTTTTATGTTATCGTGTTCACTCACACATACACAGGCACACGGACCTTTTTCTGAAAATTCTTTTTTTGGATATGCGGGACCCTAAAACATATATTACCGCTGAAATCTCGGTATCGAATTTTTGGGTGGAGTGCAACATCTGCTCTATACATTATGTACATAGTATGTGTAGAGAAAGTAAAAAGATGCCTTGGACTGAGAATGGTAAAAACATTGTATATTGAAAAAGGCTTATTTCCCAGCAAGACCTTACTCATACATCGAAGAAAGTAAGAGACTTAATGACGAAAATGGTTTTAAGGGGTTAGATTTGTCGGATCTCAACCCTGCTGAGAATCTTTGTTATAAAAGTAATGAAAAAAAAAAAAAAAAAAAAACCTGTTGTGTTCCATTCGCATCACTTCCTCTACATTTCTGTAACAAATTATTATTAAAAATATTGTTCTCCTATCTACTTCGCGATAATGGAGAGCAAACATTTTTCTTATTACTTGTTTCCTTGCAAGTAGAAGGGTAAAAATCTATTGTGTTCCATTCACACGATGTCCTCTATCTGTTCGGTAAACAAATCTTTTATACAAAAAATTAAGCAGTTATCTACAGCATGCTAGCCAAGGAAAACATAAGCAGAATTAGTCTTATTACTAGCTTCCTTGTTAGTGAAAGGGAAATAAGAAATTGCACAGTCTAAAGTAATAATATTGTCCTCTAAAAGCCGGTCACTATGTGAAACAATTGAAATTCCAATCCCTTTGCTTGCCAGGAGTAAACAAACGAGAAACAAAAAAAAATGTCTTCCCGTTTGAGGAAAGTTTAAGTGGCTTAAAATTGAAACCATCTCGAAAATAATTAACTCTACAAAAACGTAGAATATCATTTGAAGACCTCTTCATTCTGAATGGCTTTTATATAACTGCAAACCGTAAGAGATATACAACTCACCACACAAAAAATGTAAATCTCATTAAAACACACAATTTTTGTTATATGCATTTTTACTTTCTCTACACGTACAATGTACATCGTGTTAGAGAAGGTATTGCATTCGAACCAAAACTTCGATACCTAGATTTCACCGAAAATACACGTTTTAGGGTCCCCTGTATCCAATCTTTTTTTAATTTCTCTAAGGTACTATGTACGTAGTGTACAGAGAAAGTATTGCACTCCACTCAAAAATTCGATACCGAGTTTCACCGGGAATGTATGTTTAGGGTCCCCTGTATCCAAAAAAAAAAATTGTAGAAAAAGGTCTATGTGTGTGTCCATGTGTGTGAACACGATAACTCAAACACGAAGAGTCGGTAACATACTAAACTTGGTATTTAAGTTTAGTATCGTCAGAGGATGCGACACAAGGATTTTGAGAAAAATCCCCCCACCCCAAGCTACCCTTTACGGGGAAATAATTTCGAAAATTTTTATTTTCTCAAAATTGGCTCAAACGAGTTTGATTAAAATAGCATATATTAAAGATATCTATACGGCAATTAAAATGTATATCTTGAATTTTTGGGAATAACCTCTGAAGACCTCGTTATTCTGAATGAATTTTGCTGAATATTTCGTAACCCGTAAGAGATAGGCAAAATCTTACTGCACAAAAAATGTAGATCACGTTAAAATACACAATTTATGTTACAAATGCTTTCTTCGTGGAATTGACCATTTCTGAGATATTCCTTGTTATTTATTTCAGATTCGAAATAAAACTTTTTCTCACACGGAAAGTTTTAAGTTCCTGGCTCTGCATAGAAACGGATTTTAATCACATGTCAACCAGCTTTTAGAAGATTAGATATCGTTTTAGCCTACTGTGTTGCCTTATTTTCCTCCTACTTCAAGTAAGCAAGTGATTAAGATAATTTCGGGCAATGTTTATCTCGATTATCATAAAGTAGACAGAAAAATCTTATGTGTTCCATTCACATGATTTCTCTACAGCTCTGCAACAAATTATTTTTAAAAAGCTTATACCTCTATATACTTCATGCTAAACGAGAAAAAAAAACTGATGTGTTACATTCATATGACTTTCTCTACATTTCTGACACAAATTATTGTTTAAAAAACTTATGCTTCTATTTACTTCATGCTAATCAAGAAAAACAATAGCAGGAATAGTCTTATTACTTGCTTACTTGTAAAAGGGAGTACCATATGTTAACGTGACAGTCAAAAACTGGTTGCTGTGTGACTGAAGTTCCTTTGTATGGACATGAGATGGCAAATTCCTATATGAGAAAGGTAGGTTTTTTAAAGCTGAAACCAATAACAAGGAATATCTAAAAACGAACAGCTCCACGAAAAAGGTTTATAACATAGATGTGTGTTTTAACGTGCTCTATATTTTTTGTGTGATAAGTTTTTGCCCATCTCTTACGGTTTGGTAGTTATGCAAAATTCCGCAAAATGTATCCATTATAAAGTTGTCTTCAGAGGCTATTCCATATATACATTTTATTTGTCAGGTAAATATCTTTAATATGGGATATTTTAATCAAAATCGTTAGAGCCATTTTTGAAAAAAATCAACATTTTTCGAAAAAAGTTCTATGCAAGGGTCTAGTTTGGGATGAGGGTTTTTTTCTCTCAAAATCTTCGTGTGGCATCCCTGGAAGATAAACTTAAATACTACGTTTGATATTTTGCCGAATTTTCATTTTTGAGTCATCGTGTTCACGGACGCACACACACACACACTCACACACACACACATGGACCTTTTTCTGAAAATGTTTTTTTTTTGGACACAGGGGACCCTAAAACATATTTCGTGAAATCTCGGTATCGAATTTTTGGGTGGAGTGCAATACCTTCTCTATACACTGTGTACATAGTACGTGTAGAGAAAGTAAAAAGATTTCGAAAAAGGTCGGTGTATGTACGTGTGTCTGTGAATAGTATAACTCCAAAATGAAAAGTCCTTTAAATATCAAACTTGGTATTTAACTTCAGCATCTTCAAAGACTGCGACACGAAGATTTTGAAAATTCCCTTCCCAAACTACCCTTTAGATCAGGCAAACTTCGAAAATTTTGATTTTCTGAAAAATGGCAGTAACGATTTTGATTAAAATAGCATATGCTTAAAATATTTTTATGATAAATGAAATTATTATATCTTCGCATTTCTGGCTATAGTCTCTGACCCCTCTCTTTATTCTGGAGACCTTTTGCAAAACCAGTAAACCGTAAAAGATAGACACAATTTTGCTACACCAAAAATTTAGATCTCGTTAAAACACACAATTTATGTCCTATGTATTTTTGGTGCAGTTAACAATTTCCGAGATATTTTTGGTTATTGGTTTCAATTTTGAAATACTTATACTTTTCTGAAACGGAAAGTCGTCATTCGTTTCATAGCTCTTCTGGTCATGCAAAGAGAGGTCATGCCATCGCATGGCGACAGCTTTTCAAAGATTTGAGTATCGCTTTAGACAGTGTATTCGCCTTCTACTTACAAGTAAATAAGTGATACAACTATTTTTATTAATGCTATCTCGATTGATATGAATTTGATAGAAAAAAAATCTAATGTGTTTCATTCACATGACTTTCTCTATATCTCTGTAAATTATTATTGTTAATAGGCTTATCTTTTATTTATTTCATGCTAATCGAGAAAAATTAGCAGAAATAGTTTTATTTCTTGCTTTATTGTTAAGTAGAAGCGAAATAAGGGAGTACCATAGGTTAAAGTGAAAGTCAAAAGCTGGTTACTATGTGACTAATGTTCCTTTGTTTGGACAGGAGTTGACAAATTCCTGAATGAGAAAAGTATAAGTTTTTCGAAGCTGAAACCAAGAAAAAGGAATATCTCAAAAACGATCAACTCCACGAAAAAAATGTATATACCATAAATTGTGTGTTTTAACGTGTTCTACATTTTTTTGTGGGTTAAGTTTTTGTCCATCTCTTACGGTTTAGTAGTTATGAAAAAGTCATCCAGAATAAAGTAGTCTTCAGAGGCTATTCCCAGAAAATTCAACATTTACATTTTATTTGTCAGATAAATAACTTTAATATGCGATATTTTAATCACAATCGTTAGAGCCATTTTTTAGAAAATCAAAATTTTCGAAAAAAGTTCCATGTAAAGGGTAGTTTGGGGTGGGGGATTTTTCTCAAAATCTTCGTGTCGCGTCCCTGGAAGATACTAAACTTAAATACCAAGTTTGGTATTTTGAGTTATCGTGTTCACAGACACACGGACACACTGACACACGGACACACACACGGACCTTTTTCTGAAAATACTTTTTTTGGATACAGGGGACCCTAAAACATATATTTCCGGTGAAATCTCGCTATCGAATTTTTTGGTGGAGTGCAATAAGTCTTTTTAAGAATATTTTACTGCCGAATATGTAGAGAAAGTCAGTGAATGAGCATATCAGATTTTTTAAATAAAAACAAAAACAGCAATGATCGTTATTGAATATAAGAGACAGGCATTTAAGATACATATGGTGAGCAGATGTTGCTTTTGTTAACAGCTGAAGCAGTTGCGAGATGTGTAGTTGTATTGTTACTGCAGATGAATCATGAATAGCAATTGCACGCCAGATTTGCCGATATTTTGCCATTGGGATGGAACTTGGTGTGGGCCAACTTTATGTGGAATTTTGTGCCATGTGTTCATATGGTGATTCATCATTCATCCAATCCAGTGAGTGACCTGATATGTTAAACTCTCTCACTGTTGATGTGCCAGGAGTTACTGCAGCTGACCTTTAACCTGCTAAAATATGCATACCGTCCCTTTCCTCCTCGCTGCAGAGGATGGTAACAAAACGTCTCGAAAGTGCATGTAGCCAAGAATGGTTTAATTCCTGGTCTATATTAATATTAGTAATTAGCAGTGACAAATAATGCTTTGAGGTCCTGGATGTCAACAATGATAATGATGAAAATGGCACTAATACTGCCACTAACAAGTAATAATAATAATAATAATAATAATTAATAAAGTCATATTTTGAAAGAAAAAAGGGCAGAGAAATCTGATAGAAGCAGAAAAGAGAAGCATAAAATGAGAGTAAATTAATTTCTAAACCATATTCCATAAACTTCCATTTAACTTTCCTCTCTTAATTTAATCATTGATACTAAGTTAAATTGTATTGTAATATGGTAACTGAAGGGTTGAGAACCATAGTGGGCCAAGCACAATCTTTTAAAAATTGAGAAATAGAAGGTCAATGTTTTTTCAATATCATAATTTATTGAGCCAAGTTGCACATAATAACTAAATGCCACAGCAATCTAGAATTTATTTTCTATCCTATATTAGTACAACATTAATGCAAAATTAGGTTTTACAGTTATTTATTGGGAGCTATTTTCCTTTGCTGGGATTTGACTCAGCCTATGGAAATGTAACTGGGCCATTTCCATATATCTAATCAATGTCCTGCTGATCATCATTATTGACTTGCACACGCAAACTCTTGTAAAAATCATGATTCACAGGAGGAATAAACGGTAGCATGGACTCAAGATCATCATATGCGTTAGCGTGATTTACTGCATGGATTTGGACCACTCTGACTCTAACAGAATTTGTAGTTTCATTTAGACCGATATTTTGATGCTCTGCTGTTTGTAAATGGGAAATGCTGGACATGGCATAAACTATACCGACAGACGGCAACAGCTCAATTTTGACCTCACATGGAGATGGCCCACTATGGTTCTCAGCCCTTCAATTGTAATATGGAATTGGAAACAACATCATTCCAACAGTTTTTGAGAAAATAAAAATGTTCGAAAAATAATCTATATAGGGTGATTTTCTTGAAAATTTGAGTCGTAACCTTGGAAGGTGTTTAACTTAAATGGCAAGACTAGTATTTAAACAAGTTTAAGTTTTTTAGTTATGCTTTCACTCAAATATGGACCTTTTTCTAAAAATACATTTATTTTAATCAAAGGCCTCAAAACATATTTACAGTGAAATCTCAACATTGAATTTTTGGATGGAATACAATAGATAGGTACTTATCCTCCTTATTATACGTAGCAGAGAAAGAAACATTAATTTGACAACAGTAGTCACGAACATTTTTTCTCGCTAAAATTGTCTTAGAGAATTACATTTTAATACAGATGATGACGCATTCAAAGAAGGCATCAGTACTGCCGAGGAAACATATCTCTCCAGAAGTATCAGCTGCATGGCTGGATGCGAAAGGCTTCTTCTAAGTTGAATGCCTTGTCACTTTATTGAGGTCGAAAAGTAGTCAGAATGGAACGATGTTGCTTGGTCAATGAGACCGGCATTAACCCTTGACAAAATTGTAATGTGTGTGTGGGTGTACTCAACTGACGAGTCTCCAGGCAAGGTCAAGCGACCTAGAGTCTGACTCTTAACATGACAGTTTTTTGTACACATCTGAACATTGTAGGTACTGAGATTCGTTGCTAGCAGAATTAGTTTTATTCAATCTGTTCTTAAAAATATTTAAGAGCTTACAATATTGATATATTTTGAGTAACGGGCTTATTAGCATAAAAAGCCCCTTGTCGAGGCCACCAGGAAAAGTAATGTGCTCCATTCACTTTCTCTACCTATTCCGCAAACAACCTGAAAATATAATATTTTTATCTACATCATGCTAATCAGGATAAACAATAGCAGATATTTTCTTATTACTTGATTCCTTGTAAGTAGAAGTGAAATAAGAAAATACACTAGGTTAACTCCATAGTCAATTCTTTTAAAAGTTATTGCATGTGATACAATTGAAATTCGGTTTTCTTTGCATGATCAGGAGAAAACAAAAGAGAAATGAAATGAAAGATCACCTCCATGAAAAGGTTAAGTAAAATTGAAATCAATAACGATGAATAACATGGAATCGTTAACTCTATAAAAATTGTGTATGACAAAAATTGTGTGTTTTAATAAGATCTACATACATTTTTGTGTAGTATGTTTTTGTCATGTCTTGCGGTTTACAAGTTATACAAAAGTTATACGAAGTCATCCAGCATGAAGAGCTCTTCAGAGGATATTCCCAGAAAATTCAACATATACATTTCGTTTGTCTTGAAAATATCTTAAACATATTGACATTTAATAAAACTCGTTAAACGATTTTTTAGAAAATAAATAATTTCGAAAAATGTTCCATGTAAAAGGTAGTTGGGGTGGGGCGATTTTGTTGAAAATCCTCATGTCTTATCCCTGATAGATACTAACTTAAACACCAAGTTTGGTAATTTAATCGCCTTTTCGCTTTTGAGCCCCCCCACACAGGATATGTTTCTAAAAGTGGGGTCTCAAAACACGTGTTTTCGATGAAATCGCGGTATCGAATATTTTAGTGATTTACCCTTCTCCATTCACTATGTACATTGTACACGTGTACTAGAGCAAGTAAGAACCTGATGTGCTCAGTTATATGACATTCTCTACATCTCTGCAACAAATTATCGTTAAACCTTTTTTACTTTCTCTATACTCACTATGTACATACTGTATACAGAATGTATTGCACTCCACCAACAAATTCGATTCCGAGATTTCACCGGAAATATATGTTTTAGGGTCCCCTGTATCCAAAAAAAGTATTTTCAGAAAAAGGTCCGTGTGTGTGCCCGTGTGCCTGTGAACACGATAACTCAAAAACGAAAAGTCGGTAAAATTCCAAACTTGGTATTTAAGTTTAGTATCTTCCAGGGATGCGACACGAAGATTTTGAGAAAAATTCCCCCACCCAAAATCCTCTCACATGGAACTTTTTTTTCGAAAATTTTGTTTTTCTAAAAAATGGCTCTAACGATTTTGATTAAAATATCGTATATTAAAGTTATTTACCTGACAAATAAAATGTATATTTTGAATTTTCTGGGCATAGCCTCTGAAGACTACTTTATTCTGGATGAATTTTTCATAACTACTAAAATGGACAAAAACTTAAACCACAAAAAATGTAGAGCACGTTAAAACACACAATTTATGTTACATGTATACATTTTTTTCGTGAAGTTGATCGTTTTTGAGAAATTTATTTTTCTTGGTTTCAGCTTTGAAAAACTTATACTTTTCTCATACAGGAATTTGTCAACTCCTGTCCATACAAACAAAGGAACATCAGTCACATAGCAACCAACTTTTGGCTTTCACTTTAACCTATGGTACTCCCTTATTTTGCTTCTACTTACAATAAAGCAAGAAATAAGACTATTTCTGCTAATTTTTCTCGATTAGCATGAAATAAATAAAAGATAAGCTTATTAACAATAATAATTTACAGAGATATAGAGAAAGTCATGTGAATGGAACATATCAGATTTTTATTTTCTCTATACACACTATGTACATAGTGTATAGAGAAGGTATTGACTCCACCCAAAAATTCGATACCGAGATTTCACCGGAAATATATGTTTTAGGGTCCCCAATATAAAAAAAAACATTTTCACAAAAAGGTCCGTGTGTGTGTGTGTGTGTGTGTGTGTGTGTGTGTGTGTCCGTGTGTCTGTGAACACGATAACTCAAAAACGAAAAGTCGGTAAAATACCAACCTTGGTATTTAAGTTTAGTATCTTCCAGGGATGCGACACGAAGATTTTGAGGAAAATACCCCCACCCCCAACTACTCTTTACATGGAACTTTTTTCCAAAATTTTTATTTTCTCAAAAATGGCCCTTACGATTTTGATTAAAATTTGGGATATTAAACATATTTACCTGACAAATAAAATGTATATCTTGAATTTTCTGGGAATAGCCTCTGAAGAGTAGTTTATTCTGGATGAATTTTACTGAATTTTGAATAACTGCTAAACCGTAAGAGATGGACAAAAACTTACTGCACAAAAAATGTAGAGCATGTTAAAACACACAATTTATGTTATATACATTTTTTCGTGAGTTCGTCGTTATTGAAACATTCCTTATTTTTGGTTTCTGCTATGAAAAAATTATACTTTTCTCATATAGGAACTTGTCAACTCCTATCCATATAAACAAAGGAACTTCATTGACATAGAAACCAGATTTTGACTATTATTTTAACCTATGGTAGTCCCTTATTTCGCTTCTACTTACAAGGAAGCAAGTAATAAGACTATTTCTGCTCATTTTTCTGATTAGCATAAAGTAAATAAAAGTATAAGATTTTTAAGAATAATTTGTTGCAGGATATAGAGAAAGTCATGTGAATGGTACACATCAGATTTTTCTTCTATTTATTTCATGCTAATCGAGTTAAGCATTTGCCGAAACGGTCTTATTACTTGCTTCCTTGTAAGTAGAAGGGAAGTAAGCAAATATACTAGGCTAAGGGGGTAGTTGCTCTGAGATTGAAACCCGTTTCTTTGCAGATCAGGAGTTTACAATTTTCCGTATGAGACAAGTTTTAAATATGTGTAAACTTAAACAAAAAAAAAAAAAAAGACAAAAAAAAAAAAAAAAGGATATCTAAGAAGTGGCCAGAGGTCATTCCCAGAAAATTTAAGATATACATTTTATTTGTCATGTAAATAACTTTAATATAAAGCGTTTTAATCAAAAACATAGTCATTTTTACTTTCTCTAGCCCCATATGTACAATGTACATAGGGATAGAGAAGTATTGTATTCCACCCAAAAATTCGATACCGAGATTTCACCGGAAATACATGTATTAGGACCCCCTGTATCCAAAAAAAGCATTTTCAAAAAAAGGTCCGTGTGTGTGTCCGTGTGCCTGTGAACACGATAACTCAAAAACGAAAAGTAGCTAAAATACAAACTTGGTATTTAAGTTTAGTATCTTCCAGGGATGCGACACGAAGATTTTGAGAAAAATCCCCCCACCCCAAACTACCCTTTGCATGGAACTTTTTTCGAAAATGTTGATTTTCTTAAAAATGGCTCTAACGATTTTGATTAAAATATCATATATTAAAGATATTTACCTAACAAATAAAATGTATATCTTGAATTTTCTGGGAATAGCTTCTAACGACCTGTTTATTCTGGATGCATTTTGCTTAGTTTGGCATAACTAGTAAACCGTAAGAGATAGACAAAAATTTGCTGTACAAAAAATTTAGGTCGTGTTAAAATACACAAGTTATGTCATAAACATCTTTCTCGTGGAGTTTACCGTTTTCGAGTATTCATTGTTATTAGTTTCAGTTGTGAAGTACTTACACTTTTCTCAGACGGGAGTGTCCGTTTTTCTTTTGTTCTACTCCTGGCCAAGAAAAGAAGCGATTTGTAATGACAATCGCGTAACGACAGCTTTTAAAACATTTGACTATTGGTTTAGCCTAGTGTATTCTCTTATTTTCTTCCTACTTATACGGAACTAAGTAATAAGAACATTGTGCTAATGAGTACCACGATTAGCAAGGTGCAGAAAGAAGAAGAATCTTATGTATGCAGTTTGTAGAACAGCTAGAGAAAGTCATGTGACACATAAGATTTTTGAGAAAATAAACTCTTTCAAAAATGTTCTACATATAGGATAGTTGGATTTTTTTGAAAATCTTCGTATCGCATCCTTGGAAGATACTGTATTTAAATAACAAGTTTGTCATTTAACGGACTCGTTTTTGAGCTATGCTGCTCCCCCCCCACACACACACATTTTCAGACAGACACGCACACGGACATGTTTCTAAAATAACTTTTTTTATACAGGGAATCTCAAAACAAGTATTTCTGATGAAATCTCTGTATCGAATTTTTGGGTGAAATACAATACCTTCTCTATCCACTATGTACCTACATTGTACTTACGGGCTAGAGAAAGTAAAATGTTCTTTGAACTAATTTTTAGTGGAATACATTACCTTCTCTAGCTACTATGTAGATACATTGTAAGTAATACCTACTAGACAAAGTAAAAAGATCGACATATAGTTGTTTATGACGACTGTTCTCGTGGTAAAATTTATATAGTGAATGTAACAACAATAAACAAGGAAACAATTTGAGCGCTCAGAATTGGTGTACATACTCGTAGTTGAGTCTAAAATTTCATGTTAACATTGTGTATTCTTTTTAAATAGTAGGTAAAGCATATTTGCGAAGTTATAGCCTAAACGAAAGGTGAAAAAAAATGGTTCAAATCTGAAGAGTATTACGGAGATATCTCGAACAAAAACTATTAAATTTCCGCTTTATATACAATATAGATTATTAACCATAAAAATAGATTTGCAAAAGTAAATGACCAGTGACATTTGAATTTAGTTTTATATTTGATCAATTAACACTAAAATGAATTAATTTGACTAAAATAACAGAGAGAGGGAGAGAGAGAGACATTAATGAGTTCCTTTAATAATTTCCTCGTTTTAGGGAGTCAATAAGCTAACTTTTCGAGAGCCAACGATGTAAGTTAAACGGCGGACGTTAGAGAGAAGCAGGAAACGATAATTAGTACATATGGTAGGAGTCACTCCATTAACAACTGGGAGAAGCAAATAAAGTAATAAACTAATCATCAGTCACGTCTAATAGGATGGTGAATTATTTGCACTTTAAAAATTGATTGGCGTATACCTAATTTTGTAATCAGCTGAAACGAACCGCCATCATCACTTCTCATATTACTTTCTTGGGTTTACTCGAAGAAGATAAGATAGAAAAAAAAAGGAACGATAAAAACCATTCTCTCTAATTAATAGTTAATACAATATCCCTTAATATGGTGAAATGAATTAATTAAAATATATATTTAATTCAATATTCTTCTGATATTGTCTTACCCATGTGGATCGAGTTGTCACAGTAGTAGTAAGGTCAAAACCTTTTAAAACCTCAAGTATATATACATTTATATAAAGGCAAACATGCGTTTCTCTAACGTTTAAAAACTCTCACATATACTATAAGTGTTGTACTGTTAATATAAAATGCGATCCCTCTATTCATACTGTCATATTCGCGATATACATCTGCCTAGAAATGGCCTTGGATCAAGCCATATGGCGCGGTTGTATGCATGATGTGAAAACTTAACACAGTTGTTAATACCACAATCAGTAATGTGGAAGCTCATGCGGAAAAAATGAAGAATTAAACAAAATCATCTTGTTCAGCAGAGGAATTTAAAAGTTGTTAGAACTAACGTTTCGAAAAAGTTAATGTTATAAAAAATTGCATAAATTCTGTTTAGGTGAGTGTAAATTTTTACGTTCTCTGCTTCGTACTACATAGAAAGTCGATACCAACGTTTTACTGCAAACACATGTTTTATGTATTCCAAAAAAAAGTGTTTTTAGAAAAAGTTTCACATATGTGCATGAATGTGTGTGAACAGCATAACTCCTAAACGAAAAATCGTGGTAAAATATCAAACTTGACATTTAAATTCAGCGCCTTCCAAGGATGCGACACGAAGATTTTTAAGAAAACCCCTCACTCCTTACTACCCTTTACATGGAAAAATTTTTGAAAATTTTGATTTTCTCAAAAATGGCTCTAACAATTTTGATTGAATACCGTATATTAAATATATTTACATGACAAATAAAGTATTTATTTTGAATTTCCTGAGAATAACCTCCGAAGTTCTCCTGGTTCTGAATAGCTTTTGCGGAATTGGTAAACCGTAATTTACTACATAAAAATGTAGGTCTTATTAAAACACAATTTATCTAAAATATATTTTCGTTGTGGAGTTAACCATTTCTGAGATATTGCTCTTATAGGTTTAAAATTTCCAATATACTTTTATTTTTCTCAATGCGAAGTCGTTATTCTTATATTTTCATCCTGGTCAAGCAAAGAGAACGAAATTTCAAATCCATCACATAGCAACCAGGTTTTAAAATATATGACTATCACTTTAGCTTATCATGTTTCCTTTTTACCCTTGTACAAGGAAATAATTGCGTACTGTTTCTGCTGTTTACCTTGATAAACCTAAATTAGATAGAAGAATTAATTTTTGTAGGAATAGTTTGCTGCAGCAAGGTAGAGAAAGTTATATGAATGTAGCAAATCAGATTTTTTTTCTCAAACAGCTCTTTGACCAAAGTATGCACATGGTGTTCGAATTTTCATTAAGTTAGTTGTTCACTCCGATATACACATTGATAGTTACCTTACCTGAAAATGCTTAATTTTCGATTCAGGGTATTTTATTCTAGAAAAACGTCTTAGCGAATTTTTAAACTTTATATAATACTTGTATCTAAAGTAGGTATATAAGCAATAGAAACAGATAATTTGGGGTTAGAAAAGGCACTATATTTTTTTTTTTCTCGGTGGGATTCCCCTTCTCCTTAAAACGGCATTTCGAAAGTAATTGATTCAAATTACTATAACATTTTGGCGTACAATGACCCTAACTCAAAAAATACAACCTTTAAATTTTAAATATTGGTAAATAAGAATTATTCTATTTAATTTAGTGCCTTATGGAGGATATTGGTGAGCCATTTTCCCTCAAAAATATACATTTTAGATGCCTAAATTGTTATTCACTTCTTAAAAAAATACCTGATTTGTTGTATCCACTGGTTTCGCTACTTTCTTCACGCTAAACGAGATAACCCTTAACAAAATATTCTTATTACTTACTTCCTTGTAAGTAGAAGAGAAATAAAGAAATAAACTAGTTAAAGGGATATTCTAATCTTTTAAAAGCTGGTTTATTAGTGTATGACATTGAAATTCCTTTCTCTTTGCATGGCCAGGAGCAGAAGAAATGTGTCGTATTTCATTTCTTTATATTCAGTCTTCTACAAATTATTCTTAAAAAGTTACTAATTTTCTTGCTTTTATTTATTTATTTATTTATTTATTTATCTACTTATTGTAGTTTAACGTCCTTTAACTTGTAGGTCATATCAAACAAAGAATTAAATTGGCGAAACTATGCTGAAGTGAGCCTTCGATCCATTGAGTTAGAATCATCTTGTCAGAATAAGGGAAAACTCTGGAAAATACCTTACTCGGATAGCTCATCCAAACAGAGATTCTAACTCCGGACCTTTTGAATATGAAGCAGACACACTACAGACCCAGACTTTCTACTTCACGTTAATCCAGATAAACTTTCAGTTCACATTATTATTATTTTTTTTAACTTTCTCTGTTACGATTTATATTCCATCCAAAAATTCGACACCGATATTCACCAAAATACACGTTTTAAGATTCCCTGACACCCCCCCCCCCAAACAACCTTTTTAAAAAAAGGTCTGCTCGTGTCCATGTGTATGTGTGTGTGTGTTGTATATGTCTGTATATCTTTGAACAGCACCAATAAAAAAATACCATATTTTGTATTTGTGCTCAACATCTCTCGAGGGTGTGACATGAAACTTTATAAGAATTTCCTCCCACTCTAAACTACCCTTTACATGGTACGTTTTTCGAAAGTATTGATTTTTCTCAAAATGCTTCTAAGGAGTTTGATTAAAATGTGATGTTTATGACAGTTTCATGACAAATGAAATGTATACCTATCTTGAATTTTATGGGAATAACTTGTGAAGTTCTCTTCGTTTTGGATGACTTTTGCATAAATAATATACTTAAGAGATAGACTTATACTATAAAAATTTTATGGGAATAACTTGTGAAGTTCTCTTCATTTTGGATGACTTTTGCATAAATAATATACTTAAGAGATAGACTTATACTATACAAAACATGTACATATCGTTAAACCACATAATTTATGTCAAAATGAATTTTTGTGGAATTTTCTATTTCGAAAGTATTATTGCTATTCGTTCAGTTTTGCAAAACTTATACTTAACTCAAATGGGAAGTCGCTATTCACTTTTTTCATTATGGTCATGCAAAGAGAACAGAGTTTCATTAGAATCATATAGCGTTAAGTTCTTAAAATATTTGACTATCGCTTTAAACTAATGTATTCCTATAAAAATGAGTATTAAAACTATTTCTGCTAATGTTTATCTTGATTACGTGAAGCAGGAAGACAAATAAGCTTCTATAAGGTTAGTTTACTGCAGAATATGTAGACAACTAACTAACAATCGTATGAATATAACACAGATATATTTATTTTTATTTCGTTGTAAGATACAATGTATATGGCGATAGATGATTAAAGAACATGTCGCTATGATATGGATTGGAAATGACACACCCTTTGCATGGACACGAGAGAAGAAAAATGAATAGTGACCTACCATTTGAGAAAGGTATTTGATAATTCAAACCAATTATAATAAATATTTCAAAAATTGTTGATCCCATTAACGTTTTTGATATAAATATTATGCGTACTGAGATTTTATGTATCTCTTAAAATTCATTCAGTCTGCCTGTGCGGTTGGGTGGGCAGCGTTCTGGTTTCTCCCCCAAAGATCCCGGGTTTGATTCCCGGCAGAGCCGGGGAAATTTTTCTTTGACTAGAATTAAGCTCCCGGTACAACCATAGAAGTTAAAGGAAACTATATAAGCGAAGAAAAAATTCACAGGCTTTTCCCAGAAAATTAAAAATATAACTTTTATTTGTCATGCAGGGAATTTAAATATACATTTTAACCCAAACTGGTAGAGCCACTTTTCAAAATTTAAAATAATGAACTATTTTACGTGTAAGTATACATTGAGATGGGAACATTTTTCTGCAACATTTCGTGTAAAGTCTTTGGAAAGAGCTAAGTACCAGGATTTTTATTTAACCAAGTTTTCGATTTTGAATTATATCGCTGACAGATACACATAGACAGGCGCATTTTTGGCTAGATTAGAATACTTCCTGTACCTACTACGTAGTAGAGAAAGTAAAACTATTTTTTCACGTAAACATTATTGTTGTGGATTTCTTTGAAAATATTCTCGTCGAATTCTTAAAAGAAGCTCATTCACATTTTAATATTCATTTCAGGAACCTAACAAAATTTACTTCTAGGGGAATCTAGACATCGAAATTATGGTTCAAGTACGATGCTTCCTCTACCTCAGACGAGCAAGTAACAAAGTATAAAACTGTCCATCTGTAAAGCAGTGCATCTGAATTTAAACCTGAAAGGTGTTTGCTATTTATAACTTCTTGCAGATTCTCGACGTTCTTTCAGATAGGAATGCTAATTCTCGACCATGCTATTTTCCTGGAGTGTTGAGTTGTAACTTGTTAAAGCCAGTTTGAAATGTTTATGTCCCTTTTTTGGCACAAATGACCACTATGCTAATGCCATATTAGCATATGTTTGTCTGTGGATGAACACACACACAGGTAGTAGGTACGCAAATATGAACTTGCACGATGTTGCCATAGAAACCAAGGTGCTTATCGTTACATATTAGCGGCATTTCATTTTCTGTTTGAAGTGACGTGCAGCGCGTTACGTCAAGTGTTTAAAGACGTGAAAAATAATTGTTAATATGCGTTAGCTTATCCAACTCTGTAAATTAGAACTGTTGGCATTATAGGTACACTCCACCGTAGGCACTACCTGCTCTTTTTGAGTCAGTATTCTGCTGCCTTCTAACTGAGCTTGCTGCTCCGCTGGGTTTATCCGACGAACATCTCAGTACATGACGGCCGACCCGTGTTCAACCCGAAGTTCGATCAGCCCGTGCTCTGGAGCTCATTTTAGAATAAAAGTTGAAAATGACGAAGAGGAAGTTTACTGTTGTTTTATCGTAAGTTTAATGTTACGAAAATTATAAGAATAGCCTGTATGAAGTAGCGTTTTAGGGTTGAATCGACATGAGAGATTCCTAGTCTAAGACGTTCAAATGTTGCTTATGCTTTAAAGCATACCTACAGTTAAATTCTCAAATTTGGATCATGCTGAGTACAAGGTGAGTGTCTTTATATAAAACACTAAATATTATTCATTAACCATTATACAGCATTGGGCCCGAATATCCGAACCGTCTCATCTCACAAAACAAATGGGATTAATAAACAGTTGGTAGTTACAAGCAACATAAAATAATTATTGAAAAATCTGACGTGTTCATTCACAGACTTTATCTTTCTGCAACAAACTATTCTTACAAAAGTTGGGAAGCTAGAGTCAGCCTGAAACATTTAATGCCATAGCTGGGGTTTGAAAAAACGGATTTCCTGGTTCCTGTCCAGTTGCTTTAACCACTGAACTACCATGGGAACTTGCCGATATAGCATTAAATTCATCAACTCACTCGCGTTTTTCCCGGTGAGCCACACAAGGAAATCTCAAATTATTTTGAGATGGTATAATGGTAGCTTGCGTGTTCTAGATGGCCCGGTTTCGATCCCAGATGACCGCAAGCGGAGCAGGGACGGCTTTTCACTGGGTCCTCCGGTTTTTACTGCCATAAGTGTCATCGCCTGCGGTGCCGTAGTAGTAAAAACGAGTGTTTAACACTATGAAAAATTGCTCATGTCGTAAGTTCTTTTAAGTCCCGAGCTTCGTAGTTTAGATGCAGTTTTTTTTTTTTTTTTTTCCATCTAAGATAACAACGGGGGCTTTGCTTTAGAAACAACTCGTAGATTCTTTAACTTTAGGCTTTTAAACATTTTATTTTCTTCAAACACACACACATATTCACTCTCGCATACATATTTCCAGATGGGTTAGGGAATGATTCTGGTTCGCCGAAAAGCGAACCCCTTCGAGGTCAATCGTTGTCACTGGGAATAATTTAATTATAACGCTTCGCTTAACAAAACCTGCATGTGCACCTTTTCATTCGTGAATGCCATTTCATTGCTAACATAAATGGAAGAAATATTTAAGAACTGTACTCTATATACTGGTCTTAAAATTCCATACAGTTTCCATAAAGTCACGAGAATCAATTACAATTCGAAAGGACTTCAATAATGATAAAGGATAGAACAATTCAACCATTAAAACCATATTTAGAAAATAATTTACGGCGCAAAAAAGTTATTTGGAATAAAATATGTGCCTTAAAGTGATTCTCATTTTTGTTTCTGTAGAAACATCTTTATCTGTTATTTAACATTTACTAGTTAAAACTAGTTATGCAAAATTCCTTCTAATGGAGATGACTTCTCAGAATATTCCCGATGCATTTACATTTTGTAATATATATTTAATCAAAATCGTTAGTCATTTTTGAGAACATCGAAAAGTTTGAAAACTCTATCATGCAAAATGTAGTTTGGAGTGGAGGGATTTTCTAGAAAATTTGCGTGTCGCATATTGGAAGATTCTGAGCTCTGATTTTTCGTTTTTGTATTATGCGTTCATACATACAAACGCGCGAGGGACTTTTTTCTATAAATGGTTAATTTAATTTTGTTTTATTCAGGGAATCTCAAATTGTATATTACTGATGAAATCTCATTATGGGATTTTGGACGGGCTGCGGTACTTATTCTAGGGCGAAATCTTTATCACATTTGTTGATGGAATACACTATTTTCTCTATCTACCATTGCTTGTTGGTAGTTGAAGTGAAACTTTGGTTGTTTAATAGAATGCCTGTAAACCAAAGATTGGAGATAAAACGTTTGATGTGTTCCATTAACATGGTTTTCTTTACATCTCTGCAACATATTATTGTTAAAAACGTTATGCTTCTATTTACTTCGTGATAATCGAGAAAAAATTAGCATAAATAGTGTTATTACTTGCCTCCATGCAAGTAGAAGGGAAATAAGGGAGTAGCATAGGCTAAAGTATTAGTCAAAAGCAGATTGCTATGTGACTGAAGTTCTTTTGCTCGTATGGACAGCAGTTGACAAATTCCCGTATGAGCAAAGTATAAGTTTTTTTAAAGCTGAAGCCAATAACAAGGAATATCTCATAAACGATCTACTCCACGAAAAAATGTATATAACATAAATTGTGTGTTTTAACGTGATCTACATATTTTGTAGTAAGTTTCTGCCTAACGCTTACGGTTTACCAGTTATTCAAAATTCAGCAAAATTCATTCAGAATAAAGAGGTCTTTAGAGGCTGTTCCTAGAAAATTCAAGATATACATTTTATTTGCCATATAAATATCTTTAATAAACGGTATTTTAATCAAAATCGTTAGAGCCATTTTGGAGAAAATCAACATTTTCGAAATTTTTTCCATGTAAAGGGTAGTTTGGGGTGGGAGGATTTTTCTCAAAATCTACCTATAAGATACTAAACTTAAATACCAATTTTGGTATTTTACCGACTTTTCGTTTTTGAGTTGTTGTGTTCACAGACACACGGACACACACGAACATTTTTTCCAAAAAAAAAAATTAATACATGTTTTTTTTTTTGAACGTGTATTTCCGGAGAAATCTCGGTGTCGAATTTTCGTGTGGAGTGCAATACCTTGTCTATACTCTATGTACATAGTACGTGTAGAGAAATTAAAAGTTGGAACAATTAGGAAATAGAAAGTTTTGGTTTAAGATTATTTAGAAATACTAGGAAATAATTATTAAAACGTAAGAGAGACGTGTTCTAGGAAGGTTATTAAAGCCCAACAGTTCAATCGTAGCTGCACAAGTGGTCCCGTGTTGATTCCCGGCTGGGAGTGGCATTTTTCTCTGGCCAAGATTATTCGCCATCCTCCCGAGTGTCTGGAAGAATGAATAGGAGTGTGAATGTGTGTATGCAAAGTTAAACATCAACAGTAAACGAGTAAATTGCTGTGAGCAATTGTATCAAAGAAGAGGCCGCCGATATGGCTTAGATGTTAAAGATGACACATAAATGGGGAAACAGATATGATCCTGGCAATGGGAGGCGTCGTAAACAAATAAAAAATAATAAATGGAGAAAAAAAGTAAACTTAAAAGTAAGAAAGATTGGACAACGATGGAGAACCCGTCACTCACTGCTACTCTGTGCTAATACACACCAGGAGGAAGGGATTAGTGAAGGAACCTTAGATCGCCTCAGGCAAATAGGGCACAGAGACGCGCAGAGGTCCCTATCATAGGGCTGATATTTCTTCAATCCCGGCGGAAGATCCGCCATAAAGCTGCCAACATCACGGGTTCTCTGTCTCATCAAACTTCCCCGGCCCCGCTAAGATAGCCACAACGCCGAGAACAATGAACATGCATTTGCAACATTTGTCAATACTGCCATACACACGAGCCTAGAAGCACACCCAAAAGATTATAGGGAAATGGCATGAAAGGGAATGATGGAAAGGACAAGGCCTAGGTGACAAGGTAAAACCCCTAGAGTGCATCGTCCATGAGGTTCGAACTAGGCACCTCCGGAATGCGAGTCGCAGACGTTACCGCAGTGCCAGTTCACTCGGTAAATAAAAGCTAAATAGAGTAAGAGGTAGAAAATTAAAATACTCAGAATAAGGAAAGGATATACTACACTATAATTAATTGGATCTTACATGTACCGCATGTACAGAAAACATACTTGTAGAATGTAATATTTGAGTAAAGAAATAAACCACTATTAATTTGATAAAATACATAAATGAATAAGACCCTAAAGGTTAGAAAAAGTGAGCCCATTTTTAATCTTCTTTCAAATATAAAAGTTCAAATGGATTACAATGAGCAAAGTAAAATAATGTTAATATTTACGTCGAAAACAAACTTGATATTCTGTGCCACGAACAGATAAATCGTATTAATAGCGAAGTGGAAATAAACAGATAAAGTAAAGTAAACACAATTTTATTGCCTTTCTTGTTATTTACAAAAATGGTTATATATCAGACGTAAACTCGCTATTTTTAGCAGGTCCTTCTAAATTCTGTTTCAGATAACCAGCGACAGTCTCTTAATTAGTAGAACGCTTGTCATATTTAATGACTCCTAGTCTGGGGTACATGACACTTGACCTTCACCAATGTCACTTGAGATGTGAATCATGGGCATATTAAACCACAACTATGTCCATCGAGGTATTTAAATTGATAGTCAAATAAGCCTTTCTAATTAAGGGCGGCATTTGCTTCAATCAAGTTGAGTCAGTGACATTCTAGAACTGGGGTGCCCAACCTCTACTCTTATGAACTAATGACGTCACCTGATCGCGTGACCCCGCCACATTCGTTTTGTGCATGGCCGCGCAGGAACCATATTTTCTCCTTCATTCTGTGGCATTTAACTGGCTTCGACTCTCGACACGACGTCAGGTTTCAAGTGAACCAAACATCGTATTCTAGAAAGAATGGGAAGAAGAATACCCTTTTGTTAAAAGGTGAAATATATTATTTGCAAGCATCACTTATCTTGGCATTCCCGATATAATATTAAACGACACCATCATACTGATTATGGCAAATACGTTTTATTAGGTACGCAATCAGTAACAACACTTGAATATGATTATATTACCTAACTTGTAAATTGATTGGTATTTAAATCATTCCACTTGCAGTTGAGGCAAGAATACAGAAATTAGAAGACATTAAAACACCAACTTCGGACGACCTTTGTCCTGACAATATTGGCAGAGCGTCTAATAGAATGAAGTATTTTAATTAAGGGGCATTTGTTAAAGATTGTTTAATTATAGCCGCCGAGGAGTGTGTCCCAATGTAATAGATACTTTTAAAGCGTATGTTTTTTCCTCAATGGCACGACAGCTCACAAGAAACCTTGGCCTACCGCCCGGCCGCTGCGTCCCCCATTTCGGTTCATCACAGACGTCATGAATGGGGTGCAGTGTTGGAGGGTGAGATGTGGTCAGCGCCTCAGGTGGCTCAGTCGGGAGGCGTTTCTTCCAGCTACGGTGTTAGATAAACACCTTCATGAACAAAGAAATAAGCATACAAATGTAAATTACTCATATTTAGTGTCATCATAAGACGCTCGTCTAAAAACTTGCTTTTCTAATTCCTAATATGTATTATTTGTAGGTCCATCACGAACTAATTGACGAAGAATTATTGAGTGACCTTACTTTTTTGACCGATCTGTTCCATCATCTTGATATAAATAATTGAGCTTACAGGGGAGAAAATAAAAACATAATTACGTTAGTTGACACAGTGAATACCTTTATGACACAATTATGATAAGGTGAATTCGAAATTGGCGACATATCAATTTCCATCCTTGCAATACATTTTTACCATAAATATCACCCCATTAGAGAAATGTACAACAGTTTGAAGAATACTGTATAACACCTTCCGAAATTTGAAAACAGCAAGCAGACGCTCGATCTTCTTCACAAACGTTTTAATTCTGTATACAAAGACGCTCCTCACGACCTTCAAATAAAACTACTTGCTTTGCAGTATTCAACAGCCATGAAATATCCTCAGGGAAAAATTGGGATTTATTTAAATATTTTCCAATGAGAAATCTCCAAATTGCGACATTTTGCTGCAAAGTTAATAATATTTGGCTCTACATATATTTTGAACGGATGTTCTCGAAAATGAATCAAGTAAAAAGAAAATATCGCATTAAGAAGGGAGGGTAGGTCATTTGGCCTGCCTTTTAAGGCTCTTTTGTTATTCCCTGTCGGCAAACATTGATGACCTGGTTACAAGTAAACAGAGCCAACTAAGTCATTAACAAGAAGGGCATTCAAGAAGTTTTTTTGTTTGTTTGTAAGTATTTGTACCATCTCATATAATATTAACGAACACTAACATTGCTGAAGCCACCGCCACTGATAGAAAACGACGTCATAGATAACGTTTTGCCTGCCGCTACCAAACAATGGGAGGAGGTAAATCTGCCATCCCCTCTTCTGCTATAGGTTGGACACCACTGCTCTGAAACTTTCGATTAAGGGTGTCTGTCGATAGGTCATTTAAAGCTAGTCGAAGAGGACGTTTATATTACTTTTATAATTTTGATATAACTTGTGGATTATTCCGAGTAAACACGTCAAAATTTATGTAGTAACTAACTGATCTTGCAGCTCCGCTCGCGTTATTCTGTCAAGTAAGATTTTTCTCAATCTCCCTCTTCTTTCGGTCTCTTCTTCCTCTTTCTCTCTGTGACTCTATCTCATTATCTCTAACACATTGTTTTGAAAACCAGTAACAAAACTACAAACTAAACTGCTACAAACAAAACAAGGAGCTAAAGGCAACCGAGCTTTCGGAAACTAACATTCTTTCCATCTTCAAGTTACTGATAAATTGATGCTGACGAGAGTTGAGTGAGGGCGGTCCAAAGAGTGTTATAAATGTACCTACCCAATATCCATGTTGGGCTTAACCACTTGTAGATAAACTGGAGGTTGCAGGATGACAGGATGAAAATAAGGTTAATAGAATGAATGGATGTAACAGTATTGCTCCTCGGCGGCTGCTGTCCAGGGTGCAATGGACCTTCTGCAATTCTGTTATGCATTTCCAAAATATTTATATTAGGGGTTCTGTTTTGTTAATTTTGAATCAAAGCTACTCATGAAAGGATTGTGGAGGAGCTCAACTTTTGCTGCCCCTTTGCTGCAGAGGAGGCCCACGTGACATGCGGGGAACCCGGTATAGCTGAGGCGGCGATGGCTGACATTATAATCCCCAAGAGACCGAACGAGAGAACATCGATGTAATGGTAAACTGGAGTAGAACTTTTCAGCCTGGTGCCTAATTTCATCCTCCACGTATGGAAGGAATGAAGCAGTCTCACCTGGAAGGCACGGTATACAGAATAGATGCCGAAGAATTCTATTCTGCGCTCTTTGCAGGCTCAACAGACTGAAATCTGAAAGTTAGGTCCTTGTCTAATTTGACTCAGAAGTAAGTGATGAAGTTTGTCCTCTCATCCTTCCGTTGAGATACCCTAATGTGAGGGAGTTCGCAGGGAGCTCAGCTTCGATAGAAGAATGACTGGCTTTTGTTGGGGTTAACGGTCTGCAGGAATCTTGGATTAGGTGGAATGTCGTTTTATAGGGTTAAAGGCTGTGATGAAGTTCCTGTCTGTACAGAATAAAAGCACGTCGTCCACAAACCAGCTTATACCCCTCTGGTGAGCGAAGCTGAGAGGTAATTGGAGGATGTTCGTCCAATGAAAATCCTTCACTGTCTACAATGTGTGCACATTGCCGCTTATGAATAGGGACTCATTATTCCAAAAATGAAAGTTGATGGTGCTTATTTACAATTTAAGGATTTTTTTAGATCTACGCACTCGATTTTTACTAATGTTGACAGTTTAAATACTGTACAATAACTTCCCGAACACATCTATATATTAAAAAATGCAGACTTTTATTTAATGTTATTGTTGTAACGTTGATAACGTTGGAATAAAATATGGATAAACACAGTCTTTTAGATGTTTGTACCAAAACTAGCCGCTGAAAGTAGAAGAGACCGTCTGTTATGCCACTCTCGATAGCAGGATTTACACGGTGTTACGGGGTTCAATTCTCGGTATTTTAGGGTAAAAAGCATTTTATTATTTTAAGACGGTTTTCCATTACTCCTCTCAAAATATTCATAAAATCTATGTCATTATTTTCTCTACCTTAGGGTAACTTACTGATGTTAATTATACTTTAATTACTGTATAAATACTTAACGATATTGTAAGTGCATTCGAGGCATGTCATCTCAAAATCATTTGGGATCTCTTTGAGTTTTACCGGGAAAATTTCAAGGCATTTGGGGACCTTAATGCAGTGTCGGTAGCTCAGTGGTTAGAGTAACTGGACGAAGACCATGATATCCGTGGCTCAAATCCCGGTTCTGGCATTACTTTTTTCATTTTGATTCTACCTTTCTATTCCCTGTCCTGCACACTGCTAGTGTGGAAGAAATAATTGGCAATGCTTGATTTAATAGTTGATTAAAATATTAAATTTCGAGTCAGTTGGGGAGTTTTATGCCGTGTCAACAAGTTGCTATGGTAGGTGTGGTCAAAACAACTGGACGGAGAGACCTCGGGATCCGTGGTTTAACCCCGGCTACGGCATTGAATGTTATCACCCGGAGGTCCCGGGTTCGATTCCCGGCTGGGGCGGGGAATTTTTCTTTAGCCAGAATTATTCCCTATCCCCCACAGAGTCTGGAAGTATGTATGTGAGAGTGAATGTGTGTGTGCTTTAAGAAAACAAAATGAATTAAAACCTACTGGCAACTAGTTATTTCAAGTGCAAAGCCCCCGATATGACCTTAGATGATAAACGGGGCTATATAAATGAAAAAATGTTTCAGACTGACTCCACCTCGGTAAGGTTAATGAATACTTTACCAAATACACATAAAATACAAAGAATGTTTTATGTAATTATCTCAATCTGGTGATATTTGGACCAAAATTACTTGCCTTTTCCAGAAAATGGGGGATTAATGGAATATTTTCCTCTGTAAACAATCTTTCTACTAGAGAGATGTTTTGCCTTACATCCTTAAAGGGTGTCTGGAATTTGATATTTACGGGCCTTTCGTTTTTAATCTTGCTGTCCACAGATCATCATCCATACGTGGATTCCTTTCTAAAAATGCTCTTTTTATATTTAGTGGACCTCAATATCACCGGATTGCGACTCTGTGATGAAACTTTGGTAACGAATACATTTTGGTCCAATGTAACATTTCGGATATCCTGCTAATCGAAGTTTAAATAATAATAGAAATATTTTCCTGCATCACCACATTAAAACAATAGGAAACAAAAATAAAACATCATTTAGCAGAGCCAGCAAAATTCCAAAATAAAATAGTCTTAATTGATAATTTTATGAAAATTAATTATATTGGAATAGGTGTGTTGTTACAAAAAATCGGCATATATTGTTGGTATTTTACTGAAATATATGATTGGTTGACAATTGATTACTATTTTAATATCTCACCTATTCTTATCTAAAATACTGTTTTCATAAGAACTCTAATCCCAATTATATAATTTGATTTAATTTAATTTTTTGTTAAAGTTATAAAGTATAAAAAATAATGACTATTTCTGTACCACACTAGATGAGAAAATCTCGCATTATAGCGAAGATTCTTTACAAATAGGCGTACATAATTACTTGCATAGCATGCACATTTAAGAAAGCATACTATTATTCAGTGAATTACACTAGAACTTTTGACATAAAAGCAATTATACGTCACCTTAATTTTAAGTTATTAAGCTAATGTTATGCAAACGCTTTACTAGCACACAAGTTCAAAATAGTATTATAAATAAGTATACACTAATAAGTTTATATAAATAAATTCTTGGTAACGCTTTTGCTTGTGCTTTTTAATTTAAAAATATTTTATGTTCAAAATCTTGCACAAAGTTCATAAAACCTGAAGCAATAGATCCCATTATGTTTAAATTGTGAAACTTGAGTGCTATTTTAATATTAGGTTGAATATGCGGACATTTATTGTCTATTCCATAGCACCGAACAAACGCAAAAGAAGGATAACTATCTATTCAATCTAGTACTTATGGAATTGGTAAGATACTCTTAACAATTGTAGGCAGAGAACTGAAATAGTAGGAATTGCAGATTAAAGGCTCCTAAGTTTTGCTTGCTAAATATTTTGCTTTTATGATCATTCTCGGAATAAATAAACAAAATTGATTTAAATTTAACTGTAAATGTGAGCATAAATTAAATTCAGCCTCAGAATTAACAATTCTATTTTATTCATGTTTAAATAATTGTTACTTTACACCGATTAATTGGAAATATCTATCCAATTTCAGACAGAGTTTTAGTAGGTATGTACTTTTAGTGAAATGGGACATTGGCTATAATACAGCACAAAATACTTGCAATTTTACTTTCCCTAGTATGTATTTACAATGCTCATAGTAGATATAGAAGATATTGCATTCTATAAAGAATCAATACAACGGTTTCACCGGAAATACATGTTTTGAGAATAAATGAAAAAAAAAATTTAGTAAGATATCAGTGTGCATGTGTGTCTATGCGTGCTTGCGTTTGTGTGTGTATGTGTGTGTGTGTTTGGACAGCAGAGCTCAAAAACGAAAATATCATTAAATACCAAACTTGGCATTTAAGTATCTTACAAGGAATCGACCCCCACTCAAAATTTCCCTTTACATGGAAGGATTTTCTGAAAAGTATGTTTTTCTCAAACAGGCTCTAACGATGTTTATTAAAATACCGCATATTAAAGATTTTTACTTGCCAATTAAAACGTACATCTTGAATATTCTGGGAATAGCCTCTGAAGATCTCATCATTCTGGAATGGTAAACCGAAAGAAATAGACAAAAACTTACTGAACAGAAATGTAGATCTTGTTAAAAAATGCGATTTGTATCATATGTATTACTTTCGACTTATTTCTTATTATTGGTTTCAGTTTTAAAATACTTAAATATTTTCTCATATGAGCATTTGTCGTCTGACCATGTAAAGAAGCAACTTTCAATAACATAGCAAGAGCTTTTAAAAAAAATTGACTAGAGTGTTCCCTTTTTTCCCCTTCTACTTATAAGGAAGTAATTAATACGACAATTTCTGCTATCTTTTATTTATCTTGATTAGCTTGAAATGGAGTGAAGGATCACATTTTGTAAGAATAATTAGTTGCAGAAAAGCTAGAGAAAATCATGTGAATGGAACACAAAAGATTTTTTAGAACTAAACAAATCGGGTAAGGAAATGATACATTCAGAATAAAAGCTTAAAAGAATTTTAAATGAGTAATAACCAAATTAAGTTTAACCATATTTTAGTTAATATTAATTGTTTCACCATTGGTAAAATACTGTGCAGTTCATAGTCTTTTTTTAAACATTTTAAATCGATTTTTGATTTGTTTAAAGACATCTGCGCTTGCAAATTTCTGAAGCACCACGCTAAATTATTACGGTTCGAGGTCAAAAATCTCTTTATGATGCTTGATTCGCAACCATAGGTCATTTGTATTTCACGCTATTGCACACATGCTTGAATTATGGAAACACTGACTTAATATAAAATTCTCCAGCGTATCCATTGGCTGGAAACGTGCCAGAAAGTGTGAGATACGTACAGAATAAAATTAACATTATTTTTTAAAGAGGTGTTAAGTTGATTTGGGTCTTTATTCCACTCAACAAGTGCGCAAGGCGATGTTTCCAAGTTTTGCTGAAGTTAATGACATAAGTGATACATGACAGATGCTTTCCAAGAACAGCTAAGTATTGAATTAATCGTTATATGCTGTTTCGCTTTATCTCTATGAAAGTTACAAAAAAGTGTGCACAAATGTACAAGTAGTAGAATTTTAAATTAGTTTGAATATTTAATAATTGCTAATAATCTATAATTTCAATTCTTAGATATCAGATTTATATTTTCTCTACCGTTTAAAGTAAATAGAGGAAATGTTGTACTCCGATATTCAATAAGAGATTTAACCGGAAATACATATCTTAAAGTTTCCTGTTTCCAAACCAACCGCATCAGGCGGTTTCGTCTGTGGCCCGCATTCGGGAATTCAGTCTCTGAGGCTAGTTTACATGACCCTTGAGTTTTTTGAGGGTTTACCCGGGTTACCTGACGAATTCTGGGTAGGTTCATTACATATCCCGAATTTTCCGGTCCACCCTTACCTGTATCCATAATTTCCTAATCATTACTCTTTCAGGGTTAGAGGACCAGGCAACGGTGTTTGGTGGATTGCAGCTGGATGGTAGATTGCGCATTGAAGTCGCCCTCCGTAGTGTAATGCTTACTATGCTAACTTCACGTACCCAAGGTCGCGGGTTCAAACCCGGCGGAGGACGGTGAATTTTTTCGGGTGTAAACACTTTAGCATGGCTTCCTTCGGAGGGAAAGTAAAGCCGTTGGTCCCGAGTCGTAGATTTACGGCACGTAAATGTGCCTCAAGCCTGATAGAGAGGCATCTGAGCAAAATTAAGCAGTCTTTCACGCCCAGTATAGAATGGGACGCTGAGTATCACAGCAGTTAAAGAGCGTCCATACATAAAACGCCATTTCATTTCATTGCGCATTGAAAAGGTTATCCTGGTGTTGTCGTCGAGAACACTCGGTCGGCAACCGCTTTCGAGTTGCTCCCTCTGGGGTTCACCGGGAGGCTCGAGACCCACGAGCCGCTCCTAGGGGCGCGTCGCAGGCGTTCCAACTTTAGGGATTTATTTATTTATTTATTTTTAGAAGACACATAACACTAAACGATAGAGGCTAATCGCAGTAACGTGAATGTAACACAACAGATGTTTACTTTAAGTTATGAATATATTTTAGAAAGTTTTCATTCTTAGGTATACAGAATGTTTCAAAAAGCACACCTTATCCAAATGACAACCAATGCTTACTTTTGCATCTTTACACTGCTCACTCGATTCTGCATGTGGATTTATTATGCTTTTCTTTTAAAGTTATTTTCTATTATTGATCTTATCACTCGTCTATAAGAGAAGGCTAATCCATTTTGATAGAAAAGATACGTTTATGTTAATAGAATTAATTGTATAGACGGTATTTTACAAATTTCTTTGCGGGCTTGAACACTGTTTGATAGTAAATGGTGCTCATTTGAACATTTCTTATGTTGGAAGGTCAAAGATACTAAGCTTTTATTAATAATAGTTTAGAGTACATATAAATATAATTAACAATAAAATTGGTAGCTATTCCAGTAACAACTGTCTCTTGACACACCTGGGATAACTATTGGTGCAAATTCTCCAAAAATGCAGCACTTTAATATTTTAAGGGAATACTTAAGTCACGCAGTCAACTAATATTTAATAGTTTAAATATCAGTTCACTTCTAGTGGATATATATAAGATATATATATATGTGTGTGTGTGTAAGATACGTAAGCAGCCCCTAAATAGTTTGGAATTTAACCAGCCTGCCAAGTATTAACTGTGCCTTAGACCAGCTTCGTCTCCCACTTACCTAAAATTCATTTACGCATGTACAAGATGCAACAAAATTAGACCTACAAACTTTGGAATCAGATACATGAACCTTCTTTGAATCACGTCAGGCATTCATGGACTCCGATGCCTCGTTTCAGTGCGAGAGCTTCAGTTGGTCTTACAGGAGGTTTCGTCTTACAAAATGGGATTATAAATGTTACAAATATTCTGTTTATTGGCACAAAATACAGAACTCAGACAAAACATGCCAAAGGAAGAGAGAGAGAGAGAGAGAGAGAGAGAGAGAGAGAGGGGGGGGCAGCTGGAGCTCAATATCATGAATTCATCCAATTTTATTACCATTTGAGATATTGCATTCCAACCAAAAATTGATACCCAGATTTCACCGGAAATCGATATCAAAATTTCACCCCTGTACCTAAAAATGTATTTTCATCATCAAAACTTTCGTGATGCATTTTTGAAAAATGCTGAACTTTAATGCGATGTTTCGAATTAAGTGGTTTCATTCTTGAGTTTTGTAGTTAAGTTGTACACACACACACACACACACACACACACACACACAAAGACACACACACACTCTCTCTCTCTTTATATCTTTTAAACATCAATTTGGGGTGGGGATTGGGACCTGAAAAGGTGTGCATTCGGTAGTTTTATTTATTTATTTATTTTATGCTATACTTCCTTCAGGTACCAGAGGCAAGTAGAAGTAAAGCAAAAGCAGAGAGCTAAGCAAACCTAAACCTTTAAAATGATACGTGAAATGCTATTATTTGAATCCTTATTTTAATTATTGTTGCTTCAGTAGCTTTCAGCTTGTATTTTATAGAAAGATTTCCAAAATGGCATGGGAGATGAGCCACTAAGTATTTCTTCTCTGCTACACGGGAGTCGTTGCTGATAAAAGTAGGCTGTAAATCATTGGATACCATAACTCGCAGTTATACTAATTACCCCCTGTGTCAAAGTCTACATTATGTAATTAGCTGGTGCTAATGAAGGCGAACAAAACAAAAAGCTAATTTATGATGCAATACTTTCAGTGGACCCCAACTCTACTGGGAGTATTCCGGATATCGGCAAGGGCACACATGCTCGTAGTTCGTGCGCAAAGTGTCCGAAACGTAAACAACAATAACAACAGAAAACAAATGAATGAGAAGCTGAATGGAGAGGCTCCAAGCCGTCGGCCTGGCCGTGAACCCTGACACAAGTTGGTTTGATCCAGATTTCGGATACATGGTTCAGCCCTGGCGCCTGTCTGCAGCGCTAGTGATGAAAACAGCAAAGTTCAGCTTCCAGCGCATTTGCGGGCATCTTTTATGTGATTTAGGCGGTTGTGTTTATGCTCATAAGGCGCAAACTCCTTTGAACAACTGAATATCTACAGACAACACCTAAAAAGGGAAAATTCTAGCACAAAACTGCTATGAAATCTTTTGCAAATGGTTGAGGTTGCGCATGAAAAGACTCCTCTTGAAATGTATGACTAAATCTATAACATAGATGGCAGATAGGAGCACAATGTGGATTGAAACCACACCCTGCTACCACTTTTTATTACTTTCTCTACACGTACTATGTACATAGTGTATAGAGAAGGTATTGCACTCCACCCAAAAATTCGACACCGAGATTTCACCGGAAATATATGTTTTAGGGTCCCCTGTATAAAAAAAAAGCATTTCAGAAAAAGGTCGGTGTGTGTGTCCGTGTGTCAATGTGTCCACGTGTCTGTGAACACAATAACTCAAAAGCGAAAAGTTGATAAAATACCAAACTTGGTATTTAAGTGTAGTATCTTCCAGGGATGCGACACGAAGATTTCGAGAAAAATCCCCCCACTCCAAACTACCCTTTACATGGAACATTTTTCGAAAATTTTGATTTTCTCAAAATGGCTCTAACGATTTTGATTAAAATATCGTATATTAAAGATATTTACCTGACAAATAAAATGTATATCTTGAATTTTCTGGGAATAGCCTCTGAAGACTACTTTATTCTGGATGAATTTTACGGAATTTTGCATAACTGCTAAACCGTAAGAGATGGACAAAAACTTACCACACAGAAAATATACAGCACGTTAAAACACACAATTTAAGTTATATGCATTTTTTTTTTTCGTTGATCGTTGATAGTTTTTGAGATATTCCTTGTTTTTGGTTTCAACTTTGAAAGACATACTTTTCTGATACAAGAATTTGTCAACTGTTGTCCATACAAACAGAGGAACCAGCTTTTGACTATCACTTTAACCTATGGTACTCCCTTATTTCGCTTCTACTAACAAGGAAGCAAGTAATAAGACTATTTATGCTAATTTTTCTCGATTATATGAAGTAAATAGAATAATTTGTTGCAGAGATGTAGAAAAAGTAATGTGTTGTAACACATCAGATATTTTAATTGAAGAAGTAGCTTCTAAACTGTACTGAAAGTTCTATAATATTGAAAATTGCTCAAACGAACTCATTATGAAAAACGTTAATGCGAAAATTACTACATTGATTTCGTTTGTAGCACGTTCTGCAGTTTAAAAGGGAAATGAAGTAAGATGATGGACCAGCTCTGGATTGTGTGAAGGAAGGATAATGCAGGGGTATCGTCATATGCACTTATTATTGCGAGATCTTATCTCACAATTCCGTCTTCAGCCCCCCGAAGTCTTTGTTGTAATAAAGTGGTTAAAAACACCTTTGTCTTATACAAGATACAGGGAAGTTTATAACGAATAGCCAAAATTTGTTTGCTTCTGTCAAATGAACAAAATTTAGACATTCTAATTAGTCACTTTTGCTATCGTTTTTATAGTGCATTTTGTTTAAATTTCTTAAACCTCTATTTCAAACCGTACAATCCAAAATTACACTTTGGAAATGAATTATTTAGGTCAGTTAATAAACGAATGTTATAGCCAATGCTTACCTGGCTTCCGCTAAAGTTATGCGTTCATTTTCAACTATTTAGTAAATTTAATTTGGATTGAAGTCTCGCAACGTGGTTTTTAAAGGAAAATTAAATTGGCAAAGAGAAGCCATTGGCTTTTATGAAATAATTACGAGAGAAATTTCTATTTTTACATTGTACTGTTATTGCGGAATAATGAGTATAAAGAGCGTGATATACCTATCCCATTTTTCTAAACATTGTATAATATTTTGTGGCATTCTTATTCCAACAAATCCAGACATTAAGCTACATAAATAATAGCTGCATATTTTTAGTTTTAACACCATACGATGCGCCAATGCAGGCAAATGGCTATTTTCTCGCTCTATAATCGAAACAAAACAGAATTAATTGGAATAACTAATCTGAGCGTAGGAAATAAATTACTTCTTATAACTTATAAACAACATGATATTGATTATTAGGAATGTGCAGCGCTGAGTGATTTTCATCATAAATACTTGTATAGAATTTGAAATCATGAATAGACCCCCTACGAATAAAATGAACTGATAAAACCCTCAAACGTTTATAATAATAACAGCGATAGTCTAAAACTCTGGCAGCTATGGTCGTACATTTCGATATACTCACTAAATTTAATTAAAGGTGGTATAAACTAGTTTGTGTATTAAATGTAACCACTGTTTTCAAACTGAAAAATTAATACCTAACAGAAATTCAATATGAGATAGTTACCCAACGATAATAAGTTATGGTCCTCAATTATCGATATGGAGAGACACTTTTGGTTTATGTCGACACTTTCTACCACAAGTTTGATCTACATATATCAGATGACTGACGTTTTAATAGCATAGTTTACGATTCAAATGACATCTGTTATTCACCTATGAGCTCGTTGAATTGCTGATAAGGTCTCTCATAAATATCAAAATAAATATAATGTCCCAAAGCTTTCAAATTGTTTTTTGTAGAGGTATTAGCATGTAGAGGTATTTTAAACTCAGGATAGCAATTATTAAAAAGAATAGTAAAGAGTAAGTTTCCACATTATTTTTTATTGTTTTTAATTGATTTAGGGTAGCTTCAGATTTTCTCCATTGTTATCCGTTCCACTACCACCTTGTAGTATTTACATGCCATGGCACGGAATTTGTAGTTAATTGATGATTAGTGGTAATCATAAATTGCTTAATATTGTATTGCACAGTTCATGGCTGAAAGATGATATTTCGGTGGCCTTTAAAAAATTAGAACCTGACCTCGCATTTTCCGAGTGCTAACGAAGTAGATTTTTATGGAGGCTGCTGTAACAAAATGACGTCATTGACGCTACAGGTGGCAACGTGTAGAAAGCGTCCTTTAGAAAAAGAGAACAGTGCTGACAGGGATTTAAATAAATGCGACTGTTGGTTTGAATCAAGGACGGTTCTGAAAAACCTTCCGAATGTATGGATAATTAATATGTTACACTGATGCAACACAAGAATAATTAATAATATTTAAGAATTTCTCAGATATGTGCCATGTGTTATACCGTGGCTTCATTATAAGACAATTATCCATCTGAAATTGTGTTGACCATTTGATAATCCGCTTTCCACCATATTTTAAAAAGCTGAGAGTATAAAATTATACTGTAAAATTATTGTTTATAGAAACAATTTCTTTTTATTAAAACGAATATCGTCCGTCATTTGTCTCCGAATGCGGAAGATTGAAAACAAAATAGTAGCCTTAAGATTTAATCAAGTTTCGTGTATTTAATTGATATATTTTAAGATAAACGATATTCTTCCAGAGAGCTTGCACATTTATTCCATTAATGTAATACTTATATTTTACTTTTGTATTTTGGGGTTAAGCGTTGTCTCATAATCCAAGAATTTTCGTACTGTTACAATAAACAGAGGCATAGTGTGTGCGTGCGTGTGTCTGTGTTTTTTTAACACGAACACGAACACGAACCGAAAATGTTTTCATTGTGAATACAGTTATAATAATTCGTACTGATTATATTAATTTTGTTTTGAAACAGTTGTAAGTAGCACTCGATGTTATGACTTTAGTCAGATAGGTTCGCAAGCGTTTGCGTATGCAAGTTTGAGAGAGAGAGAGAGAGAGAGAGAGAGAGAGAGAGAGAGAGAGAGAGAGATATCACAATAACACATAAAGTAAAAGTGGCAAAGATGTATGTTAATGTCAGACAGCTTTTAACAATAAAATGGCGAGCATTTTCAGGAAATCTCTGGCAAAGCAGTTGACCTGTCGCCGCTTCAGAAAAAAATCTGATGAATTCCATTCGCATGACTTTCTCTAGCTGTTCCGCAAACAAATTTTTCTTTAAAAAGATTACTCTTACTTCTACATCTTGCTAATCGAGACAATTAGTATTGTTACCTGCCTCTTTGTAAGTAAAAGAGAAATGAGGGAATACACTAATAGGCTAATCCAGCCGCTATGTGAAACACGTGAAACTCCGTTTTCTTTGCTCGCCAGGAGTAAACAAAAGATGTTTTCTCGCTAGTTTGATATCGCGACTTCAAAACTTTTAGGTATGTATGTATGTATGTATGTATGTATGTAACACTGTTGTATGTTTTTATGCCACAGTTACAACACTTTGAATGTGTGATGCCTACACACACCTCAAAGGGTGTTTTTGGCAAGCCAGCGTCATGAAAGCAAACGGGTTTCTCCTTATTCGCTATCAGAAAACCTGCACTAACCTTCAGGTAAATGAGAAAAGGGGACTTACCTTCACAAAGAATCGACTTGGACGGTTTCGAGGTTGTTGAATGTGAAACGTGCGTACTTTGCCCCAACTACGGAATATTTTGTACTTAATATTATCCTAATTAGTTATCCTAATAGCAAACTCTCAACAACTTACTGTAAATATAAACAAGAACTTTTTGTTGTAAATGTTCAAATGTTTTACTTTTCTATTATGGTTTAAAGAGAGTAAAAATGTTTGTCTCATTGCAAAAGGGATACACTTTTTTTTTTTTTTAACTTATCTACAATTCTTTTATAGTACTGTGATAGTATTTTTGCTGCTGTTGTCTTTATCAGTTCTTTGCCTCCATCCTCAAGGTCACTAACGTTAAATTGCCACTAAAAGATATTATTAGAGGCGTATATATTTCGGCTTATTTTCCCTTTCTATTATCCTTTCATTTATAGCATATTGGAAAAATAAACAAATAACTAAAGATACAGGTTCCTTATCAGCGTTTCGTATGACAAGGAATCCCTTAATGTTAGCTAGCCACTGTGCAGCATGTCGGTATGGGTGTACTAAAAGGCTCGCGACTCGGTACTTCCGTTATCTCCGATAGCGTCTGCCAGGCACGCGGAGTTGTTCCTTGGTAACTGCCTAATCTACAGCGGTACGAGACATTTTGCTGAATTATCTTTATTGAAAACTATATTTTCGTGTCACATAGGATCTGAGCACACCGCCCACATTTTGGTTCGCTGTTGGTTTGAAACATCCTGAAAATCACGTCATAAGAGGATGGCTTTTCTGACATCTATACCCTTTTCAGTGAGTATATGCAATGTTTGAGTAATGGAATGCCAAACCATGTAAAATGTGGTGAAATGGTTTTCATTTTTGCTAAATGAATTTATTCAAATATCTTATATTAAGAACCTATAACACTAAAGCTATTATTGAGATAGTTATTATATTTGAATATATTTATAAAATCAATTTTATTTTAACAATGAAAATGTAATGTTTTATTTAGATTGGTAGGAGGATTTTTAGTTAAATTAATATGTTTACTAAAGTTGATATAAAGGATTTAAATACCGTTGATATAAACGGTAAATCATAAACGATAGGGAAAGCAGTAGATACCGTTCATTGTATAAATAATCTTTCAAAGGAAGAATGCTTAAACCTCATAGATATGCAACAGTTAACTATTTTCTGCTCGTATTCTTTAACGTGATTCATAAGTTGCAGATGATCAGACTGTGAATTTCATAGCTGCTTTTCGAAATTGAAATTCGTCTCACATGAGGAAAACACCCACAGAGTTTAAATGCATTCCGAAGGTATATTCGCATCTCACCTAGTCTCAGAGCATGAAATTCAAGTTAGAAAAGTTCACAGGAAATCCCTTTGACGTAGTTCAAGAGTACGTGGTTGACATCCGGATTTATATTCCTTCTTGGTATTATCAAGCTAAAAATACATTTGGCAAACTAAACGGAATCTTTTTATAAACTGGAAATGAAGAGATCGTGAGACTTTAGTTGGGAAACCCTAATGACGCCACCATTGGAGTCTCGGAGTGCGTCAGTGGTATCCAGATCGTACCGACATGCGATGTCGACACGCATCAGACATCTCCTGTCTCCAGCAGTTTAGGTTCAGCAGAATATTCTCCCAAGGGTCAGCGGATTCTCAGTTGATTATCAAACGTAAGTGCGTGATCGTGATAATAAGCTCGAAAGTACTGATATCGCTTTTCGCTTGACAGCCTTTTGACAACTCAGGATTGCTTTAAACAAGATTCTGCTAATAAGAGTTGTGTCTAGGAATCGCCACTGTGCATTAGGACAAATATTTAAACATTTCATTGATTTAGATTAGGATTAGGATTAGGTGGAACCGTACCGAATCTAGGTGGTTATTGTACCATGAAGTGAGGATACACCGGGTGGCCGGAACCAGGAACAATAGCACAACAGTGACAGGCATCCTACAGTTTCCAGATTGAAGCACCCCGACAATCGGACAGGCAGACCGGGGACCCCGCCCCACATGTATTTCAAAAACCCCGCCAGGGACGGTCCTCATCCCGGCAAGTCGGGGGACGAAATAGCCACTTTCAGCATCCTTTTTCCCTGCCATGCCGCACCGAGCATAATTGCGGACATTTTCAACCCGGAAAGAAACCAGTGGAGTGAAGATTTAAATGAATGACAATGGGAACGACATGGAGCGGCAAGAAAATCGCGAGCGACCCAGGGAAACTCCCAAAAATACCATGGTAGGCGGCCAAGGGGATCGAACCCGCGACTTTCCGAATGCGGGCCACAGACGAAACCGCTTGGTTTGATTTAGATTAAGCACTAGAATATCATACTAGAGTCTTTGAGAATCAATTTGGTGAGGAAACACAGAAATAAGAGTTTGTGGAGAGTAACTGATATAGAATTTCAAAAAAGCTTTTAGGAAGTAAATGTAACTATTTTTAACAAAACTTTTATCCAAGAAATTCTACAAACTACTAATTCTTATGTGTACTTTCATTTCTTAAACGGAATTAACACAATAGGCAGAAGGAATGAGCTTGGATGAGTTCCTTTCTAAGCAGTTAAATTAATTGAGAGTAAGTTGTGAAAATAGCTGGGCAGGAAAAATTACTGAAATAACCACAATTTTGCAGTTAACTTGTTTCAATATCCTATCACAGCTGTTGGCTGAAAGTAGGATTATCAGCATTTGCACTGACAGTTGGGGGCTATCACCTCGTATAAGCAACAGGCTTGTTTCAACGTCCTTGATATTTTGAGTATGGTCAATAAAGACCTCGTCTAGAAGAGCATTCTAACACGCTGAATGCTTTCTTTCACACACTGCATTTAGACGTTCCAATACACTTCCGTACCCGTCAGAGGCAGATCGAAGCAAATGACAATATCGAGTCTGACCGACGATGACCGACGCCAAACCAACACATGCGTTTTGGTAATCAAGACACATATGATCAAAAACTGTGTATTGTAACAAAGATTTTGTGTGTCCGATAAACATTAAAACTCAATTTAAAAAAAAAGCGGTGTCCTGCTACTGTTGTTGTTGTGTACCTACTGACTTTTCAACTTTAACCAAATAACTCATGTTAACTGGAACAAGCGAACTCTTAACTGTGGGGTATTTACGCTACACCCACATGATGGAGATAGGCTAAAATAGCTTCTTGTGAAGCAATGCTACGCTGTAAGATAAAACAAGATGTAATTCTGACGCAAACTAGCAAACTTTTTAAATGCGGGGTTTAAAGAAAAATCATGGATAAAGGTGAAGGTGAACATTCACGTCGAATTCGGAATTTTAAACGAAGAGTCCTTGCAAGACGTAACATGTACGCAATACTAAGTCTAGGTTGAATAAGAGATAAAATGCTCGAAACCCACACCTTGCTCCGCACTAGCCGCAACTTCTCCCTCGCTCTCACCTCTCTCTCTCTCTCTCTCTCTCTCTCTCTCTCTCTCAGCTGAGCACTTTGTTATCTCCAACAACGCGGTGAAGTTTTTGAAGTGGTTACTTCACAGAAATTACGAACTATACCGAAGCATAACAACGAATACATAGATATGTTTTATTATATTAGCAAGTGACCAACCTACAAGTCTGGAAAAATATATAATAAATGAAAAACAGAATCTCGCACTTAAAGATGTGGAAACATTAACTGTATTCAGATCGAATTTTGGGCTAAATTTGATTATTTTGGGAGGTTAGGACTTTGACTTTTTACTTTCTCTATACGTGCTATCTACATAGTAGGTAGAGATGATCTCGAGATTTCACCGGAAGTACATATATGTTTTGATGTCCCCTGAGTCCTAAAAAGAACATTTTTAGAAAAAGGTCCGCGCGTGCGTATGTGTCTGTGCGCGTGTCTGAATATATGAACACGATAACTGAAAAACGAAAAGTCGGTTAAATGTCAAACTTTATATTTAAGTTTTATCTTCCAAAGATGCAACACAAAGATTTTCAAGAAAATCCCCCACCTCAAACCACCCTTTACATGGGAAAGATTTCAAAAAATTTTATTTTTCAAAACTGGCTCTAACGATTTTGATTAAAATGCTATATATTAAAGATGTTTACAAGACAAATAAAAGACAAATATTACATTTTCTAGGAATAGCCTCTGAAGTCCTCTTCATTCTGAATGGCTTTTCCACAAGTGGTAAACTGTAAGGATTATTCAAAGAGTTACAACACAAAAACTGCAAATCTCGTTAAAACACACAATTTATGTCATATACTACATTTGTTGTAGAGTTAACGATTTTCAAGAACATGTTGCTGGTTTCAATTTTAAAATATGTACTCAAAACTTTTCTCGCATAGGAACTCCTCATCCATTTCATATCTCTTTTGTTTTATTCCTGACCATATAAAGAGAACCACATTTCAATGTCAATCTCGCGAGGGCCGCGCCGTGGCCGAGTGGTTAGACCACTAGCCTCTCCCTAGACGGCCGGGGTTCGATCCCAAGCGACCGCACGTGAGATTTGTGGTGGACAAAGCGGCGCTGGGGCGGGTTTTCTCCGGGTACTCTGGTTTCCCCCGCCATCGCATTCCACCGATGCTCCATCATCATTCATGTATCATCAGTGCCACCGCCTGCGGTGCCATTAGTAGTTAAAGCGGGCGTTAAACACTACCAAAAAAAAAAAAAAATGTCAATCGCATAGGGGCAGGTTTTAAAAGATTTTAATATCGTATTAGCCTAGCATATTCCTTTATCTTCTTTCTACTTACAAGGAAGGTCGTCTCCTTAGCGCGGTGGTAGCGTTGCTGCTTACCAAGCGGGAGACCTGGGTTCGATCCCCAGTACCGGCGTGGGGATTTTCCCCCCGCTGGGAGACCTGGCACTCAGCCTCGTAAGGTCCCTGGGGGGCCAATTGAGGAGCTACTTGATGGAGAAGTAGCGGCTCCAGGTCATGAGGACCGCATTAACCGGCCGGGGGGACTCGAGGCGCTGACCACGTCTCACCTCCAATACTGCACACATCCATGACGTCTGTAGTGGACCGAGATGGGGCACGCAGCGGCCGGGCGGTAGGCCAAGGTTCCCCGTGAGCTGTCGTGCCATGGAGTTATACTTACAAGGAAGGAAGTAACACGACCTTTTCTGCTAAGGTTTATCTCGATTAGCTCGATGTAGATAAAAGAATACTCTTTTGGAAGAATAATACACTGCCGTTTGTTTCTTGTATCACAAAGAAGGAAACTCATGAATGCAATTTAACACCACAGATTAGGTACATGACAAGTAATAAATGATAACATTTTCAAATTTATACATGACATTTGATTCCTCATATTCACTATTTGGTGTGGCCTCCATGCGCTTCCATTAGAACTGCTATACGCCGTGACATTGAATAAAAAAGGTTTTGAATAACTAACTTCCTGAGGGATTTTCCTCCACGCAGTTTATATTCGAGCACTGGTTACCGGAGGTCCGTGATGCACCAGGTGCCGACTAACCATATCCCGTCATGTTCGAAGGGCGACATGTCAGGCGAACGTGCAGGCCAGGGAAGCAATGGTACCGGTCGCTCTCTTCGAAGAAGGTTGTTCATTCCTCGCAATATGTGCCCGGGCATTGTCCTGCCGAAATGTGACCTTTGGATATGTCTGAAGCAGGGGGAGTACCTCGGGCTCTACAACCACCTATATGTACCGGTTGCTGTTCAAAGTGCCCTCAATTCGTAGGAGGCGAGATCGGTTGTTGTAGCCAATGTCGCCCCAAACCACCACACCTGTTGTTTGCCCGTTATTCAGCCTTCCAGGTTGCGCTCATCAAGGTACCGTCGGACACGTATGCAACCATCACTGTAGGAAACGCTGAAGCGGGACTCGTCCGAAAAGAACATTTGCCACTCAGCACCCCAGTGATGGTGCTCACGTGCCCATTGTAGTCGGAGGAGCTTGTGGTTTCTGAAGAATGGAAGAATGGAAGAATGGCATGTGTGCAACCAGTCCAACCTGCAGCAGACGGCGAAGAAAACGTTGATGCAGACAAGATCACACATGTTGCAGTGCTCGAGCCAACACTGTGGATGAAGTTGTACGGTTGCGTTATCGCCAGGCGGACAAGATGTAGCGACCTGATCATCTTCCGTGGTCAAATACCGGCTCTTCGCTGCGTACGACCTTCATTTATCCACTGCTTCCAAATACGCATCGCTTTAGCATCATATGAGCCGTAATGTAATGGTATGACAAACCCGCTTCCCCCGAGACCGATCATTCTGCCCCGCTCGAACTCGCTCACATGCCCATTCCCTTTGACGTCGACGAGGCATACTGACTGGCGCTCACTTTATTGTTTCTACCTAGATTGATAACTTTGTACTGACTACACTTGATGCAGCACTGAACCAACACAAACTGGGTTCTGCTCGCCCTACGTGTACCTCATCTCTCTGCAAACCTAATCACTTATTGCTTGTACACTATTCTACACCTTCACCAAGTTTGGAGTTATTCGGGAAATTCTTTCTTGATGTTGCAATCTTCACAAACTGCGGGTATTTTGAGGAACAGATAGAAAGTCTGGTGAATGGAACACACCAGATACTTTTATTCAATCCACTCCTGACAAACCGATCCAAACCACCAATAGAATGAGCAATTAACAAAGGTTTATTGCGCTTTAAAAGTTGTTATTTTCTCTACATAGTACATGGTACGTAGGTAGAGAAGGTATCTATTGCACTCCATCCAAAAATTCGATACCGAGATTTCACAAAAATACACCTGGTAGGATCCCCTGTATACAAAAATAGTTTTAGAAAAAGATATGCGCGTGTATCCACATACACACTGTGAACACGATAATGAAACTAAAAGTCAGTAAATACCAAACTTGGTATTTAAATTTAGTATCTTCCAAGAATGCGACACGAAGATTTTCAATAAAATCCCCTTCGCCATAAAAAATTAACCTTTACTTCGAAAATTTTAATTTTGTCAAAAATATCTCTAGCGATTTTGATTAAAATACCGTATATTAAAGATATTTAAATGACAAATAAAATGTATGTCTTAAATTTTATGGAAATATTCTTTGAAAAACTATTCATTATGGATGAATTTTGCTAAATTTTGCTTAATTGGTAAACGTTAGAGATAGACAAAATGTGGCTACAGAAAAAGGTACATCTGGTTAAAACACACAATTTAGGTTATATACATTTTTCCTTGAATTTGACCATTTCCGAGATATTTCTTGTTAGTGGTTTCTGTTTTAAAATTTACATTTCTCATATGGGAATTCGTAGGCTTCTGGCCATGTAAAGAAAGGAATTTAACCAGGTGGCAACTAGCTTTTAAAAGATTTGGCTTCTTCAGAACGCTATAACTACTAAGTTTGATGTCTGAGGTATCTTTTCATCTATTTATTTACTTGTTTATTATTTCAGTATTATAGCCCCGTTTAACTTTTATGGCCATAGAAACTTTGCTTTAGACACAACTACTGGTGTTTTCTTGCTTAATTGTAGGGTTTATTAACGTTAGTGTTTTCAGTATTTTCTTAAATGCATGCTTCCAGACTCTGTGGGAGGCACGAAATGATACACGTTAGAGAAGTCCCAACTCCAGCCAGAAATCGAACCCATGACCTCTGGGTGATACTCGACCTCAGAGACAGTTAAGAGGTGCCCTTGAACGTTGGCATTATGCAGTAATTGATTACAGATACCGTTAAAATGGTTACTTTTAACCCTCTGAATAATAGATAATAAATCATTACAATGCGATTTTCGGAATGATAAGCTTACTTTTACTTCCTCTATGACGTATAGTAGGTAGCTGAAGTATTTATTTATTTATTGTATTCCACTAAAAATTCGATGTCGAGATTTCTCTGTAATTATTTGTTTGAGGCTCCATGAACTCAAAAAAAAAGCACTTCAGAAAAAAGAAGTCCCTCTGTGGTGTGTGTGTGTTTGGGCCTTTGTGAAGCATAACTCAAAAACGAAAATTGTGGAAATTCCAAAGGATGTGATATGAAGATTTTTAAAATAACAGGGAAAGTCTAAAAAATTGTGATTTTCTAAAACATTACACCAACAATATTGATTAAAATATCACATGTTTAAGATATTTTATAACAAATTAAACAAAGAAGTTGAATTGTTGGGGAATGGTCTCTGAAGTTCTTTCCTCTCTGGATGACCTTTGTTTATTAGTAGTAAATCGTAATTATAGGTAGACAAAATCATACTGTGAAAAAAAAATTAGATCTCGTCATGCAAAAACAGAACGGAATTTCAAAGCCATCATATAAGTCCAGGTATTAAGATTTGACGCTCCTTTAAAGCATTCGGTATTTCCTAATTTCTTTAATAAAACCCTTTCTATCCCGATTAAGATAAAGTAGATCTAAGGACACATTTTTAAAAACAGTTTGTTGAAGAATGTAGAGAATGATATGAGAGTGTATCACGTAATATTTTTATAATTATTTTAGTGATGTTTAACGCCTGCTCTTACTACATACGGCACCACATGAGGTGGACGCTGATGGGACGTGAAATGAACGATAATTGGAACAAAAATTTTGGGAGGAAACGTTCCAGGTCTAGGAAGGATGAGGACTGAGAGAAACCTTAAAGAAAGGGCAGTACTACCGGGATTTGAACTATGCGGATCTTCCCTTCACGAGTACATGCCTTAGCGACCGCGGACAATTACACGTGTCAATAACACGTGATGGATGATTCAAGTTGAAACATGTCAGTAACCTCTCACCATTTTGTAATAATAGTATAAAAAATTCGTAATATCATGCACTCTTATCTGAAATTGAAAGGGGGATGGCACGAGAAGACGGGTGACTGCTGGTTGCATTAGTGCCAGTGGCATTGTTCTGAGTCACGTGACCTACCAGTGGATAGCGAGAGAGAGTGAAAGAAAGAGACAGTGTACTATCTTTTTCTCTCTCAGTGCAGTGGCTTCCTTTATCCGTGCACCCGTCTATATTATACTGCAACGTAATTGCGTGCAAGTAACCAGTTTCCAGCATGTAATAATCACACGTTGTGATAACAGCTACAGTAACGGAGAATGAGTAATAATTCCTCTTCCCGTTATTTTTGTAACTGTTACGTTACATCTGAATCCTTACTCTTGGCATAATATCTACTAGTTTACTAAAAAGAGACCATTGTCACATTGAAGGTGCAGCTGGAATTTTTTGTAGTGAAAGCAAATCGAAAAGAGAAACACCTGTGTCTTGGGTTTCTGTCTCAAACGTCCAAGTTACAAGACAAACATTGTTTATAAATTAGAGTGATTCAGTAATAAATCGATGCTTAAAATTATTACACCACATAGCATACAAAAGTGTGCAGTTTTCATCTCCTCTTTTTTCCTTTCTTTCTTCGAAGTACCCGTCACTCATAAAAAATAAATAAATAAAGTCTTGGTTTTAAGGGAGATTGGGAGTGAAATTTTAAGTTTCCATATTTTTCTATAGATTTTTCTGAAACTTATACTGTGATTACATTGTTATTATGCTGATATGAATATAAACTTTAGTTTAAATTGTATAAATATTTTGCAAGATATACATTATTTCTTAAAATAATAAGTCGCATAAACAAAATGTTCCTCCTACTTCAAAATTTGAGACATTTGGTTGTCATTTTTTTGAATTGGAACTTTAAACCACACTCTAAAACTCTATTTGGTAATATTTAAATAACTTTGATTATTGGAGTATGACAATTTTTTAAGAACAGCCTCCATCTTCGCCTTTGCCTCCATCTCCTCCTGCTCTGCTGTTGGTAGGCTCGCTTCGCTGTGAGCCTAGGGTTGCTGCTGTGTACACGCCCTTGGCAGTTGGGAGGTTGTCACAGGGTAATTTTGAGTTTTGATTGAAGTGTTATGTAGGTAGTGCTTATTTATAAGTATTTATTTTTAAACTTTGGTGACACTCCCACTGCGAGATGTATTTACGTTCAACTTTGTGCTGTTGTCATTCTCCACGTATGGGAGTGCCCGGCTTCGTGTATCAGTCTCACTAGAAAACGACGGCAAAAAATATATAGACCAGAATCCCCTACATTGCATCCGCTGTAACCAGAGAAGCCAGGAGTCTTCTGCCATACCCCACACTTAACAGGTATAGTGCGTCAGGAGTAATATAATCATTGGCATGTAAAGGTGTAACTTTGGGTGGACCGCCATGGTGGAAGTCAGAACTGCGTAAAAGGTGCCAGGAGCCAGGAGCCAGGTGTAGGAACTAGTCGCCCGAGTGTACTCGGGCGGGGGCAAATCACCACGGTACCTATCCGCTTTTCTCGCGGATTTACCCGTGTGATATAAAAGATGTAGTCTAATGCAAGCGTTTTTGTCTGTGTCAAAGTAATTGGGCAGGGTGTTCCCTCTGTGCAGCCGGCGCGGGCTGGCTTACCTATCTGAGTGGCAACCCACCCAGAGAGGGACCAGGCCCGATGCTGCTTACCTTGGCCAGCCGCTTGCGGGCTGTCAAGGAAAGCAGTGCCGGCTAGCGGGGAGACCTGAAGGGATATAGGTACGGGGTGGGGAAAGCCAGTGTTGCAGATCTGGTCGGAGTGCAACTGGATGGTCACCCGTCCGAGTCGTGACCATGCCCGATGCTGCTTAACTTGGCGGGTAGAACAATAAAGGGAGAGGCGGCCGGAAAACTACCATCCCAAGGCGTCCTTGGGAAGACGGTAGCTTACGCGTCTCCTAGGCAGCGTGTGGTCGTAAAGACCGAGAGTGTTCACCTGGGGATTTGGGTGGGGAGCAAGTTTAGTGTAGATTGTGCGAGCTCTTTCTCGCACAACTTCCACTATGTAAGGGATTCCGGAGTGGGAATGGAGAATGTGGGACGGGAATCTGCGGTCTGTGCCGTATATCATCCTCAGTGCCCTGTTCTGCACGGCCTGCAGCCTGCGGATGGTGGAACGAGCCACCGAACCCCAGACCTCACAGCCGTACAGCATCAGGGGCGGGATGACTGCGCGGTACAGCCGTAGTTTTAGGTATGTAGGCATGGTGGAGCGGAAGATGGGAAACAACTGCCGCAGGGCAGCGTGTCCCAAACCGACCTTCTCCCTGACATGTGGAGTGAAAGTAAGGCCGCGGTCGAGGAGGACTCCAAGGTATTTGGCGGTGCGGACCCAGGGGATCCGCCGCCGCCGCAACCTCAGCGACCTCTCCGGTCGCCAGCCACGGACTTTAGCCAGCAGTAGAGCTGAGCTCTTCTGTGGGCTGATAGCCATCCGCCACTGTTCACTCCATCTGCCTATGGCCTGGAGCTGTCTCTGTAGCGGGGGGAAGCAATATCGGGCGTTCTTGTTACGCGCCATTATGAGGACATCGTCGGCATACTGGCACGTAACTGTACTGGGTTCTGTGGGGAAGTCGGACATGTAGGCAGCAAAGAGTATCGGCGACAGCACGCTGCCTTCCGGCACTCCCGCCGCTATGGGTCTGACTGTGGAATGCCTCCCCTCTACCCTCACCCTGAAAGTGCGGTCCCGAAGGAAGCTACTAAGCAGGTGAAGGTAGGGGGGAGGGATTTCTGCGTTCTTGAGCTTGTACAAGAGTCGTAAAAGGTGCCACCGACTCCTCAGCCAGCCCATTGTTCCCAGTACTTCCACGAAAATCTAGGCGTTTGTGTAAACTGAACCCTTTGGTCCCAGTAGAAGTTGGGTACCTGTGCTGTAGTGATTCGTCATCCGGTAAACTAGATAGCATGGCTTTTGGTCGAATTCATGGATATTCCCATTGCTTGCGTCAGTGCTGAACAAGACGCGTGTGTCTGAAAGGTTTTTATTCGTTTTGTAGAGCAGGAGTCATCTACAAACTGGGCCCTGTTGATGGTGCGAGCACAAATTTCTTATCAGCGGCTGGCATAATGCAATGCAGCTAATCGTTAAGCATACAATAGATCTAAATTCAGCCGTTGCAATATAAAACTTTATAATTTTTTCGGCAGAGAAAGCCGAGACAATTTTGTTTCTTTGTTCTCCGCAGCTCAATCTGCGATATCAACATGACAATGGGCTCTTGTCAGTGATTAGTGTCGTCAGATGGAATAATCGCACGGAAATCTATGAATGCATGACTAATACTACTAAGAGAAACTCTTAGTTGCTTTCTACCCCAATTAATGTTGTTGATAACTTGTATTTATATAAGTATCACAATGAAGGTGTTATTACTTCTTTACCTTTGTACAATGCTCATAGTAGATAATACATTATATTCCACTCAAAATTCAATAATGTCCGTGTGCGTGTGTGTGCGCGCGCGTGTACGTGTGAACAGTATAATTCAAATAAAAAGTCCGTTAAATACCAAGTTGGTATATCTTCCAAGGGTGGACACGAAGGTTTCCAATAAAAGCTCTCCACATAAACATTTTATAAAGAACATAGAACATTTTGATTTTCACAAAAATGGCTCTTTACGATTTTGTTTAAAAGACCATATTTTAAGATATTTTATAACAAACGAAATGTATATATTTTAAAATTTCTGGGAATAGCCTCTGAAGACATCTACATTCTGGATGGCTTTTGTGTAACTGGTAAACCTTAAGAGTAAAAACTTACTACACAAAAATATAGATCTCGTTAAAACACAAAATTTATATCATATACCGTTTACAAGATATTCCTTGATAATGGTATCAATTTTGAACTTTTCTCAAACGGGAAGTCATATTTCGTTTCATAGCGTTTGTTTTGCTTCTAACCACACAAGGAGAAGCAAACTGTTCGCGCGGCGATTGTTCTTAAAATATTTGACTATGGCGTTAGCCTGTATTGCCTTATTTTCCTTATACTTACAAGGAAAAAAAGTAATAAGACAATTTTTGGTAATGTTTATCTCGATTAGCATGATGCAGAAAGAAGATTAAATAGTGCAAGTATAAATAGTAGTTTATAGAAATAGTATGTTTGTAGAATAAGTCATATGAATGGAACACATCTTATTTTTTTTTTCTCTATCCCAAGTGCTTGATATTCAACTCATAAGGTCCTCTTATGTGCCTGTGCTTGGATTTAGGATATTGTATCTCGAAGTTTAAAATACCTTGATAGCTGACTAACAATAACAAAGTTATGCTCAAAGTTGGAAAACTCTGTGGCCAAAAAAAATCGATCAATGATGCGTATTCCATATAATGCCTGTTTAAACGAAACTACCACAACGCCTTTTGCCACTGTCAGAACACAACAAGTTCGAGTTATGGAGTGTTTTAAAACGTACTTACTGTGATGGGTTCAAAGAATGACAAGAGGTGTGTGTGTGTGTGGGGGGGGGGGATTTCCACACTGCAGCCCGGGTGCCAGATCCCAGGAGGATAGAATGACAGTAGTATTATCGACGGGCGGCTAAAATCGGACCGGAGAAAGAGCCATCCCGGTCTGACCGAACCACCTGGTTCCTACACACGACCTCAAAGCCACATCGCCGCCGAGTAGTATTTCCAAAACGCATTCATCACTACCGAGTCCTCGCCGATACTTACAATGCTGAAAGAGACCGGTTGGATGAAATGGAGAAGTAATACAGGGACAAGAAAATCTGGGAACGCAGGAACCTAGAGAGTTCGCCTAGTGAACCGGTAATTCCCCGAAAAAAAAAACATGTGTGAGAGAGGTCAATCGCGGGAATGAATCCATGACCTCCCGAATACAAGTCCCAGATGAAATGCTTGAACCATCTGGTTCGGTAGGGACAGGAGGTTACAAGATTGCTCTTCGATGACTGCTAGTCAGGACGCAATGACAGGAGGTGTGTGTCTCGTACTTTTCTTTTAAACGGAAAGCACTTTCAGTCGATTTTCAGGAAAGGTAACAATTAAATCTTTGTGAAATGTATGAGTTATATATACTTGTTATGAAAATAATGTAGGTAATATTGGTATGGTAAATAAAGAAGTATGTTAATCATAACTTTGATCCTATAATTATTAGTACTAGTATTTATCCAATGTGATTAATTGACGAAAAAGATATTTTACTGAATTTTACGGCAAATGCATTATTTTCGGAGTATCAATTTATTGGTGATAAGCACAGAAAGCACATATTTATTTTAGAAACCCAGTGCTCATTTATTTTTGCAGGATCTATTGGAATAACACTTAGATTGCCAATTGTAGATCCATTTAACGCAAGTATAATTAATCGATTGTGTAATAATTTGAAGCAATGCGCTCACAGGTGTGGAGCACGTGACTAGTTTATTTATACTATTTGTGGTCAGTATAATGAAGACTGTGTAGGTTTTGAAAGAATCGAAGAGAGAGAGAGAGAGAGAGAGAGAGAGAGAGAGAGAGAGAGAGAGAGAGAGAGAGAGAAACAAACCATGATCTGGATCAAGAAGCTCGAAAAATTATGACACTGTCCCAAAACATTTTCTACCCTTAATATGGAACAACTGTCTGGTAAGGCTGTCGGACATTTATCGAGGACGTGTATCTCCCAAAAATACGCTGGCTATCATCGTGAATGTAAATTATTCTGGACTCTTATTAGTTGGTTACTAAGAACTGACTTCAACAACTTCGTGTTTGTAATGAGCTCATAACAACTGAAAAATTCTTCGAAGCATATGATGAGCCTTCAGGTTCAGTGTCGCTTCGACCAGTCTCAGTGAAAACATCTGGCAATCAGCAGAGGTTTGTTAACTACAGTGTAAGAGATATTGTATCGATAAAAGTTGTAAATGTCGTTCAAAGGGCATCAAGTGTAACAAGGAATCATTGTAACATTTATATTACAGATCGAATTGGGGGTTTTAGATGAAAATGGATCGTAAATAAAATGACTCATGTTTGGGCTTTTTCTTCCAAAAGCCTAAGTTTGACAAGAAAAATGATGGTGCCTGTTTTAAAAGATTGCAGATAACAAAGGCTATTGCCTCGTTGATGGTGCATATTGAGCTGGTTTTGCTATAGTGAAAGTAGATCGAAAATAAAAATACTCGTATTTCGGCTTTCTCTCCTATAGGCCCATGTTTATTAAAACAGATTATTTTCAAATTAGAATGATTTACTAATAATATTTAATTTTTTGCATAAAGGATGTGAGATAAATGAGTATAAATAATTTGATTTTTAGTAGAGAACAATATTTATAGCACATAAGTGTATATCATTTTGTCCGCTTTGTTATAAATGAAGCCCGAATTTCAGGGTCTAATGTATTTTGAACGTCTCTGAACTATGGATTTCCTGTGTTTACATACATCACACCATCTTTAGCCGGGCAGAGCAGAGGAGAGTCAACCAAGTGATCTGTTAAGCAATCAACCGTACGTCTGAGAGAGGAATAACAGCCATCCTAAAAACATCGTGATCTTTTTCTCGTGAGCATAATTTTAGAAAATAGCTAAAAAACTGCAAATACTGGGTCATCGCATCATGCTCAAATATTTGCACTTATACACTTATCACCCTGCATGACGGCATTTAAAAAGCACTAAACGAGGTAACTTACAAAAATTTGCAATTTTCCTCTCTACATTTTTTTTCCTTTCTTTTATTAAGGTGCCATTATTGGGAAAAATTCTGACGTGCTCCTTTCATATGGTTTTCTCCACCTGTTCTCCAAACAAACTATTCTTACAAAAGATTATTCTTTTATATACATCGTTTTTTTTTTTTGTAGTGTTTAACGCTCGCCTTTATTACTTGTGGCACCGCAGGCGATAATCTACATCGTGCTAAACGAGATAGACTTTAGCAGAAATTGTCTTATTTTCTTTTTTCTAACCAGAAAGGAAATGAAGGAATATGCTAGGCTAAAGCGATAGTCAAATATTTTATAGCTGGTCGCTATGAACAATTTCAGTTCAGTTCGCTTTGCATTACTAGCAGTAAAACAGCAGAGATGAAACGAAACGTGATCCCGTTTGAGAAAAGTTACGTATTTTAAAATCGATACCAAATAACAAGGAATATCTCGATCAACTTCACAACAAAAATGTATATGACAAATTGCGTTGTAACGTGATCTACATTTTTGTGCAGTAAATTTGCCTATTTCTTACGGTTTACCAGTTATGAAAAATTCAGCAAAATTCATCCAGATGAACAGGTTATTCCCCGAATATTCAAGATGTACATTTTATTTGTGTGTAAATATCTTTAATATACAGAATTTTAATCAAATCATAAGTCGTTTTTTACAAAAATAAAAATGGCCATGTAAAGGATAGTTTGGAGTGGGGGATTTCCTTAAATCTTCGTATCGCATCCTTGGAAGATCTTAAACGTATATACCAAGTTGGGTATTTAATGGTCTTTTCGATTTTGAATTATGCTGTCCACAGACACACACACATACACGTGGATTTTTTTCCCAGAAATGCTTATTTTGGATTCATGGTACCTCAAAACATATATTCGTGCCGAAATCTCGACATTGCATTTTTGGGTGGAATACATTACCTTCTCTATACACCATGTACATAGTACGTGCAGAACACTATGCACATATTACGTTTAGCGAAAATAAAAATGAAACAAAAATGCAGTCATTTTGTCTTCGCCACATAAAGTCTTGGTTGTTAGTCATCTTCAGTGCGATCATGGAACAAAATACCTGCAGATTTATTGGAGACTTTTCCTCAAAGACTTTTTAATAGTTTTAAAAAGAGACTAAAGAAGAGTGATTTATAGTCAGGATAGTAAATAAAAATATTGAGTTATTATTACTGTTGTTACAATTCTGTATATATTAGTATACTATGATGTCATTGGCATTTTAACAGGGTATTAATCACATTATTGTTTATTTAACTCAATTGTATTGTACATCGTATTATTACATTGACAGCACTGCCACCGGGCCATGCCCTAAGCAGTGAAATAAAGTATCTATCCGTCTATCTATCTATCTATCTATCTATCTATCTATCTATCTATCTATCTATCTATCTATCTATCTATCTATCTATCTATCTATCTATCTATCTATCTATCTATCTATCTATCTATCTATCTATCTATCTATCTATCTATCTATCTATCTATCTATCTATCTATCTATCTATCTATCTATCTATCTATCTATCTATCTATCTATCTATCTATCTATCTATCTATCTATCTATCTATCTATCTATCTATCTATCTATCTATCTATCTATCTATCTATCTATCTATCTATCTATCTATCTATCTATCTATCTATCTATCTATCTATCTATCTATCTATCTATCTATCTATCTATCTATCTATCTATCTATCTATCTATCTATCTATCTATCTATCTATCTATCTATCTATCTATCTATCTATCTATCTATCTATCTATCTATCTATCTATCTATCTATCTATCTATCTATCTATCTATCTATCTATCTATCTATCTATCTATCTATCTATCTATCTATCTATCTATCTATCTATCTATCTATCTATCTATCTATCTATCTATCTATCTATCTATCTATCTATCTATCTATCTATCTATCTATCTATCTATCTATCTATCTATCTATCTATCTATCTATCTATCTATCTATCTATCTATCTATCTATCTATCTATCTATCTATCTATCTATCTATCTATCTATCTATCTATCTATCTATCTATCTATCTATCTATCTATCTATCTATCTATCTATCTATCTGTCTGTCTGTCTGTCTGTCTGTCTGTCTGTCTGTCTGTCTGTCTGTCTGTCTGTCTGTCTGTCTATCTATTGAGCATATATTTGTAGCCTCGGTACGGATAAAGTTCATTATCAGCGCCTAGCATACGACAGGCAGTTGATCGTTGGGTTGAAGACAGACTTAAGGTTAGTTGTTTCAACTTAAAACTTTATATTTTCCCCCGATTTTTAATCTACTTTCACTAGAGCAAATCCCAGCTCAATCTACGACATCAGTGTGGAAAAGACCCCTGTGTAAGTATGAAACATTTACGCCCATTCTGTGACATTAAAGAAGCTATGGCGAGAAACCACCGACACCACTGTCCAACTTTCGGTCAACATAATAATATTGTATAAAAATAATGCTGGAGTGTAAGGGAGAGAATGTCTTCATTGCAGTTGCCAGAAGTTAGACACTTCCCAACAAACCATTCACTAACACTATTTACTCCTTATTTATTTATACATATATATCAGTTTTGAAAATATTAAACGAGAAAACTTCCAAAAATGAAAACTTTTATTTCATCGGTTTTTTCTTGGAGCCACCCACCACTGGGCAAAAATAAAATATCTACTGCCGATATCTGAGCTAAATGAACCCTTTAGTATGGTATTATGTACAGATATTTGTATGCGGATAAAGTTTATAATCAGCGCCTTGCATTGTAGCATTCAGCTGATCGTTGAGCGGAAAGCAGACCTAAAATAAGTACCAGTTACAGCTTAAATCTTTTTAATGTTTTTCAGTGAATTGAGATCCAATGGGAGAGATAACTGTACACGTTTTGTTTTCGTTGTATTTTCACTACAATTGTAGCTCAATCTGCGACATTAATGTGGCAATGATCCCTTGTAAGTGTGAATGTATTAAGGGCAATAAACCAATGCTAAGATTTAGTTGCTTAATTATCTTTGCTGAAAATGGGCTGAATATCTCGTCCGGCTTATGGATGTATTAAGGACAATAAACTAATGCTAACAGTTAGCTGTTTAGTTAGTTTTGCTGAAATTTGGTTTAATGTCTCGTCCGGCTTCATGGAATTTGCTTATTTGTGTCAAAACGCGTTATGCTTATTTTAAACTTTTTTGTTGCGCTCTCCCACTAAAGCCACACACATTGTGATCTATTTTAAGGTTATTCAGAATTTTCGATCTTTGAGCCTAACATAAAAAAATTGATTCTGTCCTTGACGACTTACCTTCATAAGATACTTCTGGTTCTGAACAAGGGGTTGAGATGCTGTTCAGGAGCGTAAATGCATTATAAAGGTTACATGCTTATATTCGTCCTTACCACACTTACACCATTTTTAGGGTGCACATCATATCCAAACCTTTTCACTCGTGTGTAAGCGATGAAATGATAAAGATTTCCTTTCTTTTTCGAACACCAGGAAAATGTAAATGTAACTGCGCCTAATTTCGTAATTTAACAATTGTGTGTAAGAAGGGATTAAATCATTAGGGAAGGGATTACGCTATGAGCTTTTCTTGCAACGTTATATAGGATGTTTCATACCTGATGTGTTCAGCAACTCAAAGATATTTAATATAAATAAATACTATGTTAACGACGCTATCAATTGTCAGGATCATATAATTACCGCCGCAGGAATTCTTTTACATGCCAGTAAATCTACTAACATGAGGCTGTCACTTTTAAGCATACTTAAAAACCATCGGTCTGGGACGAGTTTGGAAAGAGAAAGCCAGCACCTAAAAGACTGATATTTAATATTCCTAAAAGACTGAGTCACCCAGACCGACAATATTTAATATTCCTACTTCTATTTTTAAAAGTTGTTCTGGATTGTAGATTTCGTAAATACTAAGCTGAAAGAAAGTTTTGCTTCTTTCTTCTTCTGGTCAAAGAGGATTTGATTTTAGAATGAACCAAGCAGCATTGTTTACCAAATCGATTTATTGAGCATAAATCTCTAGTATGTAGAACTGCACTGCTGTACAGTCCATCAGTTCAGTGTGTGTGTGTACAATTGTAAATGGAGTCAAAATATTTCGATGGAGTACAAATTATATATCTGAAGCTGCAGCTTACCTCACTAATCTTACTTCGAATTCTAAATTATATTATATTTATCAATTATCCTTTTATTCCAATAAGTAAAATGTTTATCTCTGTTAGTAGACTCCATTACTCCTCTGTTCGCAGCGCTATAAAATAGCAAATCCAGTGTTATTATTATTATTATTATTATTATTATTATTACTATTATTACCATTATCATCATCTGCATCCTACTGTCATTCTTCCTGCTTAATCTAGAAATATGCCTTCGCCGATTTTCCAAGCGGATTTTCAACAGAAAAACAGCATCTCTGACATATCAATTTACCATGCGCAATAAAATCTGGCTCATTCCATAGAGCAACTGCCTATTGTGCGAGGGGTCCTGGGTTCGATTTTTGGCTGGTGATAGGATTTTTCTCAAGTCAATATTTTTGCCATTCTCCACAGAGTCTGCAAGGCAGGTAAGAATGAGAGAGTGAATATGTGTTTTTTTTTTTTTGTAATACATAAAATTCAAAGAAACAAAAAACAATGACAACTGTACACGAGTTACCACTAGTATCAATAGGTGATATGTTCCAAAGGTGACAGGTCATCAATATGTTCACTGCAGTTAATTCTGAAATATAATAATAATAATAATAATAATAATAATAATAATAATAATAATAATAATAATAAAGCATAAATATCTTAATACCATTTCATTAACTACAAAAAAAAGTATCAGTTTTAAAATTAATTTTCTTTCTTTTTTCTTCCTTTTGCTCCTACTCCTCCTGCGTTTACCCTCCTCGTATGGAGGGCTTCCCCCAGGACACCAACGCTGGGATCAGATGCTTATTGAGGAGCAGGCAGAGAGAGGTCAGAATGGGTGATCAGACCGTTGGCTGATATGAGAGTGAGCAAGAGGATGGCAGGAAATGACTATGAAATGCATGAAATAAAAGGTGATTATGGAGCAATTGGTGGAATGAATGGCGGTGGAAACCGGTGAAAACCCACCCAGACGCCTCTTTGTCCTCCACAAATTCCACTTACGGTCTCCTGGGATGGATTTTGGTGAGAAGTGAGTGGTCTAGCTACTCGGTCACAGACCCGCTCTAATTCTCATTACTTTGAAAAAATAATCCATTTCCGCTGAAATGCATCCCTGAAATTCAAACGCAAGTCTTAGATCATTTGTCATATTCTAGGAATAGTAATGGTGTGCTTAACTATGCGACTATATCATTCATTTTGCCCCCACAATTGTTTTAAATCAAAGTTAGTAACTTATTTCTCCGGAAAGTGTTTGGAGTGTGGTATTGCTGCAGTTCTCTTCTCTTTCCTGTCCTGAATATAAGTAGGTAGGTCGTGAATCACCCATCAGACAAAGGTTGTTTCTCCTGGGGCGATTCTCCGGTACACCTTGACTCCTTTAATACATGCTAGCCCCGTACACAAACTTGTGTCAAGCTCACACTATCTTGTTTCATCACTCTTTTGTTCCTTCTTATTATCTCTTTAGCGCATTTCCTAACAATGCCGTTACGTTGCATTTATATATTTTATCCTATAGACTTCATGTATACATTTCATGTTCTTAGGAAACAACAAAAATGAGACTTTATTTCATCGTGATGTAAATTATTTTAACTCCTTTGGCAGCTTCCCTTATTTAAATAATGAAAATTCCTTGTCATATAAGTCCTTTGACTTACCAGGTAACAAACTAAGTACAGCTTTTTTAGCATAATCTAAAACTTCTTCGAGAATATCCATTTTCATTCATTTATTGGTTTATTTGGTGCAGTTTAAACAACCAGAATTGAAACTGTATTTTTCGGCGGGATTCCGCAGCAACGAACATAAAAACAGTGCCTACACACGACTAAAATTCAATTCCTCGTAATGACCAGTCTAATAATATTTATAGATATAAGAATATTTCAGATAATATTAGGACATGATAAAACGTTGTATATTACACGTGACTTATTAGACTATTATTTACTCATCAGAAATTAGCACACTTGTACATACGCGCTCGTGTACTAAACATCTCACTCACAAATAATGGTCTATTTAAGCCATTTTAATATAAATAACTAATATTCCGTTACTGTAAGTGGACAGAGTGCTCAAAATAGTGTAATCATTTAAGATATATATTATATAAACCAAGAAGACAGATGGTTCTGTGGTCAGCGAACTGACTTCTCATCCGGGTTCAATTCCCGGGGGCGGAGAATTTTTCTTTAAACCAGAACCATTTCATATCCCCCACAGAGTATGGAAGCATATATGTGAGAGTGAAAGTACGTATTTTTGAAGTAAATAAAATATTTAAAAACCAACGTTCAAGAACCTACAGTCAGCGAGTCGTTTCTTAAGTCAAAAGATCCCGACATGAGCATATCTGTTAAAGGGGGCTATATAAATGAAAAAAAAAAAGAAGAGAGAGAGAGAGATAGAGAGAGCGCGCACGAATATACACACACATACACACATGGATCCTTTTCTAAAAACGTTAATTTTTTTATTTATTCAGGGGACTACAACACATATTTCTGGTGAAATCTCAATATCGATTTTTTTGAATATGCAGTACATTCACCGCCAATTAGACTCATGGTAAAGTAAGAATGACAAAAAACCTTGACATTTTCAAACCAATCTAACGCTATTTTGGAAATATCTGAGTCGCTATGAAGTTATTTGAAATAAAGTATATTTTAAAGAGATAAAATTTCTTGTGTAGCTCGTTTCTATCTATCTCTTAACGTGTAACAATTATACAAATTAATACTAAATTCCTTCGAATGAAAAGCTATTCCAAAATAATGAAGTAAAATATTTTATTTGTCATTTAAATATCTTAAATATATGGCAATTTAATTAAAATCGTTCAAACTGTTTTAAGGAAAATACAAAAACATGTCAATTTAAAAGGTAATTTGGGATGAGAGAGTTTTATTGAAAACCTTAGCGTCGTATTTTCGACACTACGACATGAAGGTTTTCAGGAATTCCTGCCACCGCAGACTACCCTTTAAATATAAGATTTTACCCTTTAAATTGTCGATTTTATCTGAAATGGCTCTTAACGATTTTGATTAAAATACCACAATTCTATTAACGATATTTAAGAGCAAAATGTATATTATCTTGAATTTTCTGAGAATAGTCTGTGAAGACCACTTCATTCGGAAGGAATTTTGTTTAATATTGTATAACTGATAAATGTTAAGCTGTAGACGAAAACTTATTACAATGAAAATTTAAATCTCTTTAAAACATACACTCTATTCTAATTAACGATTTTTGTGCCATAAGCGATTTAATACATATTCGTTATTAAAGGTTCGATTTGTATAATACTTTGAAATTCAAGCCCGATCGTTATTTGTTCCTTACGATGGCATGGAAAGGGTATGTAAATCCAGTTCTTAAACATTTACTGACACTATTCCCTTAGTATATTTAACGACATGTATAATATAGCTATTTCTGTAAAGATTCTTGTTTAAAATGAAGTAAACAGAAAAATAAAGCTTTCATATGAATAGTTTTTATGCTTACTAATAAACGACAAAGGGTACAGAAAGTCATATGAAGGTAACGCGTCAGATTATTTTCATGATATCTGCTGACACTAATAACACTGAAAATCAAATGTAGACAACCATTTAAACAGAAGAGGGCTCAACGGTTTGCTTTTATGCTGAAGGGGCAATATCATTAACTGCACTAGTTCAGAGAGAATTAATATGGCAAACTCATTACGCATTTAAATTCGGCAATTATTTGGCAAAAATATTTGAAGAAATTCTTTTCTTATACTATTTTATTTCAATCTAGTGGATGAAAGATTTATTATAATAAATAATATAATAATATAAATTCTTAAACCTGTTTATTACAAAATAATTTGATGCAAACATTTCAATGCAAAAAAGAATTGGATTGTTTTACCTTAAACGAATTGTTTAAAGGTGATTCTTTTCGACCGCTAGGGGTAAACAAGTGATACTATTTTTCGCAAGAGTAAACCAAGTCTTTTATAAAACAAGTTTGTTTAAGTATTACTTTACACTTGTTCCAAATACTCATTTACTCTTTCTTGATATTAAACGAATATTAACATTGGAGTGTGTTTATTGAGATTATGAGATAATGAAAGCAAACACAGATTTACCAGTAAACGTGTATAGGATAAGGAAAAAACCGGAATTTCTTATCTTGTAAGACTATTGACACCAGATGAGAATTTAATCGCACTTTACACAATCAAACTGCTATAGGGTGATGCTTCATCTCTTCTTGATGGAAAATACTGGTGTACTTGATTGATGTTCCATTTATCGATTAAGAAATTGTAACAAAACATTCATTTTATCTTGCTGTGCTCAGATATTTATTACTGAATCAGTGAAGAATGAAATTGTGGAAACAAATTTATTTACACGTGAAAAATAAATATGCAATTTCAAGATAATTTTCTTTGCGCTTGTGTAGTGCTCTGTTCTATAGACAGAAAAAGTTGGATTTTTTTTATCATAACAATGGATGTGGTAGGAATCATTCAACTCGCTCGAAAATGGGATTTTATTCGGAGTCCAGAATAACCAATTGTAATAATGATCCTGGGGAGTTGAGCCAGATGGCGATGTTTCAGTCATTTTAAGCGTTTAAGTTTTGGGCAGTTAGTCGTGCTCAGCGCGTTGCTAGTGAGCAGTCTTACTCCGGCGCTTCTCCTGTTCCCAAGTTCTTTCTTCACATCGAGTCGGAACCTCATAACTCCTACGATCGAATACGACATAAATACTAAATCATATTAATGTTACTTGGTTAACTTTTAGCACTGTTCTTTTCAAATTTAAAGAGGAAAAACCTTGGAAGAGGGAGCACTGGAAAATAATTATATTTCTCTCATTGATGATCTAAAGCTCTTTGGTTATCAACTCCTGGTGGTAAGCATTAATTTTGTAATATTTTGGTACGACAATACTTTTCTCTCTCGCTTTCTTCTGCTTCTTCTTCTGGCAATGCCTTAAGCCGCTTGAGTTTTTTTTTCTTTCTGTCTAGCATCTAGCTAGTCATTATGCATGTGTGCGACTGTTTGCACACAGAATACTGGAAAAAATGAACTTTTGAGGACATCTAAATTTTATTTGAACCAGACTTTATTTAAGCATGCCAAGCTAAGCTTTTCAAGAAAATTCAATACTCTAGACTACTCTTTGCATAGAAAATATTTCCTTTATCTTCTTTTCAAAATGTCTTCAATTTTAATTAAAGTATAGATCTTTCAAACGGCACTTAAAAGTTGAAAAATCTATATATATATATATATATATATATTGATTAAAAATATATATTAAAAATAAATACATCACATACCAAGCAAGCAATGGCGGTTGGTTTTCTTTTGTTTAATTATTTCAGTTCACGTTACCATTAGTCACATTAGTTATTTTTTCATATTTCAATAAGAATTTGTAAGTTACAAATCATGATTCTATCATCATAATGCTATTATGAAAGTAAGAGGACTTTTTCTCTAGGTCTAAGAACATTTAGAACTCTTAACAATTTATGAGCAGATCCATGTGCCATTCGTAACTATGAGGATTTAATTAAGAAGTTTGAGGCAGCTGCTCTTGCTGTTTAGAGATTTAGGAGGTCAAAGGTAATCAATGATGTCACTATTGCTGAGATATTTCATACTTTCGCCCCTGCAGAAAATTAATTACCCAGATCTTTGGCGGTCGTGTCAGCAATAGACACTTTCCAACAAACTGGCCACCGTGATCTCCAGATTTCAATTCGACCTACTTTTGGTTGTGGGCTACATTAAAGAATGAGTATTTCCTGATAGATCCACAATCCGAAGCAACTGAAAGATGCCATATATATAGTATAAAATTGCTAAATGCAAAATGCTGTACATGGAGTCGGAAAGAATTGTATACGTTGAACAAGAACACGAAAGACATCTTCCCAATGTTTTATAAAACCCCTTTGTGTGTGTTTGTGTGTGTGTGTGTATGTGTGTGTACACCTATCTCAAATATTATGTCTATAACGTTTTGAAAGTAAATTTTGAAATACCCTACATAATATATTTGAGGCATTAATGTGATAAATTCAATATATGTCTTGGATTTTCAAATTATAGACTGCGAGGTATTCTTCATTTTAATGAAACTTTTTTTTTCCTAATATTGCATGCTAGCTGGGAAATGATAACGGTCTTATTGCATTGAAAATTAGTTTATTAAAATACACAATTTGTGGAAAAAGTATAGTTTTGCTAGCGCTGGCCATTTTAAAAATATTCCAATGTTGTCACTTTCCCAAACACATACATGATCGACAAGCTTGAAATTATAAGGTCCTGTTTTCTTTCTGTCGCAAGAACTCGTTACCACAGCTAAATATTTGAATGCTATTTCCGTATTTGTATGTAATTAAACGCATATTGAATTCCATATGTTGCGTTCATAGCTGCGGCGAATATTTTCAATGGCGGGTTCAAAATTTACTGTAGAAGACTCATCTTAGTCGACTATTATGTTCGTCTCAAGCGTGAATGAAACGTGTGGATTTGCATGAAAATTCTTTGGACCACGGTCTGTAGGCCTGGAAATTGCACACTCTACGTCTGCTTACGGCTGTGAAATACTTCTGTTTTCTATAACCACTTATTGCTTATTTTAAACTATTCTTATGTAAAATGCTAGAAATAGCGTATAATAATGTGGATATAAGAAAAACTTCTTATATGAATATAACGCACATGAGTAAATTTTTCATGGCTGTAGAGAGTCGTGAATCTTAGTTTTTTTTTTTCTTTTTTGCTGCTTGGTTTCTAAAAAGCCCCTTTACTCATATCTACTGTAATTTTAACAAGATTTACTTAATACAAACCAAATCGGAATTTACAAAATATGGTTACTTCCTATCAAAATTGAAGATTAGTAAATAATTTTTCTTCCATAACCTGCCGCGAGATTCTAATGAGTTCAAGTCCCAGTAATGGCAGGTCCGACTGGTGATTTTCAAGGTTTCCCTGATCACAAGCATTCTGTATCATACAAAATTCCACGCCGCAGATAAAAAAATCATCATCATCGTCGTCGTCTTCCACACGGTTTGAGCCTCAGATCTGCTCCGTCCCTATCAGAATTGTTCATTCCATCTTAATTTTGGACGATCTATATTTCGTTTTCCTTATGGTTTTAATTAAATGCTTTGAAAAGATACAGGCAGACTGAAATTAATGCCATAGCCGGTGTTTGAACCACGGATTTCCTGGTCTCCGTCCAATTGTTTTATCCATTAAGCTACCATGGCATCATGCCTAACACGTCAAATTCCCTAACTGACTAGAGATTTCCCCAGTAAAATATAAGCAGATCTCAAATTAATGTGAGATGACATGCCCCAGTGGCATACGTATTTTAAGTCCCGACTTTATAGTACAACTTTTAGATGTATCCAAATGATGGCATTCGCACAATTAGTGTGGAAGTTACAATTAATTGACAATTATGCTTTCTTTAGAAATAGATTTTCATCCATTATTTTCTTTCCAATTCTTCAGGAAGTTCTGGATACGATCTAGTGCCTACTTATTTTATTCTTAACCCTCTTATTTCTTCGCTCGCTTTATGCTTGATTGGACACATCAGTCACTGACCCTACAAACCTCTGATTTCTGATGTTTCTACTTCCCTTTTTTGTCTTTCTGTAACTACCTAAGTCTCTGCACCACAGCCTCTGATTTATAACATTTTAATCGTGTTTTCTTTCTTGTTTTATTCCCTAAATAACTTCTAATAGTTTCTCAAACATATTTATATATATTGAGTTTCTCTTCCATTTCCAAGTTTTTCTCGTATGATGTTTATAACTGCCCACTCGTTCAATAATTTGTGCGTCAATTACAGTTGTTTATCTTTTGTTGAAATCCAACAAATGCCATTGTTTTAGTTTTATTTTGCAAAATTTTAAACTTATATAGTTTTGTTATTTTGCATAGCTTACCTGAAGATTGTTAGTCATTACCACCACCTGGAAATTCACAGAAATAAACACATCTTAGGTGATCCGCTAGTACGATATATTCAGCTATTTTCAATGACGCTGTTGAGATATATGTTTAAAAAAATGAATGAGCGGTACCTTTGGCAGAGGCCACTCTTACCTAACACCACCATTAATTTCTGAAAAGTGTAACAAATAAAGAAACAAAATAAGTAGTATATAAAAGCGTTCCATACAAGCAGGCATTTTGTCCAGCATCACATCTACTATGGGTAAATCTCCCAAGATCCACACTGTGGTATAACAATGAATAGATGACTCAGGAGGAACTATGCAACTAGGACAAGTTACTCAGCACATGTTACAGGAAATTGAACACATAGCTAAGGCTCTCTATCCAGAATGCTTCCCGTGCATTAAATCTGGGTGCAATTACGATTTATCTCTCAGTGAAAGCAACCTTAAGGTAATTTATCTGTGAAATTTGGAAACTCCACAGTATATCTTGTTGAAATTATTGCCAGTTATTACACACAACAGTGATATTTCCCCATGCTTCAAAATGTTAGCCTTCGTGGTTGTTGAAATAATGTTTCATTCTGTAAATTCATTGTTCTAATAAAACTGCTCCACATGATGCGTTTTTTTTAAATATTCACTTTGAAAATTCAAGTTTTACAGTAAAAGAGTTTGCAAAAAGATCTAGCATACTTTAAATATTAAACCAGAATTATAGTAAGTGAAATACTACCTTTAGTGCTCTCGAGAGTTCTTAATTTTTTAGTATTAATTTATTTTTCAAAATCACATTATTTCCAAAAGTATATGGTATTTTTCTTTAATGCACTTTAGAGGGGCAGTTGATCCTTTTTTAGACAAATTAATAAAATTTGCATTGTGTGGAACATTTTCAACATGGAAAATACTGAAAAAAATTTGCGAGAAACGAGATCTAAATTTGGGCTTACCTTTTAAAGTTCAGAATTCGTATGCTTTTATTATGACAAATCGTTTTTTTATTTTTTCAAAAATTTTATGTAAAATTTCAATCATACTTTGCCTTAACAAGTAATGGTAAGAAGAATTTGAAGAAACTTCTTAAACAGTTTAAAGATGCCTTTTTATATGTTATGTTAGCTGAAAACATGAACAACATGTAACCTACGTTACTAGCGATTAATGTTCGCCATTTTAACTCCACCCCTTGACCACTTGGCAGAGAAAACACCGTTAAACCTTATTGTTCATATACCTAAATGATACGCTTCCCAGGACTCTAATATAGGTGGCTCAGTTTTCTGCCATCCTATACTCTTGAGTTACTCGCGTGGCCAACACTTTCCACGTAATGTCCGATATCTACCTTATCGATACAATAGAAAAACTGCTAGCTATTTGAGCAGTTACGTTTCAACACTATGGCGAAGCAGCAGGCAACGCGGGCCTTATCCAGAATCAAGTGAGTAAATCCTTATCGATGAGGTCTTTTAATTATATTATATTCCCTTGTAATAGTTTCAGGAATTTGAATATAAAAACGTAGGTCTTTTAGACCAGAATTAAACACTAGGCGTTACTTATGCTCTCTTAATGTATCAACCAATTCTTAAAAACTGTAAACAGTTGCAATAGTTTAGGTCATGTGCTATATAAATCACATTTTCTGTTTTGGAATAACCACGGGGAATAACATAATGCACTTTAAAATGCATTGAAGATGCTTTGACAATTCTTCATAAAGTTTTCTGGGAGTTTGATCAAGACAAAACTGCTCCAGTGAATATTTTAGCTGAGGGTTATGAAAACAGATTGTAAGAAATCGATTACTTGGAAGAGTCAAAGTATTTACCCTCTCGGAAAAGTAAAAATGTCTCAATTAAAATTTAATATTTACAACCCATAATCTTGCGCTGTGGCTTAGTGGACTGAGCAATGGACTTCGGTTTTCTGCAACGGAAACGTTTGACTCTAAGGCTGCCGTCAAGGATATTTAACTTTCGGCGTATGATGCCCCCTCACATGAAGAGTGGTGATAAGTAGGATTCGGAAGTTGGTGACATGTCATTTTTTTCTGAGACATCACCGAAAATGCCGGGAGCGATATAAATTGTTTCAATTTAAATGGCTTCATTTTATGTTGCATTCTTTTGGCATGGTTTGCATTTTATTGCTTACTAATCTTCTAGATAATCTTTTGCCATCAGAATATACTTTTCCAACATTGCATACATAGTGACGTCGTAATTCCTTAACTGTCACCTCTAGCTGTATCATTCTGACTTTGGTCATCTTACAATTTTGATATAGTGAAATCAGCGATTGAGATTTTTGATAGGAAAAGTGCTGCACCAACAGCAATTTGTCAGAACTTATTGGTTGATTCTCACTTGAAAAGTTAGGAATGCATCAGCATAATATGTCTATTCTGGCAACACCAATAATGTGACAAGCCGAGAGGATGCACTTAGTTCTCGAGAAGATATAGTTTCGAACATCTTTAAGTCATCGTGCAGAAAAAAAGTGATAAAGATATTAGAAATAAAATTAACAATAAGAGGTTACTAAATGTTTGCATAAAATGTTGATTAAATTCTGCAAGATGAAAATTTCAACTTTGTTGCATTTTGCGAAGACTTTTCGCTAGCCTAGTTCTGCTATGCATTCATTACAAACATGGAAAACTATTTTCAATGTAGAGAAATGTTCTTCAGGACAAGGGACAATCCTTCAAGTTCGAGATTCTACGATTTTGTATTACAATGCTGAATGAGGTTTGTCCTGAACTTTCTGTTAGTAATTTTTTATACATTTTGTTTAATATTTTCATAGATTTAACGACGTTTTATAGGTAGTTTATTTTAGTAACTTTAGATCGTATTTCCACAAAAGTATGATTATTATATTGCTAATTTTTTGGCAATTTTAGGCCAATTTCCGAGTCCTATAAGCTCCGGTAAACCAGCTTTCCGGTCGAGGCGAGCATAGACTTACGTGGACCAAGGCACTTTCTGTCCCCTAGGTTACAAAGCCAGGGACATCTCCCCTACAACAGTTTTAGTGAATAGCTCTGCCCCCACAAAATTCAAAGATCTTTCATTAAACAACAAAAACAAATTATTTACATAGTCCGAATGGAGTTGCAAAAGATTTATCTTTATTTCAAATGCAGAGTTCAGTGATAAACAAATGCAATGGGGATACAATCTTGTTTTCAGTTAACATCGGATCAGAATCGAAGCACATAATTACTGTGCACTCCGATGAGCGCATATTATATTTGTTGACAATCCGTAGTTTCATATTCTATTAAAGAACAATATTTTGGAGCTTTAATGACTGTGATCAGTTTTTGCAGTAAGGTGTGATGTAAAATGCAGTTTATTTTGTATGTCCTAAACAGATTCTATTATAGAAATCATGCTGCATCAATTTTTAGAGTGCATGACTGTTCTCACCCCTAACTTGTAACAAGCTTTTAAAATTACTTTTGTCATTTGTAAGGTCAAGGATTGAAATTCCCTACATTCACTCAAGCAAGTTGCCATCCATTGTCACTGTGAAGAACTCATGACAGAGGCAGACGAATTTACAAGCAGGAATAAACTGGTTAAATTTAGGGTTCCTTCTCGGCGTTTGCCAGTTATGAAGAATGAGGAAATCCTATAAAATTCTTCAATCAAGGAGGACAAACGCAGATCAACCGAATCCACGTGTAGGAGTGTACTGAGATGCAACACTTTCACCCGAAAAACGTAAAGTAAAACTCAAAAGAAGTAGCATTATTTTTCTTCAAAGTTTAAATCAATTATCAATTTTAATTTTCAGGCAATTTAAAGCATCTGTGCGTAATTGAACTAAACATGTTCTTAATATCAGATGTTCTTAATGCCCCCCTCCCCAAATGTATAACAAGACGGTCCTTATGGGCAAGAGTGATACTGACCCGTCATCATTTCTCCATGTCGGTGGGAAGATCGTTCACTTTTGCGGTACGTATACAGGTAAATTAGTCGGCCGTTACCTGTCACGCTTGCGGTCATTAATTATAAAATGATTTCTATTATAAGAGATTTACAAATTTGATTTTGTTCTCCGCAATATTACTTGTAAACATATTTTAAAATTTGCAATAGTGAAGCTACACTCACATGTAAGCGCAGACGCAGTGTAAGCCAATGGAAGCGCAGACGCAGTTTAAGCTAATGGAAGCGTACACATACTCACGCAATACGCCACGCAATGCAACAGTTTGCGAACTCCAAACTATGCTTACGTTGTGAACATAAAGAAAGCATTGTGCATCTATGCATTGCCTGCAGTTCAACAGCAGACGATCGCAATGCGAGATTTTACAGCGCTTAGTGTACATACTTCCATTGGGCTGTGCCATACCACGTTATCGAGGGCGCTAAAGGTATTCAAATACATTATTTATTATTTTATATGCCATCATGCGATATGGACGCAAGGGGTCAAAATCATTTCTGTTCTGCAAAAGTAGCAACCTAATCCAAAATTTCGACAAACTGCGACAAAGGCTTTAACCTCGTGTAATTAAAAGTGTTGCGGGTCACCATCTCTCATTTCCCCCTAAGAGGGTATGGTAGTCTCCTTGCTGAATACTCCCTGATTTAATGGATGTACAGCTATCTGCGGCTACATTTCTTGGCTCTCACAAATCATAAGGCATTGCATTAATTGTGCAGCTTTATCACTCGTTGAGGTCCTCATTCTTGCACTATTTTCAATATTTTTATCACATTATTGTGACGTCACAGCTACGAGCGTCAACTGTGCGTATGTGCATTTTATAATCTATTTATTTATAAAATATTGAGTGAATTTTCTTATATGATATTGTTGGTTATGTGAATTCAATTTGGAACTTGCGGTGTGTTTGAAAGACTTCCGCATGTACTTTACGGATCTAAAACCCCGTACCAATTTCTTACGCCACGTTAACGTTGCGACTTCATTGTGAATATAGCTTTACGCTTACGATTGCGAATGGTCTTCCCTCGCGTCGGCGCTTATGTAGCGTTACGTTAGCTTTGGGACTTCATTGTGAATGGACTTCCCTCACGTTGGCGTTTATGTAGCGTTACGTTAGCTTTGCGACCTCATTGCGAATGTAGCTTTGCTGTATTAAAGGCAAAATTATAAAACCACAACATAAATATAAAACCCGTGTACTCAGATTCATATCTACTAGTGGTTTGGGCTAGATATTTCGATGACAAATTGTTCTGTATGGTCTATAAAAGCAGTATTCAGCGTATTTTATTCGTGAAAACTGAATTGTCTACAGCTGTATAGACAATTTCAGCAGCAATTTCTTGGTTATCCAGTTTCGGGTAGAGATGTTTGGTCAATTAGTTTAGAACAACGGGATCGCAGAACTTTTATACATGTGAATGATTTCATCTGACGATATCAAGATTGACTTTGCGCATATGGACGCCACTTTCAACAATACTACAAGGTTGGTATTCCTTACATATTCGTTACTAACACTAGTGAGGAAGTAACTGGAAACGGAACACCCCACAATGCAGTAGACATGTGCGGAACACGCATTTGCGCAATCCGGGATTTTCAATCACAAGTCTTTTCATTAGCTTAAATTTCATTGTAGTTTAGTTCCAGATCATTTTTGTGTCTGCTTCAAGTAGGTGTTACAGTTAAATGTCAAATTGACATTTATACTTCTTAGTTCTCAACTGCTCGTACTGATTAAACATTCCCATTATTGAAATGTCATGATAATGATGATCATATCTCATATATTTACATCATCATTGAACTAACATATTAATCAGAATAACACCTCCTAAGCTTGGAAACTAAATCTCTCGTACTTTCGATTTGTATGCCCATAGCTGGCTTGAGGCTGAAACAAAAATGATCGGCAGACTCTCTGGAGACTCCTCCGTTGACAGTGAGTGATGATCCCTAACTCTCTCATATGCAAATGAAGGCTTATACGCTAATTAGCGTGCATGTAAAGTTCTGCAGTTGCTGAGTGAAAGTGGAACTATTGAAGAAGGTCATCAAGAGGTTTATTGCCCGGCTTAGGAGAACATTGTTCTGGAAGTGTTTGCAACATAAATGTCCTGGGATGAGAATAATCTGCTGCTTCAGTGATCTGTCTAAGGGGAAAAAATCAATTTGGCCTCAAACACCATGAAATTAGACGTGGTTAGATCAAAAGATTTTGTACCCATCATATTGCGTAATGTGGCATGAAATATCTCCAGATATGAATGTAGATTTGTTTTTGAGATTGTCAACAGTTGCTTACTGAAATATACACCTATGTCGCCCAAGAGTAGAGAATACAAATATTTTCTAATGCATCTACTTTCAATTTTACTCTGTGTTTGTACCATCAATAAATAGATAACTTTTAAAAATCTGATGTATTCCATTCACATGACTTTCTCTAGCTGGTACACAAACTTTCCTTACAAAATATTACTCTTTTATCTACGCAATTCTAATCTAGATAAATGTTAGCATGTTGTTGCTGTTGAACTACAAATGTTAGATAAATGACATGGTTCCTTATAAGTAGAAGGGAAATAAGGGCTAGGCTAAAGCGATATCTTTTAAAAATTATCGCTCTTTGACAATTGAAATTCGGTTCTCTTTTGCATTCCCGGAAATGAAATAAAAGAGATGAAAGTAGTTTAAAATTGAAATAATAATAATAATAATAATAATAATAAGGAATATCTCGGAAGCTCCACAAAATGTATACAACATAAATTGCTTGTTTGAATGAGTTCTGCATTTTTGTGTAGTAAGTTTTTGTCTATCTCTTTACGAGTCATCCAGAAGGAAGAGGTCTTCAGAGGCTATTATTCCCAGAAAATTTATTAGAGCCAATTTTGAGAAAATAAAATGTTTCGAAAAAATGTTCCACTTAAGGGGTAGTTAGGTTGGGGAATTTTTTTTTTAAAAAATCTTCGTATCCTTGGAAGGTCCGGAGCTTAAATATCAAGCTTGGTATTCAACCTACTTTTCGAGCTGTTTTTGAGCTGTGCTGCTCCCACCTACCCACCCCCCCCTACACACACAGGGCCTTTTTTCTAAAAGTCCATTTTTGGACTCAGGGGAACCCAACATATGTATTTTCAGTGAAGTCTCGTAATCGAATTTTTGGGTGTAATGCAATGTTTTCTCTTCCCACTATGAACATGTGTGAACATTTAGAGAAAGAAAAATTTTTATTCAGGTGTCCTCAAAACATCTGAATCATATTCTGTATGACTGGTGAACCATAAGAGATCTAGAAAAAGTTACTCAGAAAAAAATGTAGATATCGTCAAAAACCTAATTGTGGCAAATACATCTTTGTAGAATTAACCATTTCCGAGATATTCCTTTTTATTAGTTTATATTTTCTAATACTTATACTTTTCTAAAATGAGAACTCGCCATTGACTTTTTTTAGGCGTTTACTATATTGATCATGCAAAGAGAACGGAATTTCAATGTCAACCCTCAGAGACCAGCTTTTAAAAAATGTAACTCACTTTAGTCTACTGCAATCTCTTATTTCCGTTGTAGCTACGATGAAATAAATAATATACTATTTTTACTATTGAATAACTCTATTAGTATGAAGCAGATAAAATAAGCTTTTGTAAGAATAACTTTTTTCAGAATAGGTAGATAAAACCATGTGAATGGGACACATAAGAATTTTAGAATAAGGCCGCGCGCGCGCGTATATGTCTGTGGACAGCATAACTCAAAAAGCGAAAAGTCTTTTAAGTACCAAACTCGGTATTTAAGTTTAGTATCTTCTAAGTTGCGACTCGAACATTTTCAGGAAAATTCCCTCATGACAAACTTCCCTTTGCATGGAACATTTTTCTAAATTTTGATTTTTTTTCAAATATGACTCTTAACAATTTTGATTAAAATGCCATATTAAAGCCATGACAAATAAAATGCTTATCTTGAATTTTTTGGGACCTCTGGAGGATTTTTGCATAAGCGGTAAACCTAAGATATAGGCAAAATTTTAGTACCTATACATCAAATATAAAACAGATATTGCCATACATTTTTTGTATGACTCGTTATTGGCACAACTTTTCCAGTAATTCATGGGAAGTCGTAATTGTTTTATTGTTTCTTTTTCTAAATCCCGACCATACAAAAAGAACGAAATTTCAATGCCAACATTCTGAGACTAGCTTTTAAAATAGTTGACTTTATCTTTTGCATCTTTTAAAGGTTCCAGACATAAATATGAAATTGGTATTCATCCAGCTTTTCACATTTCAAATATTCTATTCACAGCTCGAGCGGGATGACTTAAGAGTCAGAGGCTGATATTTGGGAGATTCGATTTCCTTGCACCCTGTTCTTTTTCCATTTTGGGAGCAAATGCTGCGGTAAATTACATACTATTATGAATTTCCCCGTTCCTCATTCATCTTATTCCGTTTCCTTTCATGTTGTGGGTAGCAGGGTTAAACGCGGTGGACTGTAGTGTGAGGGCTAGGCGGTGATGTGCTTAGAGGAGAGAACTGTGTCTTCCTGGCTGTTCGAAACTGTCCATGAGGATTGATCTGGAAACCTTAGGGACTCCGGTAGCCAGTTCTTATGCGATCAATTTTATTCTGGTCGACCTTTGTATTTTCTCGCCTCGGTCTTAATCCCGTATCTTTAACAGATGCAGACCTTGACCGCAGTTCTGAAATCCTCTTCCCTTTCTCAATAGCGTGTGACGCTTATATACCAGATCATTTTTCTAAAGCTACTGCTTTTAGGTTTAAGGGATCTTAAAAATGTGCATCTCTGGTGAAATCTCTGTGTTAAAATGTTATCTTAGATGGGTAAAAATAAATAAACAACTCCACACACTGAGAAAGCACAAGAATGATCTACACAACGACAAAATGTAGATAAAACAGAGAAACAAAGCAGACGAGGGGTACTGATACGAAGGGAGATTTTGATGAGAACAGAAGCGTGGGAACAACCAATAACATTGACTCAACTGTGATAACCCTGACGCCGCTATGATGTTAACTCTGATACAATATGTCTTCTCCTGTCAGTGCAGTTTGGAGAGGGCAAGGCAAGAGTTCATCTTCACCCATGTCCGTCAAGAACTTCGTGTTGAAGTGTTCAAGTTCGCGTGAATTGTTGCGTTAAACTCCTGCTGATACTAGGGATGTGTGCTGAGGTATTTTGATTCAATACCATATTGTGCACTTTTGTGAACTGTGTTCCTAGTAAATCTACAGGACATGTAGCCTGGGCAAAAGTTAAATTTTTACCGTTTCGTGCTATAAAAATTATATCGATAGAGAAAAACAATATTGTATTAGGGTAAATATTTTGATTTCTCAGTATTAGTAGTTTTCGTAAATAGCTGGTCGAAAGTTTTCAAACTTATATATTTATCACCTGTACAAGTGTTGTGCTTTGAAAAGTATTTTCTGTGATACCGAAAAGTATTCCGTAGCTTTAGAGACATTGTACAGGACGCTAACCGCTAGCTTACCTTTCTTGCACGTCATGGCGCTGTGTTCGAAGGTGCCCAAGAAGCTCAGAAAGGCAGGAAAGAACGCCAGACGGTTCTTATCGGCGTCTAAGAAACTTGGACTGAAGATTGCAACCTTCTGGTAAGATCTGTTTTATTATCTCTTGCTCTGGGCGAATGTTTGAATTGAAACGACATTGACATAAGCTTTATACAAATATCTCTTCTTTTGGATTTTGAAGGATACAAATTATCACATTTTTTATTTTACCTGCCGGTTAGCTTAAGGTAGGAAATAACTGTGTTCAACCCAAAAACCTGATTTCGAGACTATACTAGGCATACACGTTTTGATTTTTCTGAATCCAAACAAAACTTTTAGAACGACACCCATGCGCGCATTTATCTGTCTCAAGAGCAGAGAGTGGATAAACCCAACATTTAATATTGAAGTCAGGATAGGGCGAAGATTTTTGCTTTTGCTGCCGTATTACAACAATCTGTTCTTAAATCTCACCGGAAATACACATTTTGAGGTTCACTGAATTAAAAAAAAAAATTGTGTACCTACACATGGAAACATTTTTGTTTTAGCAGGAGCTATTACTATACTTTTAACTGATCGAAATTTAAATACCTCTTTCTTTGATCCAGCAGGTAAACATGACTAACAATTTTGACTAAAACATCATATGCTTGATATATTATATCAATAAAATTATATCTTGAATTTCTGTCGATAGTATTTGAATGCAATCTGACTGGCAAACCGTTAGAGCTAAACGAACATTTTCAACAGGAAAACGAGCAGATCTTGATAAAAGACAAATGTATGCCAATATCTTTTATGACATTAACTATTTACGAGATACTTGTTACTATTGATTTCACTTTCCCAATACTTCCTTATTTTTGAAGTAAAACATTAACATTTTTTAATAGGTAGTGAAACATATAAAAGGTATGGAATTTTAGTCAGCGGTCTCACTGACCATACCTAAGCGGCCCAGGGGACCACATGTGGGATTTGTGGACGAAGCGGCCTCTGGGTAGATTTACTCCGGGTTCTCCATTTTCCCGCCATTTATTCCACCAAATGATCCAAAGTCATCATTCCTGTCATCCTTTTCACCGTCATTTCATATCATATACTCCCTAACATATCAGGCATCGGGCTGATGACCTATCCTGATACTCTCTTCAACAGGCATCTGATCCCAGATGCTGGATTGTAGTTCTGTAGGTTCTGCATACGAGGAGGGTAAACAGAGAGAAAAAATAAAGTATAACAAACTAGATTTGAGTTTCACTGCAGCTTCATATATCCTCCCTGTACCTACATAGATATGTGTAGTCTCGCCTTAATAGGGTTTCTTAGCTCAGTTTTATACCCAAAAACAAATAACTAAATAAAATAAAAAAAGCACACATTCACTCCCATGTTCATACTTTCAGAGTATCGGGGATAGGGAATGATTCTGGTTAACAAAAACTTCCTCGCCCCAGCCGGAATCGAACCTGGGATCTATGGATGAGAAGCCAGTACGCTGCCCACTCGATCGCAGAGCCACTCATTTCCGAAAAATTCTCCAATGTAGGTTTACATTTGCCCATACTTTTAAGCAATAACTTTGAAGTGTTAGATCACACTGCTCTCATGTAAAGAGCAGGCGATAGAATTTCTAGTACGTAATTACTGCCTGCTTTTAAACATTCCTGTGTATCCCAAATACCAGACATAGGAATTTCCAGGCACTAAAGCCAGAATGAAAGGAAATTAAGTGAACTGCTACTGAACTTGAAGCAAACTACGCCATCTTCTATAAAGTATATTGGCGTTTGCAGACAACACCCACATGTCGTATTTTTATATTCTTTATTGACAATGGTTTGCGAGTAGATAATTTAAAGCCAGCTGCTTAAGAATTCCTTAACCTTCCACATTACTATGGTATTATCTAGAATCAATTTCTGATCAGTATTTATCAGGATTGACATAATTTTATATGGATAATTTATAAAATAGATATAATCAATAGTAACCAGTATATGCACGAAGCAATCCCCTTCCCCCCAAAAGTATACAACTGGTTAAGATATTTCTAGGTTGGTCTCCAGCTAGTCTAAGCCCATTACTTTATACCTAGTTTCTGGTGATAACGCGCTACGCAGAATCCAATATGTGTCAATTCTGTGTTGTAATATTGACAGCCAGTAGATATTTTGATCAGCCTGTCCTCTTTCTGGCAGGTCATTGGTGTTTGTTCAGATGAGTCATGGTCCAACTGAGCTTGTATTATTCCATAGTAAACCCTCTCACTTGAGGTCGCTGTAAGCGGAATGTTATGTTAACTGGTTCGCAATGAGAGTATAATCAATGCAATCTCCTTGGTAACGGAGGCGTGTGATGTGTTTGCCATCTCAAGGGTCAAGTAAAGTCTCGTAATGTTGCTTCCTCAAGGTAAGAAACTGTCACGGTTCTCAAAACAGAAGGCACAGAAATAAAAGTTGCGCAGCAGCTAAAACAGGAAGTGGATGAAGTAGACAACAGGAAATGAACTGTAATGATTTGCATTACAGAAAATAATGTTTAAGCTTCCGCTTGGAAATGGAAAGGAGACATTTATACTGGCAGTGAAATGAGGTAGGAAAGAAAAAGAAAATAAAATAGAAACAAATGAAAAAGGAGAAATAAGGAAGAGTCAGAGGAGGCCTAAGAGTAAAACCCAAAAATATAACAACATAAACAAAATGAAAGGATCTGTCTATTTTGTTCATTTTTCAGAAATTTCAGATTAATTCTTGATGGTAGAGTATGTATATTATGATTCAAATTTGGAATCAGAATGCAGGTAATTGCTTCGGAAGATGCACCTACATTTTTTAAAGAATATCAATTTGTCATTTATGGCATACTTTTGGATGCACGCTCAAATTGTATTTCATGAAGAAATTTTAAATGGAAATTAATGAGTCATGATATGACAGAGTTAATGATCAGTTCAATTGCTGCATTTGTCATATCGGTTGCTTTTTTCTTCTTCTTTTTTTTACTTTCTCTACTTCGTATGTACAATGCATTTCATCTAAATATTCGATAGCGAGATTTCACTGAAAATACATATTTGAGGATACCTGAATCAAAACAAAAAAAAAACAGATAAGTGCCCAACTTGGCATTTAAGCTTAGCATCTTCCAAGGATGCAACACGAAGATTTTCAGAAAAATACCCCCACCTCAAACTACCTTTTATATGGAACATTTCTCGAAATTTTTGATTTTCTCAAAAATGGCTCTTAATGATTCAGATTAAAATGACCTACACACACTTAAGTTATTTACATGGTAAATGATATGTATAGGTAGGTATTTTAAATTATCTGGGCATAGCCTCTGAAGCCCGTTTCAATTTTAGCTTTTGCATAATCAGTAAACCACGAGGGATAGACAAAATCTTAATTTGAAGATCTCATTAAAACACAAGTCATATCTGATACTTTTTGTGGAATTAACCATTTGTGAGATATTCCTTGTTATTGGCTTCCATTTTAAAATACGTATATTTTTTCCAAACTTGAAGTCGCATTCGTTTTTCTGGCCATACAAAGAGAACCCAATTTCAATTTTGTCAAGATCCGAATTTCAATTTTTAAATGATTTGACTATCGCTTTAACTGAGTATTAGGACCATTTCTGCTTGTGTTTATCTTGATTAATATGACAGAGTCATAGGAATGACCTTTTGTGAGAATTGTTTGTTTGTCAAATAAATGGAAAAAGTCATGTGAATGGGACACATCAGATTTTTCACAGTTAATTTTTTTACATTATATTATATTAATTTAATGTTTTTTTTTGTTTTTTTTTTTTTGTTTTTTTAACTTTCTGTATGAAGTAGCAAACGATTAATTGTTTTACAGCTCCAATTCTGTGGTCCCTTTTTTCCTCTAGAGATGTTATCATACATGCGGAAGTCACTGGATACAAGTCGAATTGCTCTCCGCAATCACAACCGAAAATACGAGTGTAACCGTCGGGTGCTCTTCTTACCTATGAACTTGCATGGGGTGGACCCAGATAATGTAAACGCTGCTGTGGCATGTATGAGACTTGGTTTTGTAACCTTTTTGGTAGCCTCTATGCTCACTTTTTAAAATGAGTTGCTGATTAACTTTATCGGTATCAGCATTTCAATGGATACACACGATTTGAGACTTCCTGAACCCAAAAAGCAGAAATATAAATGTGATTGCATGAACAAATTAACTAAAAAAAATCTGATATGTTCCATTCACATGACTTTCTCTACAACTCTGCAATAAATTATTGTTAAGAAGCTTATGCTTCTATTTACTTCTTGCTAATGGAGAAAAAATTAGTAGAAATAGTCTTATTACTTGCTTCCTTGTAAGTAGAAGCGAAATAAGGGAGTACCATAGGTTAAAGTGATAGTCAAAAGCTGGTTAATATGTGACTGAAGTTCCTTTGTTTGTATGGACACGAGTTCACAACGTTCAGTATGAGAAATGTATGTTTTTACAGCTGAAACCAAAAACAAGGAATATCTAAAAAAACAATCAATTCCACGAACAAAATGTATATAGCATAAATTGTGTGTTTTAAAATGCTCTACATTTGTTGTGTGGTAAGTTTTTGTCCAACTCTTACGGTTTAGCAGTTATGCAAAATTCCGTAAAATTAACCCAGAATAAAGTAGTCTTCAGAGGCTATTCCCAGAAAATTCAAAATATACATTTTATTTGACAGGTAAATATCTTTAATATACGATATTTTAATCAAAGTCGTTAGAGCCATTTTTTAGAAAATCAAAATTTTCGAAAAAAGTTCCATGTAAAGAGTAGTTTGGGGTGTGGGGATTTTTCTCAAACTCTTCGTGTCGCATCCCTGGAAGATACTAAACTTAAATACCAAGTTTGATATTTTACCGACTTTTCGTTTTTGAGTTATCGTGTTCAAAGGCACACGGACACACGCACACGGACCTTTTTCTGAAAATACTTTTTTTGGATACAGGGAACCGTAAAACATATATTTCCGGTGAAATCTCGGTATTGAATTTTTTGGTGGAGTGCAATACCTTCTCTATACACTATGTACATAGTACGTATAGAGAAAGTAACAAAAGTCAGTTAAATATAACATTTGGTATGTAAGTTCGACACCTTCAAAGATGATGTTGAATATCGAATATTCCGACAAATTACACCCTAAAGGGGAAATTTTACGAAATTTTGATTTCCCCAAAAATGGTTCTAGCGATTTTGTATAAAATACTAGATGTTTACAAATTTTCAAGATAAATTAAATGTACATCTTTAGCTTTCTGAGGATAGCCTTTGAAATCTTCATTCTAAATGAATTTTGTCTAATTGGTAAACTGTAAAGGAAGAGAATATCTATTACCGAGATATTCCTTGTTATTGGTTTGAATATCCAAACTTATTCTTTTCTGAAATGGCAATTCGTTTTTCGTTTTTCCCTCGGTCGCGGTCTTGCGAAGAGCATGGAATATCAAAGCTATCATAGAGTGGCACATTCTTTAAAACTGACTAGTTAGATACATTTTAGTTATTGTATCGCACAACAAAATGTGTGACTGTGAATTGAACATTTAGCTAAGTGCAAGAAACGAAATTAGCAAAGTAGGTAAAAATGGCAGATAGAAAACATTAGAATGCCACTTGACGCATATTGATTGCAAGTGAATGTAGGTATAAGTGATGATCTAGAATTAGATAATTTTTGCTCAAAACTTCAATCCCTGCTTGTTTTAATTACTGTTTAAAAGGCAGTATTTGAGACATTTCGAGTTTATGTTTAGTTACCTTCGGAGAAAGTAATTGTGATATGTTGCATACTTTTCCCCAATTCGTTACATGTCCAGTTTGAATTGTAATTGGTTTAGTTGCTCTAGAATTATAAGGCAATATTAAGAAAAAAAGCTTATGTGTTTCATTCACATGACTTTCTCTAGCTGTTCCACATGCAAGCTATTGTTACAAAAGATATTTTATCTAGTTCATGCTAATCAAGCATTAGCAAAATTGGTGTTATTGCTCGCTTCCTTGCAAGTAGAAGGGCAATTGGGGAATGCATTAGGCTAAGTGATAGTCTTTTAAAAACTGGTCGCTGGAAACTATTGAGATTTGGTTCACTTTGTATGACTAGGAGCACTACAAGAGAGATGAAACGAAAGGTATCTTCCCATATGAGAAAAGTTGCGTAATTTAAAATTGGAACCAATAACAAGGAAAATCTCGAAAACGGCCAAATCACTCTATATATACATGACATAATATATATATATATATATATATATATATATATATATATATATATATATATATATAACGTAATTTATGTGTAAAATTTTGTCCATAAGTTTACTATTTAGCCAAAATTCATTCAAAACATCCAGAATAAAGAGGTCTTCAGAGACTATTCTCAGAAAATTCAAAATGTACGTTTTATTTGTGATTTAAACATCTTTAATATAAGTTATTTTAACTAAAATCGTTAAAGAAACTTTTAAAAGGCAAAATTTTCATTTATGTTTCCTTGTACTGTGTAGTTTGAAAAACTTCCAATATCATCCTTGAAAGATATTAAACATAAATTTCAAGTTTGGTATTTAATGGTCTTTTCTGTTGTCCAAAAAAAAAACACTCACGAATCTTTTTCTAAAATCTTTTTTTTTTTTTTGAACTTAAGGGACCTCAAAATATTTCCGGTGCGAATTCGCATTCCATTTTTGAATGGAATTCAATACATTCTCTAGCTACTTACTATGTACATTATATGTACACTCGTGCTGGGTTCACTGCGTTATTCGAGAATATTTTCGTTGAAATTCTGACATTTAACTTGAATGTGAACCACTTCCTACGTCCATAATTTCGCAATGAACACAATTCCTTAATGACGCAAGTTGAGGAAGGCTAAAACGTATCCATTTGTCCACTTTTTCCTTTAGTAGTTATGATCTTATTTCGGGAAGGTCTACAGTTTCTTTTGTTGGCATGAATATATTTCCAGCTTGCGTAAGGAATGGCGCGCCGGAAGTAACTTGTTACAAATGACTATGTGTGGAGAGTACCAAAAGACGCAGTTCTTTCTTTGTCGGCCTCTGAGGAAGGTCAGGGTAGCTTCATACTCAGTTTAGCATCCTTGTTATATTCTGACCAGACACAAAAATTGTGCACGAACCTTACTTGATGTTGGGTTTCGATAATGTAACAAATGTATTTTATTTGACAGTACGAAGAATATTTTAACTGATAGCAGTGGCCCACAATAAACTTCGAGAGTTTAGTTATTCTTGATGTTTAAAATACCAATCTAAAAATTATAGTAACGTTTGTCACATCTTATTACACGATTTGGTTTCCGAAATAAATATTTATTTTTGTGGATTGTCGTTTAACTTGGTAGATCCTAGGACGATGGATGAATCCGATGAAATTATACTTCAAATGAACCTAGGATCCATGGAGCTTAGGGTTACTCGACATTCGTCTTCTCAAGATAAATAAAACCCCGGGGGGAAAGAAAGAAACAAACAAAAATCACCCTCACCTCGGGACCTCCGAAACATTATGGATTAACTAATAATATCACGGACATGGTCGCTACATATGCTACATTGTAATTTCGTTTAATTGCATACTCTACGGTCTGTCTAGCTCTAGGTTAAATACCGGAATTAGGACATAGACTCTACCCTGATATACGCCAATTTGATTATAAATCATATTTAAAATCCATTCTGTTTACGCACATCATAGTACGGTATTCTTTCTTCCATCTGTTGTTTCCAAAACAATTTTTAATATCAATGTGGTAAAAAGCCTCTCTGTTCATCACACACAAAAATGGTTTCTTTCTTATATTTGTTGTGCCACCATTTGTACAAGTCACAACTGCTTATAAAGCTATAAGCAGTATAGTGAACACGTTTTGTTAATAAGTACAGCTGAGTTATGCAAAATTCATCCAGAGCGAAGAGAGTTTCAGAAGCTATTCCCAGAACATTTAAGTTCACATTTGACTGGTCATGAAAAGTATTTTATCACATGGTATTTTAATCAGAATTGTCACTCATTTGAGAAAAGTCATTAATAAATAATTTTCTCGCTTATCTGACATAAACAACCGGTGAACGTTGGATAAGCAAGTTAGGACATGTTTTTAAAAACCCATTTAACGTCAAAATATTACACATTAGGAACGTTATAATTTCACAATTGCCTGAAATTAAATATGCATTAAAAAGTCCAGTCCTGTGATGATTTAAAGAAAATGCTTAGCTGATCCAAGCACATCCTTTTATAAAGGTACTGAAAATGGGTTATAATTTCTTGTGAAACAGATAAAAAACTTTCATTGAGACCATTTGTTATATTCGATTAGGAATCAGCATATCAGAGCATTAATGTACTTTACAGTCCAGATCCTGTGCGTTTTGATACGCTCTACATTTGCTTGCAGTTAGTTTATTATCACCTTTGTAGTTATACTAAACTAAGGGATTCTGGTTTCACGAAATGAAAAGGACTTCGTGGGCTATTCACAGAAAATTCATGAGTATATTTGCCTCATTGGTGTCTGAAATATATTTAATCACAGTGGTCATTAGAGCTATGATTTTCAACTTTATATATAGCTGGTTATCCTATAAGGCTATGAATGAAATAGGTGAAATTGATGCTCAAATGATCTCGGGGTCCACGGAGCTCTTAAAGTTACTCGACATTTGTCTTCTCAGGATAAGGGAAAACCCCGGAAAAACCTTATCTGGGTAACTCACCCTAAGCGATATTCGAACTCGCGACCTGTTGAATGTAAGGCAGTACCGCTACCACCACACTTTCAAGGCGGATTCAATCTGATAAGTCAAATCGGACGATCAATCAATTTTTGAGAAGCAAGTTTTAGAAAGTACCTGTCATGATTCAGTTTACAGTTATGCTGTGCGCAGGAAGGCATCTTTTCTGCAGATACTTTATTTATATTATGTAAGCTCCAAAACGCATAATTTGTAAATCTCTATATCGAATTTAGGGCGAAATTTATACTTCATTTAGCCATTATTGGGTGGTCATAGAGAGTAAAAATCCATGATTTGGTCGCTAACTTCTAGCTGAAAGAAAATTTAATTGTTAATGACGCTGTCAATAGACAAGATCACATCAGCGCCGCCGTATACCGGAATTTTGTCCTGCAGGAGTTCTTTTACATGACAGATCTGGACTGGATTTGAACCGAAACCTTGAGATCAGAAGGCCAGAGCCTAACCAGCTGAACAACCCAGAATGACAAATTCCAGCTGCTGTCTAGCCCGTTGCCGCTGAGGAATAAAATATAGGGGATACATGCATACAATGGTAATAAGAGAGAAAACTGTATTAACCCATTCAGGGATACCCAATAATGTGTTAAAATAGATAAATAAAACAATTTAAAAAAAATATTCTGTGACTTTGGGGCGCGAAACTCCGACCATACCAATATGGTCAACTCTCACATAGCATTCCTTAGACCACGTAGCCATTCGGACACATGATAACTGTAATATTATCTGATTTTATAATGCTGCGTAATAATGGGGGTGGAGTTTTACCCCTCCCCCAAGAAGAAACAATTTTGTTAAATGCGTGTATCGGCATTCAATCGAAACACGTCAGCATCCTACCATGCCATCATACCGATTGCTTTAGTTGGACTCTCCATATCCTTTTCCGCAGTTTCCCTTGAATGCATATGATTCTATCCCAGGTTAGCTACTCCTATCTTGCCTTAGACCGTACGGCATAAATCCCGTCGTCAGGTTTGTATAATTTCATGGATTTATCCAATACTTCCATTGGTAAACAGGATCGTGCACAGGACAACAGATCTCGTTCATATCACTAAAGGGGTTAATGTACAGAAGGCACAAAAAGAAATCAGCATTGCCTTCTTGCGTACACCGCATTCCTTACCATTTGTAGGGTACTTCATTACGTCATGTTTTCATTTTATTGACTGATACAGTCACCTTGCAGGTGCGTGTTCTATATCGAACCAATAGAGCATACCTATGTTGGGTTTGTCAATTCATTCGCTAATAGGAAGCGAGTTAGGTGACGTGACTCCATTCAAAATGGTGGAGACCTATTTTTGGCGATCTTTTGCATGATTAATTGGGACTATAGAGAAAAATGCCTGTTTCGAAATTTACAGGTTCTCGAGATGTTTTATGAGCGTCTGGTAGAACATTTTGATTTTGGTATTATGCCTAAAGTTACGGCAGTTTCTCACCGTAGTAAGGGAGCAAGTTAGTTTCAGACGGTTTAAATGGCTCATCTCTGCTTGCATTTATACTCCTAGCATCGACTTCCCCCGTTGTTTTTCTTGGCTTTCCCGATTTTGAGCCCGTCTTTAATCCATCTTCACCGCGCTCCTAGAAACGTTTAATCCAATACTGCACAACAGATCTACTCATTACCGTGACCCTGCTTCCCACATGCCCACAATAAGGCCGAGGGTCACCTCGCTTGTGTAAGGCATTGCTGACTGTCACCAAGCAGAATAGAAAAAATACAGAATTACATGTTACTACAACAGGAAAGCTACAACCCCTCCTCCTTTTCTGGAAGGGCCAGCGGATATCAGAAGACACGCCCTATAAATGCCCCTACAGACAATAAAAAATTCGACGTCTATTACTATTTGTGCTCTGTGTACCAAATCATATATCTTTATTCTATTAAAGACGTTTAAGACCTACACGTCCAAACTAACAAATATTAATACTATCGACTATTTCTCTGAAAACAATATTATTCCCTTGCATGTAGTGTTGAAGTTGGACGAGAACACGAATGTGGTGCTGCTTGCAGCTGCCACAACACACTCCTTATGATGCAACTTAACACAGATACCTCCCCTCCCTCTCATCTGTCAATTCGCACCCTGGGAGACGTGTGTGTAATGATCACTAACAAGGTTAGTTTGAGACAATACCAATAATGTACCAGTTTCCTTCTCACATGTGTTGGTGCATCATCACGCCGGCTGGGATGAAACGCTGGTAAACCATTCCGATTTCGTTATACAGCTCAGCTTCACAAACTACGCAGTGCTTTTATCTATGCTTGTCTATTTATGACCGTTTTTTTTTAAATACAGTTTCAGAGTCTGGTCGGGACTCCGGCGCTGTATACCCTACTTTTAATCACCTAATTGTTTTACTTTGCTGTTCTCTTATTTTTACACACAAACATATGCTTACAAAAGAACATTCTGTTATCTAATGCTACTCAAGATAAACATTGTAAGTAGAAGGGAAGTAAGGGAATACACTAGATTAAAGCCATAGTCAGATCTTTCAGAAGTAAAACAAAAAATATATGAAACTAGAGATGACTTTCCGTTTGAGAAAAGTTTAAGTAGTTTAAAATTGAAACCAATAATACAAACACACAGACACACACACACGCGAGGTCTGCGTGTTTTGTGTAGTTTTTGTCAGTTCCTCATGGTTTACGAATTATACAAAAGTCATCTAGAGTAAGAAGTCTTCAGATACTATTTCCAGAAAATTCAATGTGTACATTTTCGTTTATCATGAATATATATTTTTTTTTGTGGCCCTTCCCACAGTCTGGAAGTATGAATGTGTATGTGCTCTAATAATTAAGGCCGCGCCGTGGCCGAGTGGTTAGACCACTCGCCTCTCACCTAGACGGCCCGGGTTCGATCCCAAGCGACCGCATGTGAGATTTGTGGCGGACAAAGCGGCGCTGGGGCGCCATCGCATTCCACCGGTGCTCCATCATCATTCATGTATCATCAGTGTCACCGCCTGCGGTGCATAAGTAGTTAAAGCGGGCGTTAAACACTACCACTACCATCTAATAAAATTCAAACGCAATGGCATCCGTTCACGAGTTAACACAAAGGGAAATGCAGTTAAAGGCGGAGTGTAAATGGAACAATTTAAAAATGAATAAACAAATGCGATTCTGTCTTGCGTGGTAGCACATGGAATAATCAATTACCTAGATTCCTCCAAGTTTGATTTAACTTCCACATGCATTTTTTTAATGTACCTTAACGTCCTTTAACCTGGTTGGTCATTTCGAACGATGAATGAAATTGGCGAAATGATGCTCAAATGATCTTGATCTCGGGGTCCATGGAACTTAAAGTTACTCGACATTCGTCTTTTCAGGATAAGGGAAAACCTCGAAAAGCCCTTATCCGGGTAGCTCACCCTAAGCGAGATTCAAACTCATGACCTTTTGAATGTGAGGCAGACACGCTACCACCATACTACTCAGGCGGGCATACTTTCTTTGTGGAATGGAGTAACATAAATTTGAAAAGCCACAGCAATTCTAGTAAGGTCTACTATAGCTAGCTATATGTTCACATGTTTAGCTTTTAGCCATTTGGGCCGTTTTCACAGAATAAGTTTAAGCCGAAGCTTCGTAAATTACGAACACAACTTAAGCTAGGCTTTGGTTTAAGCTTTATGAGCTTTACAGTAGGGTTACCAGGTTCTGCTTCACTAAGTTGAACAATTCTAGGGAATGTTTAATGTTGGTAACATGTACGCATGCGCATCGAGTTAATGCACATCATTTATTTATGGCGACGCCGTTGCAAAAATCTGATGTGTACCATTCACATGACTTTCTCCATATCCCTGCAACAAATAATTCTTAAAAAGCTTATACATTTATTTACTTTATGCTAATCAGAAAAAAAATAGTAGAAATAGTCTAATTACTCGCTTCCTTGTAAGTAGAAGCGAAATAAGGGACAACCGCAGATTAAAGTGATAGTCAAAAGCTGGTTGCTATGTCAATGAAGTTCCTTTGTTTATATGGATAGGCGTTGACAAGTTCCTGTATGAGGAAAGTATACGTTTTTCATAGCGGAAACCAAAAATAAAGAATGTCACAAAAACGACGAACTCCACGAAAAAAATGTATATAACATAAATTGTGTATTTTAATGTGCTCTACATTTTTTGTGTAGTAAGTTTTTGTCCGTCTCTTACGGTTTAGCAGTTATTAAAATTTAGTAAAATTCATCCAGAATAAACTACTCTTCAGAGGCTATTCCCAGAAAATTCAAGATACACATTTTATTTGTCAGGTAAATATGTTTAATATACGAAATTTTAATCAAAATCGTTAGAGCCATTTTTGAGAATATCAAGATTTTCGAAAAAAATACCATGTAAAGGGTAGTTGGGGGTGGGGGGATTTTTCTCAAAATCTTCGTGTCGCATCCCTGGAAGATAATAAACTTAAATACCAAGTTTGGTATTTTACCGACTTTTTGTTTTTGAGTTATAGTGTTCACGGACACACGGACACACACACGGACCTTTTTGTGAAAATGCTTTTTTTGGATATTGGAGGCCCTAAAACATATATTTCCGGCGAAATCTCGGTATCGAATTTTTGGTGGAGTGCAATACTTTCTCTATACACTATGTACATAGTGCGTATGGAGAAAGTAAAAATAGGTTTTTGTAGATTAGCCAGCAACATACAGTTAAAATGATCGAAATGTTGGGTTGCACATTACTGCTCAAGAAGTGATCATCCTCTTATAAATTTTGAAGTGGGTTCAAATCGCATGGGCTGACCAATTTGCTGTTTTTTTTTTCTTTTTTGTTTTTTTTCTTTCTTTTTTGTCGTGTCCCTCAGACACCAAGGTAAATACCGGATTGGATATTTAATACCACGACCCAAAGTTCCACCTTCAGTCTAAAACAACAGAGAACTGAAAATAGATGGTAATTGCGATTGCGCTACCATCTATCCACAGATAGTACAAGCAGAGGCCTGGACGGCACCCGCAATCCCATCTGCCTGTCGCGGATTAGACGGACGGCCCTCTAACACCATCTGCTTGGCGCTAAGAGAAGGTCGAACGAAACGGGGATGGGATCTTATAAGGCTAATGTCCACCACGTACCGTAAACGACATGCCTTACCGAACAATTCCGTCGCGTTATGACGGAGTCGTTAAAACGACGTAAAGTGCAAGTGACCGTATATGTTACCTGCTTATCAGTTGGGTTTTATGTTTATTTGATTATACATTATTCATTACATGAATAATTAATTCTCTTTTAGAATCCTCGGTAGTTCCATAGTAAGACTTTTGCATTCAAGCGCTTTGAGATACTCTTCTGCTGTGCATATGAGTTAAAACAGTGTATTTATTCAGATAATAACATGGCGATTCCTAGTTTAAACTGCAATTCAGCACGGTTCATGTCAAACTACGATTTCGCTTGAACTGTACACTGTCAAACTTCACTAAGCCTCTGCTTAACCCCAATTTGAAGTTAAAGTTTATACCGTGAAATTAGAAAGTTTTCATATACCCTCAGAAAGATCGGGCTTTTCAGTGCTGAAGGAATTATCAACATTGTTTCAGTGCGTTTTAAGATTACCCTTTACATACGAGTAGGCATACCCAAACAAACTTTATCTCTTTATAATTATGTCTTAGACTGCTGTGAAAAGAGTTGGACGTGCTCTAGAATGTTACTTTCTCTGCAGGGGTTTGCCGCGCCGTGGCCGAGTAGTCAGACCGCTCGCCTCTCACCTAGACAGTTCGGGTTCGATTCCAAGCGACCGCATGTGAGATTTGTGGTGGACAAAGCGACGCCGGAGCGGGTTTTCTCCGGGTTCTCCAGTTTCCCCCGCCATTACATTCCACCGGGGCTCCATCTTCATGTATCATTAGTGACAGCGCCTGCGTTGCCAGGGCAGTAAAAGCGGCGTTAAACACTACCAAAAAAAAAAAATGCAGGGGTTCGGTACAGACCTTCACATTATGAAATATATTGAAATAGTTTCTGTACAATTTTGGTCATTTTTAAAAGGCGGGCACAACAAATATCTAACAAGTTGTGTTAATTAATTTATTTACTCTTTATCTAAGGTAGAGAAGGTATTGTATGCACTCATAATCATTATTGACGTTCCACTATATATAAGTTAGAGATACCCCTATAACATATCTATGTGGCAATCAATAACTTCCGCTAACCATTATGAATTTAATGTTATAGGTTTTATTAAACGGTTACTGCATTTACATTACGTATTCAGAATACATTTTGTACCAGAAATGCTTTCAGAATAAACGTTAACGTATATATTGGAAGCAAAGAGGAAGATATTCACAAGCAGTGATGTAGGAATAAATAGTCAGAAACAAGCTCTTGCAAAAAAACAGAAATATCCACAACTTCCAAGCATTTCCGCTAGACGATATACTTACACTTGGGAAAAAATACAACCACGGGATATTTAAAAACAGGCTAAAGCTACCAAACAAAGTATTTACATAAGTAATACATACTTCAACTAGCTAGTGATTTTTTCTGAAGTAAACATTTGTCTGTTTATTATGGTTTTTATAGATGTCCAACTAAATATAACATCAATCAGAAAGAAGGGAAACTTACATATTATTTTAAAAAAACAACAATTAAACTCAAGGTATACATCTTAATTTCTCCTATCAATTTGTTATACACTACAAATTAACATAATAAAAATTGTCAGTTTTAAATAATGAAAAGTAATTTAAAAAAACCGAATTTGTCATATCCTCGAACGATGCTAGATTAAATACCGACTCACATTTCTGAATTAGGTCATTCTCTCTCGTTGTTATAAAACATTCTTCACGGTTCAAGATACCTGGAAACACATTTCCGGTGAATTAACAAAATTGTTAGAGCTATTTAAGGGAAAATAATTTTTTCGAAATGTTCCATGTAAAGGGCAATTGGCGTGGGAAGTTTTTCCTGAAAAATCTTCGCATTCTTAGTCACTGAACTTTAACACCAAGTTTGGCATTCACGCGATTTTTCGTTTTTGAGTTATGCTGTCCACAAGCGCGCGCGCGCACACACACCACACACAAGGGCATATTTCTAAAAGTTCTTTTTTGGATTTAAGAGGTCTCGAAACATGCACTTCCGACGAAATCTTGGTATAGAATTATTGGGTAGAATAGAGTACCTTCTCTCTCTCTCTCTCTCTCTCTCTCTCTCTCTCTCTGTCTCTCTCTCTCTCCACTATGAACATTGTACATGCCTGCCAGAGAAAGTAATGAAATATTTCAATGGCTGAAACACAACAGCCAAATATTTGCGTAAAGACTGGATTTATGTTTTCTCTGTTTCTCCACAACAATTAGGCAATTTAAAATTTTAAAATTGTTTTTATCTTAAGCTTTTTTAACTTCCATCAAATAAATATAATCTTAGCTAATCAATAATATAGTTACCAAACGATTTTGCTGTATAAGTACTTTGCTGTATCCTGTTGACGTAATTACAAAATCAGCATTTTATGCCGTAATAAAGTATTGTTTTACAGAGGAAATCCGGTTTATGTGAAAAGAGCCATAAAGCACGGTCCCTCGTGGGTTGTTCTTGAAACGAGGTCATAGCAATGTTAATTAGACTTTAAATTATAATTACCTCCTACGATCTGCCCGGTTATACGTGTCAGTAACTACCGAGTCCAAAACTTGGCCGGCAGAGGGAAGACGCAGCAGACGCTTGGCACTCAAGTTTGCTTAGACGATCCGCCAACAGATAGCAGTCGGTGTCACCAAATCGCGTAGAAGACGGTTAGTTTAAAAGACACCATTTCACCTTTTATGCGTGTTCATATATTCAGTTTTGGATTTTTATGCAATATTTTCAAAATATATTATCATTTTTGTAATTTAGTAATAAAATAAAGCTTGTATCAAACAAAGTCCGGTTCTGAATCGAAGATGATGTATTATGAATATATGAATGAATTATAAACTGAATATATATGATCACGTCACAAGCTAAATCATTGCTGAGAAAACACAACTGGTGTAGAGTGTTGATTAACCCCTAGAACGAAATCAGCTTCATTTATTGTGAATTAAAACCAAATGAAACTAATATAAGGTATTTTAAGCACATTTGAAGTTTCGTCACACTAATCGGTGTTATCGACAAAGTTATAATATATTCAATATGAGCAAAATCAATTAACGGGAAAGAATAACTGTCAAGGAGACTCTGGCAATTTTTATTTTTCTATTCCCGACGGGGACGGCTCATTATATCCATATTGTGCCCATCAGATCTCATTTGGGGCTGTTAGAGAGGAATAAGAAATACGAGCATAATACAAGAAATAAATTTGACATCCACTTGCAGAATTGTAGAACAGAAATATTTAAAAGTAATGTAATTAACATAGGAACTAAATTGTATAATAGATAAGTTATCGCTCTTAATTAGGTATCAAAATAAAGTCTTTAGATTTAAAAATGAAGTTCGATCCTTCCTCTGTTACAACATGCCTTCTTCTCAATGTGTAGATGACATTTTGATATAAGTATGAAGCTATGTATATATTTACTAAGATATGTTTCCTATATTTTGTTTATTTAATTGACAGTTAAATATTGTAAATACTGTAGTCCTAATATAGTAATGACCCAACGAAGCCATGAAATTGTAAAAAAATTTCCAATCATGTATAAAGACAATACAGTATAATTATACTCTTCACAGAGACACTGTTCAAGGTGGCGGTGACCTAAAGCAACCGCCAGAGTTCTCTCTATTCGTAAGTTGGGATGGGAAAACCATACCGGCAGGAATTCCATTAAGTTTGCGTCCTGACTCAGATTTATTGGGCGTTGAAGAAACCAATAAAAAGAAACCGCCCTTGTATCGTGTTGGCAACGTGTCTTTTTACATTCAAGAGGTCCAGAGTTCGAATCTGGGTTTCTTTATCCTGAAAAGACGAATGTCGAGTAACTAAGCTCTACAAATCCCCGGCTCATTTGTGCACCATTTCACCCATCGCCCGTTATGACCTACCAGGTTGCAATTCGCTTCTTTACTTGGCCAGGAGTATAACAAAAAAAAAACCGGACACTTCTAGTTTGAGAAAAGTAGATACAAGTACTTTATAATTGAAACCAATAACAAGGAAGATCTCGGAAACGGTTAACTCCACAGCAAAAATGTAAAGGATATGAATTGTGTATTTTTCGAGATTTACATTTTTAGACCAGTATGTTTTTTGTAGTTTAACGTCCTTTAACCTGATTGGTCATATCGGACGGTGAATGAAATAGGTGAAATGATGCTCAAATAATCTCGGGGTCCATGGAGCTTAAAGTTACTCGACATTCGTCTTCTCAGGATAAGGGAAAACCCCGGAAAAAAAACTTATCCGGGCAACTCACCCTAAGCGAGATTCGAACTCACGACCTTTTGAATATGAGGCAGACACGAGTACGCTTTTTGATTGTCTCTTACGGTTTAGCAGTTAAGCAAAATTCGACAAAATTCATCCGAAATCAAGAGATCTTCAGAGGCTATTCCCAGAAAATTCAAGATATATTTTATTTGGGATGTAAATATCTTTAATATATGGTATTTTAATCAAAATAGTTAGAGCCATTTTTGAGAAAATCAAAATTTTCGAAAATTTATACATGTAATGGTTGTTTGTGGTGGGGGGATTTTCTTGAAAATCTTCGTGTCGCATCCTTAGAAGATACTAAATCTAAATACAAAGTTTGGTATTTAACGGTCTTTTCGGTTTGAGCTATGCTGTCCACAGACAGCGCACACACACACACACACACACACACACACAGGCATTTTTTCTAAATATGCTTTTTTGGGACTCATAGGACCCCAAAACCTATATTTTCGGCGATTTCTCCACATCGAATTTTTGGCTGGAATACAATGCCTTATCTAAGCTACTATGCAATGTATATGTACATAAGGTTAGAGAAAGTAAAATGAACGAACAATCAAACAAAAGCAAACAATACGTAGGAATGGCGTTTCACTAGAGGAGTCCGAAAATAGTGCTTAAATATTCACTCTAAAGAATTTTGATGTTGCATAATTTGCATTAAATTACTGAAATGGAAGTAGATGAAAACATTGTTGGTCGGTTACAAATTAAGGCATACTTACCAGTTTACTATCAATTTGATCTTTGTATCCCCGTTCTCATTCCCGGTGAATTCTGAATTAAAATATTATATTTTCTTTTGCTTTCTGTTCTGATTTCCTTGCTAATTTATGTGCTGAACCAACTTTAAAATATCAAGTGAATGCTGATTAAAGATTTTCTTTAAAAGGAAGGAACTGATAATCCGTAAATGCTATTATTAAATACCTATTACAACACCGCGGTTTTCTTTAGCCAAACATTATACTACATGACACAATTTCATGCATATTACACAATGCAACTTTTTGCTTTCTATACCTCGTAATTAATAGGCAAGTAAATAGTGTATTCCATTAAAGAAAATTCAACACCAAAATTTCGTAGGAATATGTATTTTGACACCCTACGAATTAATCAAAGTTTTAGAAAAACGTCCGTGTGGTCAGAGGCGTAGCTAGGGTGGATTGAAATCTCCTTGATAAAAAAGATGTAAGAATTAATATTGAAATAGCTAAGCCTGCCCGCATCTGCTCTATGTTAAGAGGTCCCGAGTTCAAATCTCAGTTAGGGTGAATTACTCGGTGAAGCTTTTTTTTTTCCGCGTTTTTTTTTTTTTTTTTTTTTCCTCCTTGTCCTGAGAAGAAGATTGCTGGAAAACTTTAAGTTCCATGGAACCGGACACAATTGCGCATCATTGCATTCATTTCATTTATCGTCCAAAATGAATTACTAAGTTAAAGGACATTAAACTCAAAAAAGGAGGGAAAAAATCGAATTACATCTAATTTATGAATAATCTATGTATATAAACTGGATTTTTAAACATTTTCTGACTCAGAATTATTTCATATTTTTGATTTAATTTTATACAAATTGCTACAAAAAACCCTATGCATAAACTGGCTTAATTTTTGGCTATGCTATTGTCTGTGTATGTGCACGCGCGTGCATTTGTGTGTGTGTGTGTGTGTGAGAGAGAGAGAGAGAATAGTGTAACTTCAAATCGAAAATTGGCTATATTCTAAAACTAACAATGAATTCAGTATCTTCCAAAGGGGTGACATGTGGATTTTAAAGAAACCCTCCTCCACACCTTAAACTACTCTTATGTGAATTATTTCTTGAAGTTTTGGATTTTCTTAAAAAAAAAAAAAAAAAAAAGGCTGTCAAAGTTATGATTGACATGTCTACCATAAATGAATGAATGTCTTGATTTGTCTAGGAGCTCGTGAAGTCTGGGCACTTTCCTCGGGAGAAATTTACCATGCAAAAATTCACTTCTCCATAAAGTACCAATTTATTTCTAATACTTCTTACTTTCTCTACTTTGTACATAGTGCATTGTTAGAGAGATAATTGCCCAAAAATTCAATATCGGGATTTCACTGGAAAAACGTTTTGGGTTCCCTTGAATCCAAAAAAAATAATTTTTAGATAAAGGTCCGTGTGTGAAACTTCGTGAGTTAATGAGCATTACAAGCTCAAAACAGAAAAGTCATTTAAATACAAAACTTGGTAAATCAGCATCTTTCAAAAATGCGAAACGAAGATTTCAAGAAAATCCCTTCACCCCAAACTACCCTTCATATGGAAAAAGTTCAGAATATTTGCATTTTGTAAAAAATGACTAACAATTTTGATTGCAGTGCCGTATACTCAAGATATTTACATAACAAATAAAATTACATCCTGAATCACTCTGGATGACTTTTGCATAACTAGTAAACCGCCAGAGAAAGGCAAAACTTACTACTCAAAAAATAGAGATCTCGTCTAAACTCACAATTTATGTCCTGTACATATTCTTTGTGGAGCTAACCAATGCCGAGATATTCCTTGCTATTGGTTTCAATTTTAAAATACTACTTTTCTTAAACTAATGGTCGCGATCCGTTTTTCATTTGTTTACTCCTGTTCATGCAAAGACAATCGAATTTCAATGTTAGTCGTACAGTGACGGTTTTAAAGCATTTGACTATCGCGTTAACCTCGTGTATTCCCTTATTTCCGTTCTGCTTATAAGGAGCAAAGTAATAAAACTATTTCTGTTTATGTTTATCTCAATTAGCATGAAATATATATAAGAATAATCTTAAGACTAGTTTGTAGAATGGAAACATGAGATTTTTTGTTTTGTTTGTGGTACCAGCCATTTCCTTAATATTTGTTTGAATTGTTCAATTCCTTGTAATTGTTTATGCAAATATTTATCTCTTTTAAAAAAGAAGTTGATAAAAATTAGGAAGATGCACAGTGGAGAAAGTCATGTAAAGACATGGCATTTGAATTGTATCCTCCATAGTTTCTTAAGCAATTATTTGCATCATATTGAACAGAACTAGACTTATTTTGGAACGCCAGTGCCTCTTCTCTGGGTAGGTTGCTACGTGCAGCTAGGTGTTGTCATACGTGATACACACTTGGGAATTTGGCGATCAGAGGCATTCACGCCCCCCCCCATCCTTTTTGTCTCATCAGTCCTTTTCGTTCCCTTCATTCGCTTGGTTTTCCTTCTGGTAATCTGGTTCTAAAATGCCATCTTTGGAAATCCTAGTCACTTAGACAGCGTGGAAAATATATCTTTATTGTCAACCTAATGGTTCTGTTCCCACATGTGCCATTTTTTATGCACGCAAGTATACCGAGAGACGGCAAGGTATTATAGAATAAAAGTGTCTGCCTCACAGCCAAGAGATCATGAATTCGAATCTCGCTAGGGTGAGTTACACGGATGAGTTTTTTTCGTAATGTCGAAAACTGCAAGCTTTATGGACCCCGAGATCATTTGAGCATCATTCCAATTATTTCATTCATCGTCCGAAAAGATCAACCAGGTTAAAGGATGTTAAGCTACCCAGAAAAAAAAAAGTATACGGAGAGAAAATTGTATTCCAATGTTTGAATAAATTTTAAATTGATTAAAATCAGTACAAAAATGAGGGTATTTCACGGAAAGTATAAGAGACTTAGGGAACTGCAGGTACTTGGCTGAATTTTCATACATTAGATCTTAAAGTTTTTTAAAAGTTGGTTTTAATTAGGACAAAAGTATTTTATATGGAAATCCTCCCAAAATTTCATGATTTTTAGCTGATATGCTGTGCCTGAAATGTTATATGTAGGCAAAGGTTAATCATTTTAAAGGCGTTTAAAATGTGTTTGAAATTGCTACAAACTTAACTGTGGTTTATATGGTGAGCTTCATAACAGAGAAATCTCCCAAAAGATTTGTTTAAAAAAACTGATTTTATCTGTCGCCCTCGTGGAGTAGTGATTACTATACCAACCTTTAAAACCCAAGATAACAGGTTAAAACCTGGCGGAGGGTGAGAATTATTTCGGATGTAAAAATCCTTAGCATGGCTTCCTTCGGAAGGGAAGTAAAGCCGTTGGTCCCATGTAATGCTTATTTGCTCGTAAAAGAACCCCATACCCGGGTTCGATCTCAAGCGGCCGAATGTGAGATTTGTGGTGGACAAAGCGGCTCAAGGGTGGTTTTCTCCGGGTTCTCCGTTTTCCCCTGCCATCGCATTCCACCGGTGCCCCGTCTTCATTCCATGCATCGTCTGTGCCGTCGCCAGCGATGCTACAAGTAGTAAAAATCTGATGTGTTCCATTCACATGACTTTCTCTATATCTCTAAATTATTTTTGTTAATAAGCTTATCTTTTATTTATTTCATGCTAATGGAGAAAAATTAGCAGAAATAGTCTTATTTCTTACTTTATTGTAAGTAGAAGCGAAATAAGGGAGTACCATACGTTAAAATGAAAGCCAAAAGCTGGTTGCTATATGACTTTCTTTGTTTGTATGGACAGGAGTTGACAAATTCCTGTATGAGAAAAGTTTTAAGTTTTTCAAAGCTGATACCAAGAAAAAGGAATATCTCAAAAACGATCAACTCCACGAAAAAAAATGTATATAGCACTAATTGTGTGTTTTAATGTGCTCTACATTTTTTGTGTGTTAAGTTTTTGTCCATCTCTTACGGTTTAACAGCTATGAAAAATTCATCCAGAATAAAGTAGTCTTCAGAGGCTATTCCCAGAAAATTCAAAATATACATTTTATTTGTCAGGTAAATATCTTTAATATACGATATTTTAATCAAAATCGTTAGAGACATTTTTGAGAAAATCGAAATTTTCGAAAAAAGTTCCATGTAAAGGGTAGTTTGGGGTGGGGGGATTTTTCTCAAAATCTTCGTGTCGCATCCCTGGAAGATACTAAACTTAAATACCAATTTTGGTATTTTACCGACTTTTCGTTTTTGAGTTATCGTGTTCACAGACACACGGACACACACCTTTTTCTGAAAATGCTTTTTTTGGATACAGGGGAAAACGTATATTTCCGGTGAAATCTCGGTATCGAATTTTTTGGTGGAGTGCAATACATTCTCTATACACTATGTACATAGTGAGTATAGAGAAAGTAAAAACGGGCGTTAAACACTACCAAAAAACACCCTAAAAGAAGGAAGTTCCTGTGCAAAATTCTACCATTTCGCGTCCACAAGTCGTGATTTCAAATCTGATCATGGAAGCATCGTATTGATGCCCTGTGCTCCATTTAGGAATTACAGCCATTTGCATTTTGTTTGTTATACTGCTGAAGTAAAGTAAGCCGCTAAAGTACTATTTTTCGACGTGTTAACATTTCGACAAGCAGCAGTTTTAGAAAGTGTATAAAGTGTATACTAAAAAGTCGTTCCCCTTATTTTACTATTCTTAAGTTGTTCAATGAAAATATATTTTTTTCTTCATTTGTTTACAATGAATATTGCTTTAAGCACCTGAACTGTTTTGTAACTGATAGTTAAAATATTTGGCTTAGGCATTAAGTGCATAAATAAATATAATTATTTCACTAAAACTTAAACAAGTGTAATTCAAGTTTTAATTACTTCCATTAAATATTGAACATTTCACTACAAACATGCAAGAGGTCATTGTTGAAAACTGAACATCACTAGAAAAGCTTACATCGTTTATTGATTTTATTTATATACAATATTACATTAGCCTCAAATACAATATTTTATTCGAATAAAATTATTTTAAGAATCATATTCTTACAAATTACATTTGGATTATTTTAAATATTGTATAAATGTATATGAAAGTACAGACATTAATTAAATTTTCCCATATACTGAAAATATTCGCTGCAACATCGTAAAGGGAGCATGATTCTAATCCACGGCACTAAGTTATTATTTCCTTGCCCGTCTATAAGGCAAATTCTATGTTCTACAGTCGAAAGATGGAAGAACGTGCCCTTTTTTAAGCATCCATACAAGTCTATTTATAGGTTAAAGAATGACATTTATAATCCTTCCAGCTAGATTCTTTATATTTTGTTTTTTGTGTCGAATAACATTTTTCCTAGCTTTTTCTCTATATTCTGTGTTATTCGGAAACAATAGATTACGGGCGCGTTTGTGAGTGTGTGTGTGTCTGCGTGTATGCGCGCGCGCCATTCCCGAAGGCTTTCCTCTCCATGGGCTTACTGTGTTGTAGACCAGATCCCAGGAGAAAGGATGAGAATAGGTGTTATTGACCGGCGGCCGAAACAGAACACGGGGTAAAAGTCACTGTGGAGGGCCCCTTGGTCCAAGCAGCTTTTCCAACGCGGGGAGCGCTAGGAGCGTACCCCGTTGGTCCTACAGACACTTCAATGCCATCCCGCAGCAAAATTTGTTTTTCTAAAACGTTTACATCATCTCGGAAGGCGCCATCACCGCAGTCCCCCAAAAAGCATCCATGGGTCAAAGAGGTCGGTCTCAGGAATCGAACCTACGACTCCCTAATGCCAGTCCCAGACGAAAATCCGAGCCACGTCGCTCGGTAGACTGCCTGTAAGAGCAAACCTATTTTCACACCACACGAGGCAGAGTTACTCATATTATTCAGTGTTGATACTGGTTCTCTGGACCCAAATACTCAAAGGGCAGGACAGGCGAAAAGAAAAGTTATTTTCGTTATTTTGTATTGTGCATTTCTTAACGTGCCATTGGATATGACACGTGCCATTAGGTATTAAACTACAGAACATTGGCGGCTTGTTATCAACCAGACTACCTTCACTTCTTCCTGGAAGTTCTCCAGCGTGCTTGAAATAAATAACATCAAGTGGTTCCAAGTCTTTCTCAAGATCTACTACTGAAAAGAAAGTCGCTGCGATCGAAAGTGAAGTGCTGTGTTCAGCATCTTTTCTGAAGCTTTCTGTTCCACTAATTTTGTCAAGCTAGTTTCTCTTCTTTATCCCCTACAGCTTTATAGTTACATAAGAACCTTTTACAGTCTCATTTTGCTTTTCCTAACGCTCTTCAAGAGCAGTGAGCGAGCACAAAACAGCGGATAAGCGAGTATATCCCAACTGGTAGTTGGTCACCATGGCTAAGGCGTCTCGCTTTGGTGCTTCGTGGGCAGGGGTTCGAGTCCCGCCTTGGGCATGGATGTTATATGTTTGTGCAATGTGTATATGTTTGTGTAAAGGAACAGTAAAACCAGTAATCATACAGTAAATTTAAAAAAAAAAAAAAAAAAAAAAAAAAAAAAAAAAAACTGGTTAGGCCTCGGACACGGGGTCGCCCTCCGTGTGTAATGATTATCATGCTGATATCTGTGATGCACAGGATCGTGGGTTCGAGTCCCGCCTTGGGCATGGGTGTTTCTGTGTTTGTAAATGTGTCAATGTTTGTGTATGTATATGTCAAAGGAAAACGTTAAGAATAATAAGGGTTACAGGTAATATAGGAAACTGGAAAAAATTGAGAAAAAGGAATACAGCGCCGGAGTCCTGACAAGCCTCCGGAACTACATTAAAAAAAAAAAAAAAAATCTTATACCCAAGGTCCCGGGTTCAAACCGGGCGGAGGACGATGGATTTTTTTCGGGCATGACTTTTTTACTTTCTCCATACGCACTATGTACATAGTGTATAGAAAAAGTATTGCACTCCACCAAAAATCCGATACCGAGATTTCACCGGAAATATATGTTTTAGGGTCCCCAATATCCAAAAAAAGCATTTTCACAAAAAGATCCGTGTGTGTGTGTGTGTGTGTGTATGTGTGTGTGTCCGTGTGTCTGTGAAGACGATAACTCAAAAACGAAAAGTCGGTAAAATACCAAACTTGGTATTTAAGTTTAGTATCTTCCAGGGATGCGACACAAAGATTTTGAGAAAAATCCCCCCACCCCCAACTACCCTTTACATGGAACTTTTTTCGAAAATTTTGATTTTCTCAAAAATGGCTCTAACGATTTTGATTCAAATTTCGGATATTAAACATATTTACCTGACAAATGAAATGTATATCTTGAATTTTCTGGGAATAGCCTCTGAAGAGTAGTTTATTCTGGATGAATTTTACTGAATTTTGAATGACTGCTAAACCGTAAGAGATGGACAAAAACTTACTGCACAAAAAATGTAGAGCACATTAAAACACACAATTTGTTATATACATTTTTTTCGTGGAGTTCGTCATTTTTGTGACATTACTTATTTTTGGTTTCAGCTATGAAAAACGTATACTTTTCTCATACAGGAACTTGTCAACTATTATCCATATAAACAAAGGAACTTCATTGACATAGCAACCAGCTTTTGACTATCACTTTAACCTACGGTTGTCCTTTATTTCGCTTCTACTTACAAGGAAGCGAGTAATTAGACTATTTCTGCTAATTTTTTCTGATTAGCATAAGGTAAATAGAAGTATAAGCTTTGTAAGAATTATTTGATGCAGGGATATGGAGAAAGTCATGTGAATGGTACACATCAGATTTTTACTTTCTCCATACGCACTATGTACATAGTGTATAGAGAAAGTATTGCACTCCACCAAAAATTTGATACCGAGATTTCACCGGAAATATATGTTTTAGGGTCCCCAATATCCAAAAAAAGCATTTTCACAAAAAGGTCCGTGTGTGTGTGTGTGTGTGTGTCCGTGTGTCTGTGAACACGATAACTCAAAAACGAAAAGTCGGTAAAATACCAAACTTGGTATTTAAGTTTAGTATCTTCCAGGGATGCGACACGAAGATTTTGAGAAAAATCCCCCCACCCCCAGCTACCCTTTACATTTTGATTTTCTCAAAAATGGCTGTAACGATTTTGATTAAAATTTCGGATATTAAACATATTTACCTGACAAATGAAATGTATATCTTGAATTTTCTGGGAATAGCCTCTGAAGAGTAGTTTATTCTGGATGCATTTTACTAAATTTTGATTAATTGCTAAACCGTAAGAGATGGACGAAAACTTACTACACAAAAAATGTAGAGCACATTAAAACACACAATTTATGCTATATACATTTTTTTCGTGGAGTTCGTCGTTTTTGTGACATTCCTTATTTTTGGGTTTCTGCTATGAAAAACGTATACTTTTCTCACACTGGAACTTGTCAACTCCTATCCATATAAACAAAGGAACTTCATTGACATAGAAACCAGCTTTTGACTATCACTTTAACCTATGGTTGTCCCTTATTTCACTTCTGCTTACAAGGATGCGAGTAATAAGACTATTTCTGCTAATTTTTTCTGATTAGCATAAAGTAAATAGAAGTATAAGCTTTTTAAGAATTATTTGTTGCAGGGATATGGAGAAAGTCATGTGAATGGTACACATCAGATTTTTTTTTAAACATTCTTAGCATGACTTCATTCGGAAGGAAAGTAAAGCTGTTGGTCCCGTGTCGTAGATTTACGGCACGTAAAAAAATACTCAAGCCTGATAAAATAGACCTCTGAACAAAATTAAACTGTTTTTAAGCCCAATAACAGAATGGGACGCTTAGAACCACAGCAGTTAAAGAGCGTCCATAAATAAAACGCTATTTCCATTTCGCACACGGGTAATTGTGGCCAAGTAAAGGTGCCACGGCCGGATCCCAATATTTGAGGCGAGTATGCCCTTTAACTCGACCATTACTTAATGCAACAATAGCTAACAAAGGACATAAATGTGTTCACTTACTTCATTGTCTTTCTCACTCGTATGCTTATTTTGTTCAGTAATTACTCATGTCTTGAGCCGATTGTAAAGATCCATGTGTATGAACAGTCTGATTATTACCTTAAGTCAAACATCTTCTTAGGATACGTCGTGAAGATCTCCTTGAAACATCACCCATGCCAAACAACTCTTAGACTGAAAAAGCAATCGTTTTTATTTCTTTGAAATGGTTCTAAAATATTACAGTATCAAATATGGTTACAATATGGTCGAGAGGTCAGATTCTCTAATGTGGTGAGAATCACCCTCTTTTCCTCTCTCGTCTTTCTTTCTAATTTTCCTTTTTTCTTTCTTTCTTTCACCAGAATAATTTCCTATTCTCCGCATATAATGGTGATTGTGAGTAAGTTTAATAATAGAAAATTAATTCAAACAAGCATAAAGAAAATCTACAATTATAAAGGAATAACACCATCATTTACTACTTTATTCAAAGCCCTCGATATGCTCATTGCCATTCAAATGAACTATTTGTATATTAGTATAATAATATCGAAAATTTGTTAATATGTTGTTGAATTACGTGAGCTTTTAGGCCATATATCTTATAATTGACACTATTTTACATTTTGAAGTCCTTTAAATGCATTTCTGTATGATTTTTACTTTCTCAAGCCCCGTATGTACAATGTACATAGGGATAGAGAAGTATTGCATTCCACCCAAAAATTCGATGTCGAGATTTCACCGGAAATACATGTTTTAGGACCCCCTGTATCCATAAAAAGCATTTTCAGGAAAAGGTCCGTGTGTGAGTGTGTGTGTGTGTGTGTGTGTCCGTGTGTCTGTGAACACGATAACTCAAAAACGAATGGTAGCTAAAATACCAAACCTGTATTTAAGTTTAGTATCTTCCAGGGATGTGACACGAAGATTTCGAGAAAAATCCCCCCACCCCAAACTACCCTTTACATGGAATTTTTTTCGAAAACATTGATTTTCTTAAAAATGGCTCTAACGATTTTGATTAAAATATCGTGTATTAAAGATATTTACCTGACAAATAAAATGTATATCTTGAATTTTCTGGGAATAGCTTCTGAAGATCTGTTTATTCTGGATGAATTTTGATTAATTTTCCATAACTAGTAAACCGTAAGAGATAGACAAAAACTTACTGTACAAAAAATGTAAGTTTTTTTAAAATACACAAGTTATGTCATATACATTTTTCTCGTGGAGCTTACCGTTTTCGAGGTACTCATTGTTATTAGTTTCAATTGTGAAGTACTTATACTTTTCTCAGACGGGAGTGTCCGTTTTTCTTTTGTTCTACTCCTGGCCAAGAAAAGAAGCGATTTGTAATGACAATCGCCTAACGATAGCTTTTAAAACATTTGACTATTGGTTTATGCTAGTGTATTCCCTTATTTTCTTCCTACTTCTACGGAACTAAGTAATAAGAACACTGTGCTAATGAGTACCTGGATTAGCAAGGCGCGAAAGAAGTTTGTAGAAGAGCTAGAGAAAGTCATGTGAGTGTAACACATCAGATTTTTAAATATAAGAATCTTTGGGGAAAATAGTTTTAATGTAGTATTGTGGGACAAAGGAACTGCTAGGGGCCAGTTGGGAAGGTTTGGGAGCTAGGAGAGTTGAACAGTTACTTACTCCGAGGGAGCCCGTGTTCGAGTCCCGGCTCGGGGTAGGGATTTTTCTCTAACCAAGATTAATCCCTATCTTCCCCCAGAGTCTGGAAGTATAAATGTGAGTGTAACCGAGTGTGATCTAACGAATAAAATTAAAGAGAATCGAAATGCAACACCAACAAACCATACAAGAGTTAACACCATTGCCGATAGTCAATATATTCCATGGGGAAACAGTGCCGATAATAACATGCTAGGAACCAAGAAAACAAAAAATCTGATGTATTACACTACTTAGTTCCTTATAACTGGAATGGAACCAAGGGAATGTGCTAGGGTAAAGTGTAGTACATTTTTTTAAAAGCTGTCGTTATGCGATTGTCATTGCAACGCTTCTTTGCTTGACTAGGAGTAGCATAAAAGAAAAACGCAAACTTCCGTCTGAGAAAAGTATAAGTACTTCACAATTAAAACTAATAACAAGGAATACCTCGAAAACGGTAAGCTCCACAAAAAAAAAAAAAAAAAAAAAAAAAAAAAAAAAAAAAAAAAAAAAAAAATGTACATCACATAACTTGTATATTTTAACGAGAGCTACATTTTTGTATTGTGTTTGTCTATCTCTTGCGGTTTACTAGTGATGACAAATTAAGCAAAATTCATCCAGAATAAACAGGTCTTTAGAAGTTATTCCCAGAAAATTCAAGATAATACATTTTATTTGTGATAGAAATGGCTTTAATATGTGGTATTTTAATCAAAATCGTAAGAGCTATTTTTAAGAAAAACAACATTTTCGAAAATTTTTCCATGTAAAGGGTAGTTAGGGGTGGGGGATTTTCTTGAAAACCTTCGCGTCGCATCCTTGGAAGATACCAAACTTAAATACCAAGTTTGGTATTTAGTGGTCTTTTCGTTTTTGAGCTATGCTGTCCACAGACACACACATTCACTCACACACACACACATACACACACGGACCTGTTTCTGAAAATGCTTTTTTTGGATTCAGGGGGTCCTAAAACATGTATTTCCGGTGAAATCTCGACATCGAATTTTTGGGTGGAATATAAAACTTCTCCATCCCCAATGTACATTGTACATACGAGGCTAAAGAAAGTTTAAAAAAAAAAAACAACTCGATATTCGGGTATCAAAAACAGATCGAGCACATGGCAACATTAGACTGGTCATTGTGCTCGGTTCCTTGCTTCAAGATCGGTTACAGGGAGGTTTTTTCAGCACTTCAGTATTAGCTCTGTTTAAATTAATCTAAATCAAGCAATGATAATATTACCACCTCTTTTTGTGAGTGAAAACAATGGAAACAAAATAATTATGTACGAGTTAAATCCACTTCAGATATTCCACTGTCTGCTTTCCTCCCATCCTTCCCTCTTTAGTAAGAGAGTAGTTCTTCCTTCTCTTCGTTACAGGCTTCCAGTTTCTGGGGGCTGATGCATTTTCGAAGACTGTAATTGCTGAAATGCTTGTTTCATGTACTAGGCAGTGCTTCTCCAACCGGGGGGCGAGAGGAGTTGCTGAAGAGTACAAACAGCTTACAAAGAAAACAAAAGAAACATTTCATTTTGTAAGTAAATTCTGGCGTCTTGCATTCACACGATTTCTCTAGACACCGTCGTTTATTTTTGAATATTGCTTGTGAAAACTATTCCTGCAAAAGATTATTTTTCTTTCTACTTCATGTTAATCGAGATAAACTTAAAAGAAGTAATTTATTACAAATTTTGTTGCACAAAGGGTTTAAATGAAATAGGGAAAATGAAAGCGTAATTCGATTTTAAAATACGGATAGCTAGCTATATGCTGACTTTGAAATCGTATGTGTATTCCATAGCGACATGAGAAGCTACTCAATGCTGACATTTTAAACATGAATAAGTATTACAAAATTTAAACCAGGTAACATCCAAAATATATATATATATATATATCTCTCTCTCTCTCTCTCTCTCTCGCTCTCTCTCTCTCTCTCTCTCTCTCTCAGTTATTAGAGCGTTTCAAGTTAGAGCGTACAGTTTTGTGTACTAAATTATTATTTACGTTTATCTCTTATACAAATTATACACATTTCATGAAATGGATTTCACCCTCTATTTTTTTTTTTTTTTTATTTTTCAAAACAGTAACGGAGTCTGATCAGGACTCCGGTACTGTATCCCTATTTACATTTCCCCCCGTAGGTTTTACTGATTACTGGTTTACTGGTTTTACTGTTTCTTTTACAAACATATACACATTGCACAAACATATAACATCCATGCCCAAGGCGGGACTCGAACCCACGATCCCCTGCCCACGAAGCACCAAAGCGAGACGCTTTAGCGAGCGCGGTCTATTCGCAGACAATTTAAAATTCCATTTTATTAGTTATGCAAATATCTTAAATATATGATATTTAGGTCTAAATTGTCTACAACAAATTTTAACAAAGTAAAAAATATATATATATTACTATAGATAATATATAACGAAACATTCTTCATGCGTTGTTTGAGGTGGGAAATTTTCTTGATAAATCTTAGTATGGCATGCTTAGCAAATACCAAATTTGGTATTTATACGATTTTCGTTTTTGAGTTATGCAGCTGCAAACATAGACAGATAGAAACACTTGGGCATTTTTATAAAAATGTATTTTTTATTAATGGAACCTCAAAACATATATTTCTTGTGAATTATCATTTCTAATTTTTAGATGGAATTTAAAAATTGTTCTGTCTATTATAAGTAGGTAAGGAAGTAAAGACAGTAAATATAACATTTTTGGATGGAATTTAAAAATTGTTCTGTATATTCTAAGTAGGTAAATAAGTAAAGACAATAAGTATGAAATTAATGAATTGGCAAATATTTCTTTGATACCAATTTTCTACGTCTATAAAGTTTTAAATAGCTTTAAATTACATTGGAAATACTTATTAATTATAATTTCATGTAACTTCTTAATGAATTATGAACAGTTCAGTTTATAATCGTTAAATTGTCTCTCTCAAAATGATTCATTCTGTGGTAATACCCGTTGATAATTTATTTTACATCTGCATCCCAGAACATAGGCTTGTTTGTTTTGGTGTTAAGCATTATAGAAATTAGTTTTACTTCATTGTTCTAATCACGAATTTTTGTATCCTATTCATAAAATACTAGAAAAGCTGCTCAGGTTGAGAACATTTTTCCCTGTGTATTAGAATTAATTTGCTTTTAAAGTGTTTTGCATAAATTAACATCAGGTGGAATAATTTAGTTACGCGCTTACTTAGGCTTATTATAAGGCCCACTGAAAGTCTAATTGGATCAAATACACATTCAAAAAGGAACATTTTTTTTCAATTTTCAATATTTTTTAATTTCCCTGGCACGTATGTACAATGTACACAATAATGGTTTCCATTCAGTAGCATCGCGTAAGTTAGAAATATCATTATTTCAAATTCAAATTAACATTATAGAATGAATTGAAGTGCGAATTTCCTTATTTCCTCATAAGAAGTTTATAATTTTTGTTTAAATTCAGGTTTTTAAGCTTCAGAAAAGTCTTAACATGTGCATAAGAGGATTTTATACGTACCAAAACTAACAGTTTATGAGGGAAATGCATACTTTTGTGGTACAAGGTTCAAAATAAGCATTACTCTTTATTTATAATATACTAGTGATTTCTTTATTTATTTTTTTTCTATATAGTATTTTGGAGCTAGATATTTATTGAAACCCCTGCTAAACTTAATCCTATTTAATGGATTATTCTTTGACATGTATTAAAATGAATTTTGCTAAGGTTAAAATACAATGATTTCAGCATGTTCATCTGAAAATTAATTGAAGTTCCCCTTGTGATTTACGGTAAAATATGTGCGTTATGTGGAAAATGTAATGTTGTACTGGTAGGTATAGTTTCATTGCAATTAGTTGGTTAGAGGAACTGAAAGCTGAAGTTCCATGGTTCAATTCCCGGCCATTAATCTTTCAGTCTGGTTCTTTCCTCTTTTCCAAGGAAATCGCAATGTCCCTGCTTTATTAACCTGTAAATGCGTCTTATGGCTAGAAAAACGACGAATGTTTCCCATTGTTGTCTTTTGATCAATTATGTTCGTGTTGCACTGTATCGTTGTTGTAGGATTGAAATAGGATTTTCGATTTTTACTTTTTCTACACGTACTGTGTATAGTGTACAGAGAAGGTATTGTATTACACCCAAAATTAGATACCTAGATTTCACCAGAAATACATGTTTTGGGACTCCCCGAATCCTAAAACATCTGATGTGTACCATTCACATGACACACTCCACCTCTCTGCAACAAAATATTCTTAAAAAGCTTATACTTCTATTTACTTCGTGTTAATCAGAAAAAAATTAGCAGAAATAGTCTTATTACTTGCTTCCTTGTAAGTAGAAGCGAAATAAGAGAGTACCATAGGTTAATGTGATAGTCAAATGCTATGTCACTGAAATTCCTTTGTTTGTATGGACAGCAGTTGACAAATTCCTGTATAAGAAAAGTATGTTTTTCAAAGCAGAAACCAAAAACAAGGAATGCCTCAAAAACGGTGAACTCCACGAAAAAAAGTATATAATATAAATTGTGTGTTTTAACGTGCTCTACATTTTTGGTGTAGTAAGTTTTTGTCCATCTCTTACGGTTTAGCAGTTATTCAAAATTTCGTAAAATTCATCCAGAATAAACTACTCTTCAGAGGCTATTCCCAGAAAATTCAAGATATATATTTTATTTGTCAAGGAAATATCTTTAATATACGAAATTTTAATCAAAATCGTTAGAGCCATTTTTGAGAAAATCAAATTTTTTGAAAAAAGTTCTATGTAAAGGGTAGTTGGGGGTGGGGGATTTTTCTCAAAATATTCGTGTCGCATTCCTGGAAGATACTAAACTTAAATACCAAGTTTGGTATTTTACCGACTTTTCGTTTTTGAGTTATCATGTTCACAGGCACACACACACACGCGCGCGCGCGCGCGGACCTTTTTCCGAAAATGCTTTTTTTTTTTTAGATAAAGGAGACCCTAAAACATATATTCTGGTGAAATCTCGGTTTCGAATTTTTGGGTTGAGTGCAATACCTTCTCTATATACTATGTACATAGTGCGTATAGAGAAAGTAAAAAGCATTTTTAGAAAAATGTCCTTGTGTGTGTCTGTGACAGCATAGCTCAAAAACGAGAAGTCCGTTAAATGTCAAACTTTTTAAGTTCAATATCTTACAGGATGTGACACGAAGATGCCCCCACCCCCAACTGGAAAAAAGCATGGAATCCAATTGACCATAATAGTTGGCTATACTATGAATCCTGGGATTTAAGTGCTTACAACATTGAAGTCGCCATTGGGGTTGTCATCTCAAAATAATAATAATAATAATAATAATAATAATAATAATAATAATAATAATAATAATAATAATAATTTGAGAACACCTTGTGGTTTACGGGGAAACATGCCTGTTAGTTGAGGTATTCAGAGCTATGCCGGCATGTTGCCATGGTAGCTCAGTGGCAGAGCAACAGGCTAGAAATCGGGAGATCCGTTGTTAAATCCCGGATGACTCTACCTATCCGACATAAAGTGTGTTTTAAGGAGATCCACATATTTTGTGCAAAAAAGTTTTTGTCTATCTCTTACTGCTTATGTAAAATTCATCCAGAATGAATAGGACTTCAGAAGTTCAAGAAGGGTCCAAAAAATTCAAGACAGATGTTTTATTTGTCATGTAAATATCTTCAATATACGGCATTTTAATCAAAACTGTTAGGTCTATTTTTGAGAAAATCAAATTTGGGGCGGGGAATTTTCTTGAAAATCTGCGCCTCACATCCGTGGGAGTTGCTGAACTTAAATATCAAGTTTGGTACTTAATGGACTTTTCACACACACTGCTATTTTTCTAAAAACGTTTTTTTTTATTCGGGGGTCTCAAAAATATGTTTCCGGTGAAATCTCGGTATCGAATTTTCGGGTAGAATACAATACTTCTCTCTTTACATTGTGTGTTGTAGTTATACACTAGAGAAAGGAAAAACATTTCAGCCATTTTTGAAAGAGTCGAACCCATGTAATAAAGGGTAGTTTGTTGGGGGAGGTTGTTGAAGGTCTTCATATCGCATCTTTGAGAGATATGTTATACTAGATGAAAACGCCTTTGTCAGATCTTTGGGGGGAATACTTACCCACAGAAGGGTAAGTGCTACAGGCATTGCTGGGGTCCCTGCATGGCTTGTGCGCATCCCCGGTAACGAAGGCATTGAGCCAGTCAACAGTGAAAAAACGTATGTAACTATTACCCTCCCCCTCTCTCTATAATTGTGTGATCAACAAAATTACAGGTACCACTAGTTTTGGAAACATAGTACGCCAGAGGAGCAATGGCAAGAATGCTGCTCCTGAAAAGGAAATTGTTGAGGAAGCTAACAGAAGTGCTACCTCCTTAACACCCTCAACCTTAAATTCACAACATAAACCTACAACCACCCATATTTCTAACTAGAGCAGGCACACAGCAATGACACCTAGCCTCATCATGAGGCTACCAGATGGCGACGACAAGTTTTGTTGTTCATAGATACACACACATGCACACATTTCTGAAAATGCTTGTTTTGTATTCGGTGAAATCTCGATAACGAATTTTTGGGTGGATTGCATTACTACCTCTATTTACTATACGTAGTACAGAAAATAAAAATGTTACTAGAGGCCAGTGGTTTTGTCTCTTTCTTTTTGCTATTTAACTCAATGATAAATCATACATTTTTTTTTTTTTTTATCTCCAGGCAATAATAATACAAAATGATAAACTGGCACTGATAGACAGCTATGCTTGGTTGAATATCAACATACTTTCCATTTTATCGGTCAAAGTAGAGTGACGTAGCACTGACTGGAAGGCTACGACAGATTAAAGACTTCTATCTGTCCAGTTTAAAATATTATCTTATCTGGAGATAGCTGGGTTTATGATTTCTTTTCTTTTTTTTTTTTTTCTTTTTTGTTTTTGAAACAGTACTGTTGTGTTTCATTCACATGACTTACTCTTCATCTCTGAAACATTATTGTTAATAAGCTGATTCTTCTGCTTCATGCTAATCGAGATAAACATTAGCAGAAATGCTTTCTTTTAAGTAGAAGGGAAACAATGGAATACACCAGTCTAAAACGATAGCCAAATCTTTTAAAAGCTGGTTGCCATGTGTTATTACTTAGTTCCTTCAACTAGAAGGGAAATGACGGAATACATCAGGCTAAACCGACAGTCATGTTTTAAAATATTGTTGCTATGGAATCGAAATCCGTTTCTTTGCGCGGCCAGGAGTTGACAAGTTCCCGCGTGAGAAAAATATAAGCATATTAAAACCAAAACCAATAGCAAGGAATATATAAAAAATCTGATGTGTTCTATTCACATGATTTTCTCTACATCCCTATAACAAAGTATTGTTTAAAACACATTCTTATATCTACATTATGATAGTCGAGATAAACATTAGCAGAAATTGTCTTAATTACCTGCTTTATTGTAAGTAGGAGGAAAATAAGGGAAATCAGTAGGCTAAAACTTTAGTCAATTTTTTTAAATGCTGGTCGCCATGTGGATAAAATCCGTTTCTATGCGGGGCCAAGAGTTTACAACTTTCGTGAGAAAAAAAGCAAGTACATATTTTAAACTGAAACAATTAACAAGGAATATCTCAGAAATGGTCAATTCAACGAAGAAAATTGCATATGACTTAAATTGTATGTTTTAATGTGATCTACAGTTTTTGTGTAGTAAGTTTTTGTCTATCTCTTACGGTTTGCCAGTTACGAAAAATTCAGCAAAATTCATTCAGAATAAAGAGGTCTTTAGAGGTCATTCCTAGAAAATTCAAGATATACATTTTATTTTCTATATAATATCTTTAATATATGGTATTTTAATCAAAATCGTTACAGCCATTTTTGAGAAAATCAATATTTTCTAACCTTTTTCCAGGTAAAGGATAGTTTGGGGTGGGGTGATTTTGTCAACATCTTGTCGCTAAAGATGATACCTTGGAAGATACTAAACTTAAATTCCAAGTTTTGTATTTTACCGACTCTTCGTTTCTGAGTTATTGTGTTCACAGACACACAAACACACACACGAACTTTTTCTAAAAATGCTTTATTTTTTGGATACACGGGACGCTAAAACGTGTATTTCTGGTGAAATCTTGGTATCGAATTTTTGTGCAGTAAGTTTTTGTCTATCTCTTATGGTTTACCAGTTATGCAAAAGTCATTCAAAATGAAGGTGTATTCTCAAAAAAAAAAAAAAAAAAAAAAAAAAAACAGTATATACACTTTATTTGCAATGTAAATATTTCTAATATCTTCAGTATTCGATATTTTAATCAAAATTGTTAGAGCAAGTTTCATAAAATGTAAATTTCAAAAAGGTTCCCTGTAAAAGGTAGTTTGGGGTGTGGGATATTCCTGAAAAATTTAGTGTCACAGCCTTGGAAGATATTTAAACTTAAATACCAAGTTTGATAATCGAATTTTCGTTTTATAGATATGCTGACATAGATATACACAGAAAGGCAGATACATACCCGAACCGTTTTCTAGAATTGCTTTTTCAGCGCTCCTCAAAGATATATTTCCAATAAAATCTCGGTATCGAATTTTTGGGTGGAGTAAAACCTTCTTTGCCTACTATGCACATTGTACATACGGACTACAGGAAGAAAAACGAGTTGAGAAAACACTGCTTCAATAAAGTTAAGGAATTTACTCTTTGTATTTCTTGTTCGCATAGATACTTTGTTTCATCTTTTGCAAAGCAATTACTTAGCGACAGCTAAAATTTATGACGTGTTGCTTATATTACCTACACAAACAATAAAATTAATTTGGCACGCTACCAGTTTCTTTAAGAGAGCACTGACGTCAAAGTCACAGAAACAAGAGAAACTATAATAAGTGCACCCGCATTGCATAAAATTATGTCTTTGTCACTGAGCGCTCAAGGTGTGCCGCACTTCCCACGTCAGTACATGTCTACTGTGGTAGTGAATAAATGGTATACTTCCCTCTCTTTTTGTGCCTTTATAGCTATTGTAATAAATCATTGTAAGAGAAACATATTAAAGCAGTATATTATTTTCACTTATCTGAAGAAAAATGTGTGTATAAGCAACTATGTATACAAATTTCAGCATTTTCAATAAAACGCTCTAAAACCTTTGAAAAAATGCATTTTTTGAATGTATACATCGTGGAGAATAACATTGTTATACATACTTCATTTTCGGAAATAAAAGCTTCAAACTATTCGTAAAAAGTTGTTATTTTTAATATCTAAAAGTCCATTAGACTTAATTTATTTCCCTGTTATAATAATAAAAAAAAACTAAAAATAAATTACTATCTTATATTACAAAGAAAAGATTTTCGTTTTCAATATTGAGGAAAATTTGTATACTTTTTAATTAAGAGCGTAATGATTTCTTTTCGGCATTTTAGTGATAATAATATTAATTTTAGGTACATTTGTTTAAAATTTGAATATAAAATTATGAAATTACTTAATAGAGAGATAAAATTTTATTTCATACAACTTTCAATCAAACAAGCACGAAAAAAAAGTGCTTAAGTGGAAAATGCAATAAAACAATGAGTATAACATCGTTGGTTTTAACCCCTTACTTTCATACCAATTTTATGATGTTCTGAGGAACAGTGAATGCGGCGCCAAACGAACGCACCTGAAGTCTACCTATATGGGTAGAGTCAGCGTGTGTATCAGGAAAATCAAATAGAACAATATGCATAAAAATTCTAAGCATATACTGGAAGTAATTTCTGACTTGAGGAATAAATCAATCATTCCTTGAAAAAGACACCTTAAACCCTAAATATGTGATTAACTTTATTAAGCACATTCACTAGGAAATCCAAGTTACAGGAAACTGCAATTGATCAGTTATCTAGTACTGGACAAAAATTAAGCTGCAGTTATAATGGAACAGTTATTTATAAAATGGATACACTATCTTTGGAGAGTCATCTGCATTTAGTGCTATCTATTTTGATAGCGCAATTAAATTTACAGGTATTAGCTTGACTTACACACTAATTTCGTTGATATAATTTCTACTCTTCTTAGTTTAAATGGAAAACAATGCGTTATCACAGTTCTACAGTCTTGGTTTCTGGCTAATGATTTCTAGTGCTTTTGCAATGGAGCCTGTAAGTTTAAGTAAATTAGTTAACAATTTTTGAGGCATAAGTACATACAGCTTACAGCAAATTTGAAAAAAACCAGATTTGTTGAAAACAAATACACAGGTTACAATATCATTTAGGCGAAAAGTATCTATGCAAATCTACTCTTATTTACAATTCACGTGCTATAATTTTGGAAATTCATTAAACTGCATACTTATTATAATTTTAGCTGACAGGTGGCAAACGCAAATTATTAATTATGCTGAACGTAAAACATAAATGTTTTTATTTAACAACTATGGGTTGTCACTTAACATAGAGTACCTAACATTAACAATGATATAAATTAGTAGTAGTAATAATAATCATAATAATAGAGGATAATCAAACTGAAGTTAAAAATGCACAAGAACAGTAATTATAAAGCTAAGTAATACAATGACAGAAAGGGCCAAGGTTTAAAGATATGCATGTGATTTCTAAAAATTGCATTATAATGTTTAATACTGTTATTAACAAGTTCACAAACAAGTTTTTACCAAAACTACATTTTTTACAAAAGTTTATAAGAATGGGGGATGGTTCCTCGGAAACCGATCAACCCGTTTACATTTATAGGATGAAGATAGTATTTTTCTTTGAAATAATTGATCGTGCTTTCATATATTAGCCTCTCCTCGACGTGTACCTCTACAGGTTGATTCTCATATGATTCGAATCTGAGAGGAGTTAGGTTTAAAGGCGATGAAGTCGATACACGCGTTGCTTCCTTCCCTAGAGAGAGAGGACTGCTTCCTAAGATTCATATTCACAGTGTCTCAGGGCTTGTGCAGCAACATCTTGCAATATGATGACATGATTTGCGTAATGCTTCACCATTTGGACAGGCTCCCAAGATATGAGCAAAAGTTTCATCCGTGACATCGTCGACAGACTGTTGCCTTGGGATCTGTCAGGTACGGTGCGTACTGCTGTTACGTTTGCGGTCATCTTTATACGTCACGCCATTCATTTCAGGAGAATCCATCTATTAAAAATCTGATGTGTTCTATTCACATGACTTTCTCTACATCAAATTATAGTTAAAAATCTTATGCTACTATTTACTTCTTGCTAATCGAAAAAAAAAATTAGCAGAAATAGTCTTATTACTTGCTTCCAAATAAGTAGAAGCGAAATAAGGAAGTACCAAAGGTTAAAGTGATAGTCAAAATCTGGTTGCTATGTCACTGAAGTTCCCTTGTTTGTGGACAGGAGTTGACAAATTCCTGTATGAGAAACATATGTTTTTTAAAGGTGATATCAAAAACAAGGGATAACTCAAAAAAGTCCAACTCCACGAAAAAATGTATATAACATAAATTGTGTGTTTTAAAGTGCTCTGCATTTTTTGTGTGGCAAGTTTTTGTCCATCTCTTACGGTTTAGAAATTATGAAAAATTCCGTAAAATTTATCCAGAATGAAGTAGTCTTCCGCGGCTATTCCCAGACAAGCAGTTTATTTGTCAGGTAAATATCTTTAATATACGACATTTTAAACAAAGTCGTTAGAGCCATTTTTGAGAAAATCAAAATTTTAGAAAATTTTTCCAGGTACAAGGTGGCTGGTTATGGGGAAATTTTCTTGAAAATCTTCGTGTCGCATCCTTGGAAGAGACTGCACTTAAATGCCAAGTTTTGTATTTAACGGGCTTTTCGTTTTTGATCTATGCTGCTCACAGTCACACGGATACACGCACACACGGACCTTTTTCTGAAAATGCGGACCCTAAAAAACATATATTTCCGGTGATATCTCGGTATCTAAGTTTTGGGGGAAATGCATTATCTTCTCTATACTCTATGTACAAGTACGTGCAGAGAAAGTAAAAGTATTTTCAGAAAAAGGTCCGTGTGTGTCATTAAAATACCAAACTTGATATTTAAGTTAGTATGTTCCAGGGATGCGACACGAAGATTTTGAGAAAAATCCCCCACCCCAAACCACCCTTTACATGGAAAAATTTTCGAAAATTTTGATTTTCACAAAAGTGGCTCTAACGATTTTGATTAAAATACCGTATTAAGATATTTATATTGTAAATAAAATGTATATCTTGACTTTTCTGGGACTAGCCTCTAAAGACCTCTTTATTCTGAATAAATTTTGTTGAATTTTGCGTAAATGGTAAATCGTAAGTGATAGACAAAAACTTACTACTTAAAAAATGTAGATCACATTAAAACACGATATTTATGTCATACACTTTTTTTCGTGTAATTGGCCATTTCCGATATATTCATTGTTATCTGTTTCAGATGTAAAATACTTAAAACTTTTCTCATACGGAAAGTTGTAAACTCCTGGCCCTGCATAAAACGGATTTTAACCACATGACAACCGCTTTCAAAAGATTTTACTATCGTTTTAACTTAGTGTATTCCCTTATTTCCCTTCTACTTGCAAGGAAGTAAGTAATTAAGACAATTTTTGCTAATGTTTATTCCGATTATCATAAATTAGATGGAAGAATATGTTTTTAACAATAATGTGGAACATATCAGATTTTTTTAACTTCTATGGTCATAGAGGGGACTTTGACTTATGAAACATTCATATATTCATTGTAGGTTATTTCCATTAGGTTAATAAATCATTAAATACACGCACATTCATTCTCACATGCACACTTCCAGACTCTTTGAGGCAAAGGGAATAATAATTCTGGTTAAAGAAACATTTCCCGCCCTAGACGTGAATCGAACTCGGGACCTTCGCGTGAAAAGTCAGCTTGCTGACCATTCAACCACGCAACGTCTTTATTATGAGGGTGGGGGGAAAAGTCATGGCAACTGCTTATTTTCTTGAAGATACCAGTCCGGTTGGAAAATGTGACATATACAGACGAAAAGACAAGGTGTTAACTACGTGTGAACAATGAATAGCACTGAATATCGTAACACGTTAATTTATTACGATAGTATACATGGCAATATGGCCTTCACGGTGCAAAAGAATGACCACACAGAACACATATAGTTGACATGACAAACCTGGGTCTAAAGACCCTCAAAGTAGTCCTCTGCTACTGTCAGCACATTCTGCCAACGATTGGGAGGCACTCAATACCACCTTCCACAGCATTTGCCGCACCATGTGTGAATCGGGTCATCTGTCCGCACACAGCATTAGGAATGTCCTCTGGTGTTGCAAACCGCCTACCACGCAGTGGTTACTTAATCTTTCGAATGAGATCAAAATCACAGGGCGAAATGTCGGGAGAGTACGGTGGGTACTCCAATTCTTCCCATCCCCAAAGTCGCAGTAGCTGCCCTACACACTCTGCTTTATGTGGTTTTGCTTTGTCGTGCAGGATTATTGCGCTGTCCACTGTAGTACTGTGCGGTCACTGTTCTGCCATGTGGAACCAAGTGGCAAACAATGACACCCCTGACGTCATACGCGACGATCACCATCAATTTGACTGGGGAAGGATTCTGACGGAACTTCTGCCTCCTTGGTGATCCAGCATGTCGCCACTCCTCGGACTGATGTTTCAGTTCTGGTTCGTATGCGCTGACCCAAAATTTAACGATGACACACCTCCTTGCTGAAACTTTCCTACCCACCGTGCTACTGTACAGTATAGCAGGACATTATTCCCAAGGGCTTCCACTAATTCACTGTGGCATTCCATCGCATTTCTTCCTCGGAGAACGGCTATTTTAATGTAAGCGCGGTGCGCTACTACCAGCTATCACAGAGCCATCTGTTATTCTACATACACACTATGCCTGCAGAACTTCCACACGACACTTATACGTTTATGATCCGTTCACATATCTACAAGAAAAATATTAGTTGCCATGACTTTTGCCCCAACCCTATTTTGTTTTTAAGTTTAAAGTTTTGTTATAAAATAGTGTATATAATTAATTTATAATTTTGTATAGTTATTACACCCATTTATTTTACAATATATACTATTGTGAACGTTTTAACCAGAAGTGTCCAACTAGAAACTTTCATCTTCAAGGTTTTAGATAAAAGAAAAACATATGAAATGATTTATAACGATAAAAAATATTCTATTGTGATTTTTTGTGTTATGCCGTATAATTAGCGTACATTAATGTATTACAACCTATGATTTTCAGCGCCTACTATAACATTTAAAATACGAGTTATGCATATATCTTTGATATTTTAATTAATAGTTTCTTTTTTTTTTTTTTTAGGTTTACGTACATGTCTTGAATGTTTTATATATTTGCATACATTATGCTAATAAGATTTTTAAGTGCTAGAAATGTGTGTGTCTAATTCTGTACGAAATGACTGAGATGATCATTCTCTTTGTTAAACATGTCTACAATAAAGACTTAAAGTATTATCAAAGTGTATTCCTAAATGTAAATATTGGAAGCTGCAGTTATTTCTTTATACTTACTGTTTTACTTTGGAATTTATGGAAATATGGGGTACGCAAGAGACAGATCAGTAAGAAACCAAAACAGGCCGGTAGAGAATTGCTTGCGCACTAGCGTGACTTATGTAGTCACGTCACATATTTTAGATAATCTGTTCGTCATCCTCATTAAGTGCATTACGAAATGTGTTATGTAAATTTAAAGGTATTTTCCTTAACAGATAGCAATCCCGCCTGTTACAGCCAATGAGAAATGCAAATGTGGTAAAAATACACACACCAGGGAAATTAGGTCTGGATTACTCTGGAATAGTAAATTATGTTTATAATATTTTATTTATTCTACGATTTACGAGTAACAATATAGCCATTTATTCCTGGCGTAAAAGACTCTGTTATTTTGTATCCTGTGCTGTAAAATCAAGAGGGTTGTAAAATGAAATCACCTTTTATAGCGCTAGAGTTATAAAATAGATGTTATAATTATAAATAAATCGTGGTACAGTTAATCCAAAGAGTATTCGTCTCCCGTTTATAGTTCTAGAAGAGAATTAAATCTTTAATTAAATGAGTTAACTTATAATTTTAATTCACAGAAAGTGCAAAAATATTCAATTTCTCTAATTTTTTCATATACATCATTCTATCAGCCTTTTAACGTTTTGAAAACCGCATTGGATTTAATTGTTTTCGTTTGTGGTGTTTATTATAGTTCATTTAAACCTTATTGGAGGAACTATTGCACGATACCTGATATTCGTGAACATTGGCTTGATCTGAGGGGAAAAATTATCAGTCAGAAATTATCAGACTTTCTCATTAGCACCATAGTTTTTAAGGCTTCAAAAATGTCAGTTTATATTATACAGGCGACTTTGCCAGATATTAAGAAATTTATTAAATATCGAAAATTGGCATTACCAGAGATAGAATTTGAACCTAGTTAATATCCTACATCAATATCTCGAAAATAATGTTCGGAGTTAAAATTTAGCGAGTTAAAAGCCGGAGAACAAATAATAGTAGATTTTAACAGTGGAACACGTTGTTAAGTTTATAAAACATATTTTGGTAAAAAATAAAACCAAGTTTTAACAATCGCAGCATTAAGATATTGGGGTAAAACGTGTACGTACATGTTTATTTCTTTGTTTTCATTTTAAAAATATAGTTCCTGCACTACATTTAAATATTTAATAAACTCCATATTTATTCAATTTTTGAAGACTGCAACTGTATGTTAATAAAAATTAAGTGTAAACTATTAACAAACGTTATTACACTAATGCACATTGTGATCATATTAAGTGGTAACTTTTCTCTTTCTCAGTGCCTTTTTATTCCTAAGGTTTCTAAGAACCCATTAAGAAGAATTCGATTCCTGGCGAGCAAAATCATATTTTAAAATTATAGGTCAAAACGACAATATATCGGAATAGTTTACCGTATAAAATATTAGCAATAATTTGGAAGCAATCATTTCCAACAAAGATTTGTTTCCAAAGTTTTCGAGGTGTAGCCACATCCTCAAGGAAATTAACTTCTTAAGCAATTATTTGATTTGAATAATTACCAATTGTCTAACGCTTTATTGATCATTTTAAATCAGTAGATACCTCAGGTTATTATATAAGTTAATTGGATTGTTAATTAACAAGTGTTGAATTAACGGCTGGTAAAATAATACTACTGCTAAATTGACATAGTTGTTGCAGAATTTCATGATACCTTGATACTCAGCTTAATGTAATACATCATAATGTTTTTTAAATCCAGCAATATTATATTAACAAACACCTGCAAGTTATGTCCTCATATTTCAAATATGAACTTAAAACACGTAAACAAAGAAACCAATGTTAACATTTCTTGTCTCTCATTTACATGAATGTATATGCTCTTATTGACTAAACGCGATGTAAGCTCTGCTTTATGTAGATGCCAAATATTGCAAACCTGTGATGCACCCTATAAATCATTAATCTGGTAATGGTACATTCCTAGCAGTAAAAAGAAAACCAATCAATTAGAACGGGACGAAGCAATGCCCTCTTTCGGAAATTAGGAGGATCTCTGTGATTGTACGTATTCATTTGTTTAATTATACCCTATACTAGATCCTGAAAAAAAAAATTATTTTACACACAGCCATGGATTATAAAATAACAGATGGAAACATTGCTTGTAATTTATTGGTCTTCGCCATGCGATTCCTAGCTCTCAAATGTTTCCGCCTTGCGGTAGATTTGCAACAAGGCAAATATTGGTATACTTTAGTTCTAGTATGTGATAACAGATACACAGTGTGTGTGTGTGTGTATGTGTGTGTGTGTGAGAGAGAGAGAGAAAGAGAGAGAGAGAGAGAGAGAGAGAGAAAGAGAGAGAGGGCGGTTCAATAAGGGCCCATGTTAGGAATGAAGACGCCATTTTAAACACAGATTGTTTATCTCTCAATATATTCCCTTTTAGGGATATACAGTTCTCCCAATGTTCCTGCCATTTTTAAACTCCTCCAAAAAGTAGAAATTATCAAAATACACCTGGCTCAAAGATGACCTCATTTGATCTAAATTTTGTTCTCGCGAGCCATTTATTCATGTTTGGGAACAGGAGAAATCGCAGGAAACCAGGTTCGGCAATATGGGGGTGCGGCAACGCAATTCATGTAGTTCAGCGGCGATAACTCCAGATGAATGTGCCGGTGCGCTGTCGTGGTGAAGCAGCACTTTCTTCTTCACTAAATGGGGCCGTGTATCCTCCAACTTCTTGTTGAATCGGGAATATTACTCACTGTATTATTGTCCATTTTTTCTAAGAAGTCAAGGAGTATGATTCCTTCGCATCCCAAAAAAATCGTTGTCATCACTTTTCCGGCCGATGAGAGTGTCTTTGTCTTCGTCGGAGCAGATTAATCGGAGGCAACGCTTGTTTTGGTTGTTGGCTAGGTTTCGGAGCAGATTAATCGGAGGCAACACTTGTTTTGGTTGTTGGCTAGGTTTCGGAGCAGATTAATCGGAGGCAACACTTGTTTTGGCTGTTGGCTAGGTTTCGGAGCATGATGATGACTCCAGGTTTCCGTGACAGCTCGACGCAGAAAGTCCTTCAAGTTTTTCTTAATTAACTCCAAATGCAGCTTCGAAGTTGACCGTCGCAACCGCTTGTTGTCTACTGCAGCAGCCATTGGACCGACAACTTTTTCATGCCCAACTTACCTGAAAAATATGAATTACCGTTTCCGTCGACAAACCTATGGCCTCTGCAACTTCGGGGACTTCGACAATCAGCGAGAGTCATATTCATGGACTTCTTCAATGATTTCTTCTGCAACCGCATCTACCTGGTGTCCCGAGGCTCTTCATCACAAACGGATGTTCGACCACATTTAAAATCGTTGAACAATATCTAGCTGTTGTTATAAATGGTGCAAATAGTTTCCAATATGACTTGTATCTCCTTGTAAGTTTTACCATCCAAAAGTAAAAGCATCTCTGAACGATACTGTACTTTTTCCAGTTTAGCAAAAACACGTTGAACTACTAACTGAATTGCCTCACAAATTCAAATTAACCTATGAATCAGTAGCAAATATGTTTTGGCGACGTGTAACAAATGAAAGTACAGGATGGTAACACCAACTTGCTTTGCAACACATCTATTTAGAAACCCGTCACTTACTAAACCGCCCTCGTATACAGTGTATATAAATAGCGCAATACCCCTTCATACAACAATACTGAGATATTTTGCAATGAATGTACATGCAGGAAACATTTTGAAAAGTAAAATGTTCTACAATGTAAATATAATTCTTCGCTGTAAATGGTTTTGCCACACAACTGAGGCTAGAACGTTAAGTTACGGTGAACTTGACGTAAAGTTAAGAATTGGCGCTAAACTAGAGGCCTATTAGGATACAGTTGACGTAACAGGAATGATTTTGATTGGTAATTGGTTTTACTACTCAAAGGTACTTCTTCACGCCAATTTGTTCCAATTAGTCACATGGCATCCAACTTAATACAGTGGGAAAGAAAAAGTTTGAAATTACCAAACTGCTAAGTTATGTCGCATTATGTTAACTCACGTTAAGCCAAACTTAAATAGCTCCATTTACGTCACGTTAAACCAACCCTAAATAGCTCAATTTAATACACTGTGTTAGTCTTTCACGTTAGGTTACGTTAAGTCAAGTTAGAACAACCCTAAATACCTCCATTTAATACATTGTGTTAAGCTTTTACGTTATGTTGCGTTATGTGAACACAAATTAAGCCAACCCTAAATAGCTCCATTTGTTACACTGTTTTTTACTTTCACATTTCGTCCCGTTAAGGCACGTTACGTTAAGTGCATCATAATGCGGACTTTACATTTAGCTGATACACAATCAACACGCTTTAATTCACTTCATTGAATTTGTTAATTACCCGAAGCCTATACATTCATCAGGATAGTTGTATAGATGGGCATGATAGAAAGAAATGCATTTGTAAATTAAAAAGAATATGCTTGTGCTTTACTGCAGGTAAATACATATATGTATTGTCTTTAATGTAACTATTGATGCAGATACATGCACTTATATACGAATATATGTAGTACTGTATTTTCAATGTTCGAAATATATTTTTCCTACTGCAATATACATACATGACTGGAATGTGATTTTGTTTGTACCATCTCAACTTTTGTTAATTACTTTAAGGCATTTTAGAGTGTTTAGAAGAAAATTGGGAGTGGTTTTTTAAAGTCTCACGGGTTCTTATGAAAATGTTGATGCCATTGCTTTGCTTTTTAGTTAGTATGTATTCTAAATGTCTTTTAAATTGGACAAAATCTTCGAGGGATATAAATTATTTTATGCATTTTATTATGTAAATATGTCGCTTAGTCAAAATGTCTAGTAATTTGAGAAAATTTGTTACAATTTTTCCAATTTGAACTTTGAACAACAAAAAAATGTATCAACAGACATCTTAAATAAATTTGATGATCGAATTGTAAAATTTTTATAAGCCTATAACAAAATGTAATCCTTAAAACCAACCATATTTTCACGAAAAATATTTTAAATGTATTATTATTATTATTATTATTATTATTATTATTATTATTATTGGCATTATCATCTCTTTCTCTATAGGATACTTCTGCACATTCTAGAACATTTTAATTGAACTTAAACAAAAACTGATAGGCATGGGATATTTTAAAAGTGTGAAAATCTAGTTTTGAGAAAAACGCTACTTTTTAAAAAGTATGCTACAAAAAAAAAAACAAAAAAAAACAACCTATTGTGCGATGTTTGAATGGCTGTAGAGCCCGAAGTAAGGGGAAGGAACATTTAAATGTTGACTCTGTGGACACCTTGAGACTTCAACAACCATATATTACAACATTAAATCAAGCCTCGAGTATGTGTTCTGAATGGTGGCCCGATACTATAGGATCACGAAGGCAGTGATTTAGCTCATATATGTGTTCCTCTTCCTGTCTATTCACTTTATATGCATAGTGGCAAGACGTCTTAAACCAAAACAAAAGAACGTCAGATAAATCACGTCGCGCTGTCTCTTGCATTCTTATGGATTTCTGATTTAGGCCAAAAGGCTAGGTTAACGGTGAAGGAGCATCTAGAAATATCTGGTGTCGTGAAATGCTTTGTTTTAATATTACGTGCTGCCTAAGAGGCGTGTCAGTGAACGTGCTTCGAAGGACGTTAGGACAATAGATGGCGTGCTCCGTTTCGCTACAACACAAGAGTCATAAATTATTCTACTCCACTTGCAAGCATTCCTTTTAAACAGTCTTGACGTTAAAGTTAAAAGTAACAACAGTGTCTGTTAAAATTATAACAAGTAACATATCCGTATGCGTTATAGAAGCCAGCTCATAAAAGAAAACCATACCAAAACATCGCATAGCTCTGACAAATCCGAAAAAAGAAATACGAAGAGATAGGGGCTGAAGAAAGAAATAATGAAACAAGCAGTAACGAAAGAAAGAAAATGTTCTAATGTGTTACATTCACATGGCCTGTAGTCGTTTATTTTTGCATAGCTTCTACAGGCTATTCTGGGAAAGTTATTTCCCTATCTACTTTATGTTAGCGAGATGCTTTTACAAAATGGTTTCAAGCACATTTCGTTTTCAAGTGCAGGAAGCTCAAGCAATAATCAAGTATTTAAAAACGGTAAACAGCTAATGGTGAACAGCCGGCATAGGAATTCTTGAACAGTTGGATTCAAATTATCTACGCCCAAACCATTATCACAAAAAAAGCAAAATAACAGCGGACAAAGGCCACTGAGGTAGGAAAAAACCGGTCCAAGTGGTGTCGGCAAACGCCAAAAGACTGTACGAGGGATGAGAGGTAGTTTTTTACGTGCTATGTCTTCGCTCATAGTTCAGTTGAACTTCTACTTTAGTTCCTCCCATTCTAGCTTTAATCTGTGCCTGGTGACAGCACTTCACACAACACAGTATTGAAAAATCCCAAACAATAACGGAAGAGGCTAAAGCTACCAAAAGGCATACCAAATAAATTTTATTTTTAAAGATATCTACATTTTTGTACAGTAACTTTTGTTTTCTCTTATGATTTACAAAGATATAAAAATGATACAAAAACACTTTGTCTATGAAGAAATCATGATATGGTATTTTAAAGGGTAGTTTGATGTGTGGAGATATAATTGAAAATCTCCGTGTCGCATCCTAGACCCTGAACTTAGATACCAAAAGTTGGTGTTATCAGTGTTTTCGTTTTTGAGGTTAGGCTTTTACGCGCACACACACACACACACACACACACACACACACACACGTATCCTACATATTATGTACGTAATACACGATTATGTTTCTAATTTTCTATTTATTATTTTTATTGAGGTGATCTCAAAGTTGTAGACATTTTCGATGGTCTCGATTTCAAATCTTTGCGTGCAGGGCAATACTTCCTCTCCACTTTTGCCTGGTAGAAAGAGTAACACATATTAAGTAGTAAAGTATTGTAGTTCACACTATACCAAGCAGAAGTTATATTACAACCAGCTGTCGTTTTTCGGAATGCAGCGAGAAACAAAGAAATACACTTGGTCAATTCTGAGATCATGCCCCATCAGCGAACTACTAATTAGCATCATACATTACAAAGTTCGGATCATTGGCGACTTCGCTAAAATCCCCAGGCTGGGAAGTCTACGAAGAGTCTTAATGGCTCAACCAAAAATTGGAAATAATCGCAGTCAACAGGTGCGATGGCACGGTATTTGTAGTGAATCCCATCATTCGGTTTGAGGGAGATTGAAACAAACCCTAGAAAACATGCATCGATGAACCACGTGTTTCTTATCTGGCCACAAATACAGTGTTCCAATTGAAAAGTGGTCGTCATTGGACTGCTCTTTGGTAATAGAGGAGATGTGCCAAAATTAACGTAGACACATTTAAAGTTTCTCAAATTGGGCTGTTTGAGACAGTGATTACATCGTAAGACATTACCATTTTGTTTTGCTTGAATTATAATTGTTATTGTTTCATATTGTTCAGAGTATGCATAGCCTTAGTTTATATATCAATTTAGTTTTCTATTTAGTTTTCTGAGGTCATCGATGCATAAATCGACTGGTGTCTTTGCACAAAAGGTGTCGTATTTGAAAGGGGAGTATTTTTATATGTTTTATATAAAGGATATATATATATATATATATATATATATATATATATATATATTTATAAATTACATAAATAATACAAATGCGCCACGGAACTGAAGTTTAGTAATGGATGCATAAAATAGAGCTTTCAAATACCTCAAATGTTAACAGAAATGATGACTTATACAGCTCAATATTAATATTTTCAAATGAAATAACATATGCCAGCTTTAAGGGTATATGGAAAGAGAATTCCATTGGTATTTTCACTTGCCTCAGTAATACTTGCAGTGAGTGATGAACTGTTTCATGTTTATGGAAGGAATGTTGCGTGCGCTTCTCCATAGTGCAGTATGCTTTTATATGAAAAGTTGAAAAGTAATTAGGAAAATAAATGACAATGTGTTCACTTTATATTTAATTCGTTAATTTTTTTAGTTTCCCTCTAGGAATTTACTAGTTTAATTAGATGTTAATGTGCAGTGTGTTAAAGTTCTGTGTATATGTACAGCGTGAGCGTTGCTGGGGACATCCGGCGACGCAAAAGTGGCTCCATCAATGGCGAAATCATCTTCCAGGAGAGCAGTGGAATCCTGGGGGTCACCAGACAGAGGTACACCGCATGTAGAGGGGCTCTTCGTAGTTCCTCTTGCTTTACGTATCAAGCTGCACGAGTTATCCTCTTAGATGCACTTGCTGTACCCTTTGGCATGCATTCCACTGCACTTTAATGTAGCTGTTGTAGCAGATTTGCATGACGCGATCTTCTGTTAGAGTTTTTACTATTGCACAGTTTTCTTGCGAATGTGCTAGTATCTTAGTAAATCAATTTAATTTTCTCTGAAGTTGTTGCTTCCTTTATGGAAATCCAATGCACAGTCTTCTTTACAACTCACTTCTAAGGTTTAGATGATTAGCATGCTTAGATTACACAGCTGCCACTTGTCTGTTCTTTGCTATCGTTTTCTTTTCTCCATCTTTTTGAGAATAAATACACTGCATCGTCATAACAAATAAATCACAAATGTTTGAGTTTGATTAAACCAATACATTGGCTTTAAAGCTCATTAATTTGCTTTAAAACAAATAGTTATCATATTTTGAACTACAGCAGTGGTATTAATTCTGGACACTTTTTGGTTAAATTAGCTTTCAGAAAGCAATATTGCATTAAATCCTGGATTATGCTTATGTGATTAATTATAATCAGGCAGTGATAGCATAATACATTATTGAGCCTTTTACCACAAACTGGAGCTAATTTGACTCTCAATGGGCTAATTGGAAATATATTATTTTATATATACACACATATATTTTATATTTTTTCTAATGTGAAAATTTTAATTATTGCTTTCATAGTACATAAAATAGCTAAACATTTACGGAAAACCAGTAATTTTAGGATTTTGACACCATGAACACCATTATCTTAAATATACGAAATTTCCCCGTTTTGGGTCCCCACTATTATATGAGACAAGAACTCTTTATATTTCATATTGGTTGCAAGGGATAATAAAAAAGCATACTTTTTTAGTTTATACTGCATCCAATATGAAATATAATGACTTACTACTCTCTTATAGGGGGCTCGAAATGAGGACATCTTGTGTACGATTATGGTGTTCATGAAGTTGAAGTGTCATAATCCCAGAAATTTATAAATTTCTTTGTTTCTCTGTTATAACATGCATTTCGGTTTTTACTTAGATGCAATATAAAATAAAATATATGAGTATATATTTATAAAATAATACACATTTTCAAAAATGGGCTAAATTAGTTGCAGTCTGTGGTAAAAGGTTAAATAATGTATTATGCTAACATTTCCTGCCTATAATTCATCAGATAAGAATAAGCTTGAATAAGAGTTAAATGCAATATTGTAATCTGACTTTAATTTAACTAAAAAGGGTCTAGAATTAAAGTCAGTACTGTAATCTAGCTTTAACACAAGTAGGGGATCGTGGGTTCTACTCCCGCCTTGGGTATGGGTGTTTGTGTGTTTGTAAATGTGGGTTTGTGTATTTGTAAGAGAACGGTAAACAAAGGAAATTTAGAGAAAATGGACAAAAGAGGAGCAAGAAAAAAGTAAAAAAAAATAATAAAAATAAGAGAATCTAAAATATTTTAATAAGAGAAGAAAACTAAACGTATTGAAATGGATTTATCACATGTTCGAACCTTAGATGCACCTTTCTGTCTCAAACTTAACACCAATGATCAATATGTAGCACGTACAATGCAAAATAGCGTAGCGATTTCGAGGTTTGATTTTACACACCTTCAGTTATTCCCAGCGTTCGGAGTGTTTACAAAATATATTTTAGTGCATAGATCTGGTGTCTGTCATTGTAAAATTATATGGAGAATATTCAGTAGTATGCCAGTAAAATATAACTAAAAAGTTACGTCACAATTACTTCAATGTTGGTTTTGGATTTAAAATGCGGTATTATCATATAACATCCGTTTCAAGGGATTTCTCTTTAAAATATAACATCATATTATAATACTAAGCTATTAGAAAATTTAATACATCGAGGCAAATATTAATTTTCAGATGATTAGCAACAACATAATGTTCAAAGATAGACTTAATTAGCTGGAATAATTATTTTATTTGTATTTACACTATAAGATTGTAGCCTCTCACTAAAATTTCAGTATGAATGACTTGTGGTCGTCAAAAACGCATTACAAGTAACAACCTTATAGTCACTGAGCCTGTAAAGTCTCTGTGTTCCCTTCCTTCAGAAAAAAATGTTTGCTGCTCCCATGCCGTAGGTAATTCGTTTGAATGTATAACAATTTATCATTTTTAAGGTTATTTATGCTCTTAATATATATCTTAAATTTGATAGGAGTGCAAGAAAAGCTTATCAGAAGTGTTCAGGAGTAATTTAACCTTTCATTAAATTATACGATGGAATTCCAGACACATTTAAGTAGCTATGTCCAGATACAATTATCAGCTAGAGAGCAAAACATATCCATGCTCTTATAAAGTTAATACACAACGCACACTGCTCGATGTCCGTGCCTGCATCTGAAGTATCGCAAGTTGCAGAAATACTAGGCGTTACCAACCGAGCAGAACATCACGTCTTCTGGATTTGTTTTTATTGTCTAATGAGGCGACATCTTTGTTTTACAGCATACAAAATATTATTAATTTATTGTTTCAAATGAATAGTTGAGTGATGTACTACTACATAGAAATAAACGCTTACGAAAGCTGCTGAAACAGTAGGTAGATATATGTTTTTTAATTTCTTTACCAAAAGGCAATTATTTATATTTCGTATTATAACTTTATTACCAAGCGCCCGCATGTGGGGTTTTGGTAGTCGAAACGGCGCCTCGATGTGTTTTCTCCGGTTTCCCCCGCCACTCATACCACCAATTGTTCCACCATCACCTTTCCTATCATCCGTTTCGCTTGCATGTCATCATCCGCTTCCTCACGCTCATGCCTCGCTACGGGCCGATCACTCTTCCAGGTTCTTCATTCTGTGGTTACATGCCGTTGGCTCCCCGATAGGCTTCTGACTCCTAGGCACCTGCTTGTAAGCCCTAGGTGGTGTCTAATACGGGGAGGGTAATCCGACTACGTGCGTACGATTATAACTTTATTTTAATAAAGTACAGAAATTGAAGTTCCTAAATCCGTATTTTCACAGGTAATACCATAAAAGGAACTCAGGTAGTCGGTTGCTATTTGTTATGATTATTTCACTAATAAAATATAAATTAATAGCACTTTGTATTATAAAGTATATACAAAGTGGCTAATTTATATTCATATCATCAGAATATGGCGCATTGCTCCATTAGCACCAAGTCTTTGAGTTGTGGAACAATGTAACTTCTGAAGTAAACACGCAATTAAAAGAATAAAATGCCTGGCCTCTGGAGGAACTTTTTTTTTTCTTCTTAAAACAAAGTAAAGGACGCTTGACCAGCTCATTTTTGTTGTTAATTTTGGGTTTAACTTCCTTGAACCTGGTACCTAGGTTATATAAGGTGGTGAATGAAATTGGTGAAATATTGCTCAGCTGCGCTCCATGGGCTTAAAGTTACTCGACATTCGTCTTCTTAGAATAAGGGAGAAACCCACAAAATGCTTATCCGGGTAATCCAACCTAACCGAGATTCGAACTCGTCACCTTTTGATTGAATGTAAGGCAGATACGCTGTCTCCATATTACAGAGGCGGCAAGGCTAGCTTTTAAAGCTGTAATTTTCTTTTGAAATTATAGAGATTAGAAACAAATGACGGACGATGATCATTGTGTTATATACCGAGCATATAATGTTACCTGTAAATAAAAGTCTCTATTTTATAAAGCGAGTATATTTATAAAACGAGCGAAAGGAAATATCGTAATTACCATTACAGGTAATCTGTATGTATTGCTTTTATTCGATCATAATTAACTTTTCCGGTTATACAAGTATCTCGGCTACAGTCATTATTAAGCACCTAAGTTAACAGGTTTACAAATATCTTACCTTGTTATACTAATGCCAATGAGAGGATAATTAACATAATGTTATGGTAATGTTATAGATGCCTATGTATTTGATTATGGACTGAAGTGGTTAATTTAAACATGGAGGAGGCATACATTTCGGACGATTATAATAATATCAGATAAGACAGTTAAAAACACTGTAATCATGTAAGTAAATGGAGTGTTATTTATGGACGCTCTTTAACTGCTGTGGTTTTCAGCGTCTCATTCTATACTGGGCGTGAAAGACCGCTTAATTTTGCTCAGATGTCTCTCTATCAAGTTCTTTTACTACCGTAAATCTACGACACGGGACCAACGGCTTTACTTCCCTTCCGAAGGAAGCCATGTTAAGGATTTTTATGCCCGAAAAAAAAACCCATCGTCCTTCGCCTGGTTTGAACCCGCGACCTTAGGTACACGAAATTAGCTTGGTAATCATTTCACCACATTAATCATGTGAGCAGCGATAGCTTGATTTCCAAGGAGTCCTTAAAGCTAATTTTGTCCATTTCGTGCTTACTACAGGCGTGTGAAGTTGATATATTTATTCATTTTTTTTGGAAATATTTTTATCAGTATAGAGTAGGAGGATCGGCTGATAAGTCCCGAGCCTCTCAATGAAAACATTATTATTATTTTTTTTTTTTGCTTTATTCCTCAAAATAATCTCCAGAAAGGCTAATACATTTATCATATCGGTGTTCTAATTTAATTAAACCATCTCTATAGTGCGATTTATCAAGGTCCTCAAAATAGCCATTTATCTCATCAATGACCTCGTTGCTGGAAATCTTTGTCCTCCAAGAAATTTTTTGAAGGTTTGGGAACAGGTGGTAGTCACTGCATGCTAGATCTGTCGAATAGAGTGGATGTTCAAGCAATTCCAACTTTAATTCGCACATTTTCCCCATTGCAATGACTGAACGATGGGCCGGAGCATTGTCATGATGAAACTTTTTTTTTTTTGTCAAATGTGGTCTCTCTGTTTACCTCATCACTCAAACGTTGCAGTAAGCTTGCGTAGTAGTTACCAGTGATACTTTTACCCTTTTCCAAGTAACCAATAAAAATAATTCCCTGAGCACCTCAGAAAACACTCGCCATAGCCTTGTTAGCTGACAAAATAGACTTTACTTTTTTTGGAGTTGTTCACCTGGCGCAATCCACTGTTTTGACTGTGAATTACTTTCTGCAGTGTAGGGATGTATCCATTATTACATCCATGGTAATAAGCCTTCTCAAAATTCACTGGGATTTTTACGGTAGAACTCCACATTCTTAACAGAAACAGTTTTTCTTTGTATCTTTTGATCAGGTGTCAACAAACGCGGCACCCATCTTGCTCAGAGCTTGTGAAACTCAAACAACTTTACTGTGCGGTCTTCCAGTACTAAACGATGAATTTTTTCAATGATCTCTGGAGTTTCTCTTCTACAAGACGTCCAGAGCGAGGCTCATCACTAGTACTCGTAGTCCCATTCTAAAATCTGTAACCCACGTTTTAATCATTGGATATGAAGAGGCAGAGTTTTTCAATGTTTTGTCCATTTCCTCCTTGATTTCTTTAGGCGTGAGCCTTTCACTGCTCGTTTTTCCAAATTCTCCATTTTCGTGAAAACTCTAAAGTGTCTTGTTTAAAATGCTGTCGTTTGAAAACTAAAAAATCTGATGTGTACCATTCACATGACTTTCTCTATATCCCTGAAACAAATTATTCTTAAAAAGCTTATACTTCTATTTACTTCATGCTAATCAGTAAAACATGAGCAGAAATAGCCATATTACTTGCTTCCTTATAAGTAGAGGTGAAATAAGGGAGTACTGTAGGTTAAAGTGATAATCAAAAGCTGGTTGCTATGTCACTGAAGTTCCTTTGTTTACATGGACAGCAGTGGACTAATTCCTGTATGAAAAATGTAATGTTTTTCATAGCAGAAACCAAAAATAAGGAATGTCAACAAAATCGACGAACTGTACGAAAAAAATGTATATAACATAAATTGTGTGTTTTAACGTGCTCTACATTTTTTGTGTAGTAAGTTGTTATCCACCTCTTACGGTTTAGCCGTTATTCAAAATTCAGTGAAATTCATCAAGAATAAACTACTCTTCAGAGGCTATTCCCAGAAAATTCAAGATATACATTTTATTTGTCAGGTAAATATCTTTAATATATAATAATATATATGATAATATATGATATTTTAAAATCGTTAGAGCCATTTTTTTAGAAAATCGAAATTTTCGAAAAAAGTTCCATATAAAGGGTAGTTGGGGTGGGGGATTTTTTTCAAAACCTTCGTGTCGCATTCCTGGAAGATACTAAACTTAAATACCAAGTATGGTATTTTAGCTTCTTTTCGTTTTTGAGTTATCGTGTTCACAGACACACGGACACACACACACACACACACACACACACACACGGACCTTTTATGGATACAGGGGATCCTAAAACATGTATTTCCGGTGAAATCTCGGTATCGAATTTATTGGTGAAGTGCAGTACACTCTCTATACACTATGTACATAGTGCCTATAGAGAAAGTAAAAAGCCATTGACTTAGAACTATGGATACAAGCTACTCTAGAGTTAAACTATACGATGCTACCGTCTAACTGGCTAGTGGCGCCATATCTGTGTGAGGCCCGGGTCTTACTAGCCGACCCTAGTATATACGTATTTCTAAAATTACATAACAAATGATTTTTCATTTGTATACTTTTAAAATATTTCACACGATCTATTAACGAAACTTAACTTAAATAAAGGTACATTTATTTAGGATTTACGAAATTTGCATGTGTTTGCCCTTAAAATCATCACAAAAAGTTGAAATGAATTGTTAAAATATATATTTGTGTAGATTAAAAAAATCTGAAGTGTTTCATGCACATGATTTTCTCCACCGGTTCTGCAAACAAACTATTCTTATAAAAGAGATTCTTTTATCTGCATTCTGCTAATCGAGATAAGCTTGGTTCCTTGTAAGCAGGAGGGAAATATGGCCAACAGGATAGTCCTATATTTTAAAAATCTGATGTGTTCCTTTCACAAGACTTTCTCTACATCTCTGCAACAAATTATCGTTAACAAGCTTATGCTTCTATTTACTTCATACTAATCGACAAAAAAATTAGCAGAAACGGTCTTATTACGTGCTTCCTTGTAAGTAGAAGCAAAATAAGGGAGTACCATAGCTGGTTGCTATGTGACTGAAGTTCCTTTATATGGACAGGAGTTGACAAATTCCTGTATTAGAAAATTGTGTTTTCCAAGCTAAAACCAAAAACAAGGAATATCTAAAAATCCATCAACTCCAGGAAACAAATGCATATAACATAAATTGTGTGTTTTAATGTGCTCTACATTTTTTGTGAGCTAAGTTTTTGTCCATCTCTTACGGTTTAGCAGTTATGCAAAATTCCGTAAAATTCATCAAGAATAAAGTAGTCTTCAGAGGCTACTCCCAGAAAATGCAAGATATACATTTTATTTGTCAGGTAAATATCTTTAATATACGATATTTTAATCAAAATCGTTAGAGCCATTTTTGAGAAAATCAAAATTTTCGAAAAAAGTTCCATGTAAAGGGTAGTTGGGGGTAGGGGGATTTTTCTCAAAATCTTCCTGTTGCACCCCTGGAAAGTACTAAACTTAAATACCAAGTTTGGTATTTTACCGACTTTTCGTTTTTGAGTTATCGTGTTCACAGACACACGGATACACGGACACACACACACACACACACACGGACTTTTTCTGGAAATGCTTTTTTATTTCATTCAGGGGATCCTAAAACATGTATTTCCGGTGAAATCTCGACATCGAAATTTTAGGTGGAATGCAATACTTCCCTGTCCCTATGTACATTGTACATACGGGGCTAGAGAAAGTAAAAAGTGCATATTACATAAAGTATGTGTTTAAACTTCTACATTGTGTAGCAAGCCTTTGTCTATTTCTTATGGTTTACTAGTTGTGCAAAATTCATCCAGATCGAACATGTCTTCAAGAGCTAAGCCCAGAAAATTCATAATATACATTTTATTTGAGAAGTAATTAGGTGACGTACGGTATTTTAATCAAAATCCTTTTCAAACATTTTTCCATGAGGCTAGTTTGGGGTGGGGGGATTTTCCTGAAAATATTCGTGTCGTATCCTTGGAAAATAAACTTAAATACCAAGTTTGGTATTTATGTTATTTTAGATTTTGAGCTGTGTTGTCCACAGATACACACAGAAACACGCCTAAACCTTTTTCTAAAAATGTTTTTTACTCAGGGGACCTCAAAACATCTATCCAGTGAAACCTCGGTATCAAATTTTTGGGTGAAATAAAATACTTTCTGTATACACCATGTAGGTACATAGTTCGTGTAGCGAAAGTAAAATTTTTGTTCCATTCCTTTCTTTAACTGAAATGATCCTATCATCTGGCTTAGCTTTGGAACACGTTGCCTAATCAATTGGTGCTGATTCATAAAACGCCATTGGATTTCTGTTTCTCAATGAGTTTTATACCTTAAGTCACAAACACATTCACACTTCCAGACACTCAAGAGGATAGGGAATAATGCCACCCTCAGCCGAAAAAGGAACCCGGGACCCCTCGCACAGCAGGCAGGTGCTTTAGCGACTGAGATACGGGGTCAGCGTACTTCAAAATTGTTTTTGCCTAAGAAGGCAACTGTTATTGTTGCAAATGTAAATTACAATGTCAAGGCTACAAGGAGTGCCTATATCAACACCTACATGTAGACTCTTATTAATATACGCCTAATTGTTTTAATTTTTAGGTGCTAGCGTGGGGTGATGATAGTTGGTCATGAACTGTATGAAACATGTGGCTTGGATATGATGTAGTGGATGCCCAAATTGAGAAACGTAATTTAAGTAACTGGAATGACAGGTTTGTGACGCATAAAGTATTCCTGATATGGTTTCACGGGGATTTATTTACCAGAAACTATATGATTAAATTTCATTCTAATGATTCAGAGGGTATTCTTGGACTATGTCTTTATCATTTACTTCCTGTTTACATAGGAATTGTTGCATTCGATGATATGAGTATTAATAAATTAGAACGGATAACAAGACTCCTCAGATTATACCTAAAGGTGTTTTTAGAGAAACATGCTAAACGTGTAGCTGGTAGAAATCGCTCCACTGTTAGAAGAGCTAACTGCAGAATTTACGTCACATTTCCACAGATATTCAGGAAATACTGCTTAATTTTAGATCGTTGAGAATGTAAACTTATTGATATAGACTGCAAAACTACATAACGTTAGTAATAGATATTTATATTATTTGAGGCCAAGATAATGTTATCACAAGTGGTACGTTTTTTGCCTCAGTTGGAAAGGTATAAGAACGAAAAGCACTGGTCTCATAGGCCAGTCACAGGACCTACCTGATGTGCGAGGGATATTATTTCATTGTGTGTATAACATTTTTGTTATAGTTGTGAAATAAAACTTTATTTTTAGATAATAAATCTGATGTGTTACACTCCCATGACTTTCTCTAGCCGTTCTACAAACTTCTTACATAAGATTATTCTTCTTTCTGCACCTTGTTAATCGAGGTATTCAGCACAATGCTCTTATTACTTAGTTCCTTATAAGTAGGAACAAAATAAGGGAATACACTAGGCTAAATCGATATTCAAATATTTTAAAAGCTGTCGTTATGCGATTGTCATTACAAATCGCTTCTTTTCTTGGCCAGGAGTAGAACAAAAGAAAAACGGACGCTCCCGTCTGAGTAAAGTATAAGTACTTCACAACTGAAACTAATAGCAATGAATACCTCGAAAACGGTAAGCTCCACGAAAAAAATGTATATGACGTAAATTGTGTATTTTAACAAGGCCTATATTTTTTGTACAGTAAGTTTTTGTCTATCTCTTACGGTTTATTAGTTATGCCAAATTAAGCAAAATTCATCCAGAATAAACATGTCTTTAGAAGCTATTCCCAGAAAATTCAAGATATACATTTTATTTGTCAGGTAAATATCTTTAATATACGATATTTTAATCAAAATCGTTAGGGCCATTTTTAAGAAAATCAAAATTTTCGAAAAAAGTTCCATGTAAAGTGTAGTTTGGGGTGGGGGATTTTTTTCAAAATCTTCGTGTCGCATCCCTTGAAGATACTGAACTTAAAAATCAAGTTTGGTATTTTAGCTACTTTTTGTTTTTGAGTTATCGTGTTCACAGACACACGGACACACACATACACACGGACACACACATACACACGGACGTTTTTCTGGAAATGCTTTTTTTGGATTCAGGAGATCCTAAAACATGTAGTTTCGATGAAATCTCGACATCGAATTTTGGGTGGAATGCAATACTTCTCTATCCCTATGTACATTGTACATACGGGGCAAGAGAAAGTAAAAATTGAGTGACTCAAACAAATGGAAAAAATCTGATGTGTTCCATTCACATAACTTTCTCTATATTTCTGCAAAAAATTATTGTTAAAAAGCTCATGCTTCTTTTTACTTCATACTAATCGAGAAAAAATCAGCAGAAATAGTCCTATTATTTGCTTCCTTGTAAGTACGAGGCGAAATACTAATGGTTAAAGTGATAGTCAAAAGTTGGTTACTAAGTGACTGAAGTTCATTTGTTTGTATGGACAAGAATTGTTAAATACCTGTATGAGAAAAGTATGTTTTTTAAAGCTGAAACCAAAAACAAGGAGTATCTCAAAAACGAGCAACTCCACGAAAAAAAATGTATGTAAGATAAAATGTGTGTTTTAGGGTGCTTCACATTTTTTGTGTTGTAAGTTTTAGTTCATCTCTTACGGTTTAGCAGTTATGCAAAATTCCTTAAAATTCATCCAGAATAAAGTAGTCTTCAGAGGATATTCCCAGAAAATTCAAGATATACATTTTATTTGGCAGGTAAATAGCTTTAGTATACGCCATTTTAATCAAAATCGTTAGAGCCATTTTTGAGAAAATCGAAATTTTCGAAAAAAGCTCCCTACAAAGGGTAGATGGGGGTGGGGGGATTTTTCTGAAAATCTTCGTGTCGCATCCCTGGATGATACTAAACTTAAATACCAAGTTTGGTATTTTACCGACTTTTCGCTTGTGAGTTATCGTGTTCACAGTCACCGGACACACACACAGGGACCTTTTTCTGAAAATGCTTTTTTTGGTTACAGGGGACCCTAAAATATATATTTCCGGTGAAATCTCGGTATCGAATTTTTGGGTGGAGTGCAATACTTTCTCTATACTCTATATACAAAGTGCATATAGAGAAACTAAAAAGAAAGGAAAAAACCATTTTTTTTTAAAAAATCTGATGAGTTACATTCACATGATTTTCTCTAGCTGCTCTACAAACAAACTTCCTACAAAACATTATTCTTTTTTCTACACAATGCTAATCGAGAAAAACATTATCAGAATATTTTTATTACTTAGTTTCTTATAAGTAGAAGGGAACGCACTAGGTTAAAATGATAGTCAAATGTTTTATGCGATTGTAAGTGCAAATCGCTTCTTTGCTTGCCAGGAGTAGAGCAAAAGAAAAGCGGATACTTGCTGTCTGAGAAAAATATTAGTGCTTCATAATTAAATCCAACATTATACGAACGTTTTTATTACTTAGTTCCTTATAAGTAGAAGAGAACTAAGGGAATGCACTAGGCTAAAGTCAAACGTTTTAAAAGCTATTGTTATACGATTGCCATTGCAAATCGCTTCTTTGCTTGCCCGGAGTAGAACGACAGAAAAACGGACTGTTCCTGTCTGAGAAAAGTATAATAGTTCACAATTGAAACCAATAACAGGAATATCCTGGAAACGGTTGGTTTCTCCACAACAGAAACGCAAAGGACATAAATTGTGTGTTTTAACGAGATCTAGATTTTTTTGTGTAGTAAGTTTTAGTCTATCTCTTATTGTTTTGTAGTTAAGCAAAATTCGTCAAAATTCATTCAAAATAAAGAAGTCTTCTGAGGATATTCCGAGAAAATTAAAGATATAGTTTTTTGGGAATGTAAATGGCTTTAATAAAAGGGATTTTAAACAAAATCGTTGGAGCCATTTTTGAGAAAATCACGATTTTTGAAAAATTTTCCACATAAAAAAAAGTAGTTTGTAGTGGGGAATTTTCTTGAAAATCTTCGTGTCACATCCTTGGAAGATACTAAACCTGGTATTTAAGGGTCTTTTCATTTTTGGGCTATGCTGTCCACAGACACACACACATATACATACACACACGGACCGTTTTCTTAAAAATCATTTTGGCAGATTCAGGGGACCCCAAAACATATATTTGCAGTGAAATCTCGACATCGAATTTATGGGTGGAATACAATACCTTCTCTATCCACTATGTACATTGTACATGCGGGATAGAGAAAGTAAAAATCAGTTCAATAATGTAGTGTTTTATACAAACAAAATAAAATAGAAATTGTGTAAAATATTGCAAGAACTATCCAAAAGAAATAGGTTTACTCTTTAGCATTAGTAAGCCAGGACGCTGAAATATCCAATACCAATTTAATAAAAAAGAGTTTTATGTTATTAAAGACGCTAGTCTGATGTACTAGGAACTACGAAGCTAGTACCATAAAGTTTCAATGTTAGGGCAAAATAACGAGATCCCTACTTCATTTTAGAAGGTTACTAGGTACTAAATATGACAATAATCTTTATAATTCGAAGTGTAATCCTGAAGTAAAGATGCTCGTTTCTGGTATTTTTGCTAAGTGAAACGTGTAATTAATTTCGAATATCTGAAAACTTAACAATCTTGAAAAGTAGTTGTGTTGTATTGGCTTGTACCTTGCCAAAAGCGTCTACAGGCAGGTTTATGTGATCTAGCATATAAATTAAAATTTACTACTTATGCCCCACCTAAAATAACATGTTTATAATAAAATTAATTTTAATAGCTAATTATAATTAAAGGTGCTACATACATTCTAAATGGTATTGCAAATACGTGTGCATTTAGGTGCCTTTTATGTTTACTGTCTCTAGCATGTATACATATACAATATATAAAGTAGCTAGAAAAGGTATTCCACCCAAAAATTCGATGTCGAAATTTCACCGGAAATATGTTTTGAGGTCCCTTGAGTCCAAAAGAAAATTATAGAACAAGGGTCCGTGTGTGTGTGTGGATAATATAGCTCAAAAACGGAAACACCGCTAAATGCCAAACTTGGTATTTGTGTTTAGTATATTCCAAGGATGAGACAATAAGATTTTCAAGGCAATCCTCCACTCCAAATCACCATTTAAATGGACATTTTGGGGGGGGGGGGGGAATTTCATGTTTCTCAAAAAATGGCTCTAACGATTCTGATTAAAATACTGTATATTAAAGATATTTACATCACCAATAAAAGGTACATCTTAAATTTTCTGGGAATTGTCTCTGAAGACCTCTTTACTCTAGATGAGTTTTGCAACTGGTAAACCGTACGGGATGGACAAAACTTACTACATAAAAAAGTAGATCTTGTTAAAACACATCATTTACGCCACATAAATTTCTTTAGTAGAGTTGACCTTTTCGAGGTATTCCTTGTTGTTGGTTTCAATTTTAAACTACGTAACTTTTCTCAAACGGAAAGTCACATTTTGTTTCTTCTCTCTTATTTTAATGTTGGCCATGTATAGCGAACCAAACTTCTATTGTTTCAGATAGCGACCAGCTTTTAAAGGATTTGACTATCGCTTTAGCTTAGTGTATTCCCTTCTGCTTATAAGGAATCAAGCAATAAGACCGTTTCTGCTAATGTTTATGTTGATTAGCATGGTGAAGATAGAAAAAATAGTATTTTGTAAGAATAGTTTGTATTTGGAATAGCTGGAGAAAGTAATATGAATAGAACACATCAGATTGTTTTATTTCTTATTTATTTTTTTTTAGAAATGAAAAATGTGCTGGAGTTTCCAAAAAGAACTGCAAATTGCATTTCAATTCTTTAGAGAGAGCGCTGCAAAGACGAGGACATTCAAGGTTCAAATTAATTCTTCAGGTAAAAATCGGGTTCTCGGGGCAAATCCGCATTTAACTTTTTCCGTCCTCAACATAAATATATTTTATAGTTCAAAATTTAATTTTAATTAGTCACAGAAAGGTTTTTTCATTGTATATAACTCGAACAGTTTTTTGTCCTTCCGTTACTCAAAAGAGGCTGAAAACGCTACAGTGACATGCATTAAAAAAAAAAAAAAAAAAAAAAAAAAAAAAGGCATTTGCAATTCCTCAAATATTTTAGATTTGCTTTTCACTAATTCTATAATAAATCCTTATACTTTATATAAAATAATACAATAATTGAGGAAACAATTATTTTCATAGGTTAAATAAATTAATTTTTACAAACGTCTATTATCCATTGATATTAAATTTAACACCACTTATCCTTCATACAATTGCTCTTAATATGTTTAAAGAATCATATTTTGAACAATCAAACTCAAGTTAAAATGGAGAAAAATGCAAATGTATTATTCGATGATTGCTTGTAATAGAAGTGTACAAGAATTTCGAAATCACAAAAAAAAACAAGAACTTCATCAGAAATATTAAAGCAAAAAATATCTACAAATAAACAAAGCTAACTTCTTATACATACTTCTTATAATAACTTTCAGGAGCTTGGTTTGCACTAAGTTATATTGGATAAATCTAATACTTATTTCTTTTCTATTAATCTTTTTCAACGGTATTCAAGTTTGAAAAGAAACAATAATTGTAGCAAATAAAATAGATAAACCTCCTAATAATTAATATGAATTTTGGAGAGCTACATAACGTTTCCATGACTAAAAATACACATTTTTGTATTTTTAACCTTTGACGGCAGTAATTGAAATTTGATGTTCACTCTGTTGATGAATAAAAACGAAAATTATCGCAGTCATGTTTAGTTTTTCCATCATGTACTTGATGTGATTTAAGCTCTGTGCCGTTTGTTATGCAGTGAACGTGGTTAGCTCACGGGGCGTGACCATAAGCCGGAAATAAAAGCGGTAGCCGATATTTGGAGCTTCTCCACGTGTCGCAGGTTTTTAGAGAAGCTCTGGGCATTCATAAACTGACTGGCTTGAAAGAATACATAATATACTTTCTACAGTAATTCATCAAGCAACCGAGGGTTTTAGAGAGCGATATTTTCATCCTTTACGTTATTTTTTATGGTGCCTTAGTTTAAAATAAGATATTACGAATAACGAAAGACATTATAAGTAATTCACCATTACTTTTCTAACGTTATATACATCTGAATTACGATCAGAGGATGTACATTATATTTTATCAAATAACATTTTATATATAAAACAGCATTATTTTACAAATTTTGAGACTGAAATAATCAAAATGGTAATATGCATACGGATTCGCTTAAAGATTTGATAATATAAGTTAAAACAATTGACAATACCTGTTGAATACATGAGCAAAATGTTTCTATCATTTGCCCTGTAAAAATAAAAATGTTAAAGTTGCTGCTTTCCATCAGAGGACTAATATTGAAAATCCTATTTTCAAAAGTTTCTAGTGATTTAGTTGAGAGATCAGTCTTACGTATCAGATTTCATGGTCGTATTATATATAGAATGTTTAACAACATTAGCGTATACTTTAAATGTATATCAATCCTTCAGTTATCAAACTTATATGAGATAGAAAATAATAAACAATTAAAGCTTTTATACTATCATATATGTTTTACTTAGCTTTAGAAAATGTATATAACACTTTTAAATGTTTCGCTTTTAGGAATTAGATTGAACACTTTCAGAGGAATTTGAATTCAATTACAAATATTAAAATTTTAAATTAATTTTTGTGATTTGATATTTGTTGTTTATTGTAATTTGATATTTATTGCGCATAAGGGTAATATACACAAAATAACAAATAACACTGGCTTCTGAAATTATAGACTTTTGATTATTATTTTAGATAAATAGGTAATAAAAAATCTAATTTTTGAAGTGTGACCAAATGTCAGTATGAACTTCCATAATGATGCTAAATACGATATGTATTTCCAAACTTAATTATAAACCCCTGTGTTAAAATGCTGCAAGTCCTAATGATTATATAAGTGGAATTGTTCATTATCAACGCTTGGTCTCATGAGTCTCTTTCATTAAGTGAAGCAATTGACTGTATTAAAGTTTACAATATGATATCTAATTTAAGGAAAATTGATGAAATCCGAAAATCCTTTAATAAAAAAGAGACACTGACTGCAAGCGACTATTACAGGCTTTAGCATATTTCGCTTACTGCTTTTTGGATTTTTCTGAAGATTTGTCATGTAATACATCTTGTTTCAAAACGCATCTTCTAAAATGAGTAACACTTCATCCATGCTATAGTTGAACTAGTTTAAAGAAGGAAACGAAATGGAAAGGTTTTTCTCAGGACCTACCTTGTGTTGTGCCATGTTGAAGCCGCAGGAATGTTCTGGACCCTGTGCGCACCACAGTGGCGCTGTTATATAGGGCTGTACGGGGTTGTTCGGGGAAGAAAAAGAATGGGGGATAATCCCACCGTAGCTTTTCCGCCTCACTCACTTATATTAGTTAGCAAAATGCCGCGATTTTTTGATTAAAGTCGTGTCAGACAAATGGCTGTGTCACTGACAGCGGGATTAGTTTGTATCGTCCACCTACATGTTCGCGGATACAGGGCGTCCCACTGCTGCCAACCTCATTATGCATTCTGTGTTATCTCATTTCTTTTATACTTCAAAGTTTTCCTTTAAGTTATAACGATACAATTCCTCCTCATTGTTGCTATTAGAGATGGAGCGTGAAGACGGTTAATGTAATGAAATGGTTGACGTCCTGCTGCATCCGCAAACCACCCAATGTTTTTGTGAATATAGGTACACTAATGTTGTACACTACTGCCGAGATTATGACTGACATTCTGGAAGTTGTCTTTTTGAATCCTGAGGGAAAAACCTGCAGAAGTAAGGGTTTTCCCCTTAGTTACATAGCCAAATGCAACACGATCCCAACATTTCATTCATTTCATTTCTGCTGGTATTAGACTGTTTTTTTTAATTAATGAGGAAAGAAATCAAGAATTATGGTATTATCTTATTTCCTCAATTCCTTAGGCGAATGCTGGGTTGGCTTTTCTTAAATTCCTATGATCCTTTCTCATCATCACATTCGTTTTACTCTGTATTATCCCTGTGGTGAGGGCAATGCAAACTTAAATGCCTGGATTTCAAATTGGAAAAATAGGGAATGTCCCAAGGATTATTCTAGAATGATAATCTGCCAATCTTGACTCTGGCGCGAGCTTTCCTGCGTCATCGTCAACCCAGGGTCCCGGGAAGGGAAGTACCATCCGGCCATCCAAAGGCCAGAGAGAAATCTTACATAGCACAAACTCTATCGTACTGCGCAACCCACCAATCGTCGTCGCCTGCTCCAAAAACCCTGAAGCTGAAAAAGATTAAAGGAAATTATGGAAACGAGAAAGATATACAAGAAATTCATGGCGGATGTGTATCTCCTCAGACCTGGGCAAATCATGAAAAAATCCAAGGTTAGAATGCCTAGGAGGACGGCAATTGAATCCGGGTTCTCCTGAATACCAACTCACAGTTACCGCTACACCACCTCACTCGGTCCCCACTGCCTTGCTCTTGTCCCATAATAAACTTCATTTCTACCCCTTTGCGGAGTAGGTAGAGTAGATCAAGCTGAGGCCACGTTCATTACCGCTTTCTTAATCGTAAAAACCCGAATGAAAAGTCTGGCAGAATCGATTTGTTTGATCTTTTCTCACTGAATGGAAGTAAGACCGGCTTACTATGAAATGTATGGCCTTGTGTTCATTGTCCGGTCGTAGCTGTAATAAGACTTTTCAGGACTTGAGTATATACAGTCCCAAACACCGGCCAGAAACATTTCTAAAATTAAAACTTATACCTGTCTCTGCAATATATTCCGTCTTAAGCTGCCAGAGGTAACAAAATCAAAGGTCCTAAATACAGGTCACTTTGTTTTCGGATTAACAAAAATGGAAATTCATGACTGACGCATTTCTCCTCTCTGCATTTTAGAAACCTACTTAAAAAAAAGTGTTCCAAAATATGTTCCTGGTTTAAAATACTTTAGTGGGGAAAATTAGCCTCTTCTACAACAACAACAATTAAACATCTGTTAAATTTTGTATGCTAGAGTGACTTTTTAAAACGTATTTATTATACATATAGTTAATATTCAAAGTCACGGGAGATTAATATATTTTCTCAAAAGAATGAAAAGTGAACAATCAGATTTGTTCTTTGCTTAGTTATTTGCTGTAGAAATCCAATTCTAACAAGATTTGTACAATTGGCAAAACACAACAAGGTTATTCTTAGGTGGGTTCAGGACACAAGGGAAGTTTAGCAATGAAAAAGCAGGTGCGTTGGCAAGAAAAGGCTCCGCACAATCATTCACTGAACCAATTTTTGGCATCCCTATAAATTCTATTTGATAAACCATCAACGAGTGATTAAACATTGGCACCAACAAAAATGGATGCAAACAGAAGTATGCCAGCACAGTAAGAGAATGATGGTTTAATAACTGAAGATGCACTTAAGCCGAACAGATTCAAAATAAACCTGATAAGTTTATTGACAGGACATTTTAGATTTAGTAAACATCTACATACAATAGGAATCTTCAAAGAAGAATCAGTATGTAGGTTGTACAATGGAGGAAGAAACATCCTAGTCAAATGTGAAACTCTCGGTGGGAAAACATATGAAGATGATTCTCCTAAAGAAAATGTAATTAACCTACGGTCTCCAATTGAAGATACAAGACTATTTAACTAAAACTATAAAGAAGAGATGTAATTCAATTTACCTATAAATACCAGTTTATGAACAAATTCTTTATGAACAAATCAAGGCAAGATTTGCGCCATCCTATTCTCCCAGCTGTGCGTTAAATTTTTCTGCAACTACTTCCGTGCGAAGTTCTCAAAACGCTGAACTCCCAGTCCTTGATAAACAACTGTGTATGGCGATCGGTGTTGGCAGCAGTATCTGCATTTTTGGAGCTTATAAGGTCGTAGTGATCTGGAACTTTCCACTTCTCATGTATGTCGCCAGTAGCTGTGTTTGGCATTTTCAACGCCGCTGAAGTACTGGTGGAAGCATTTTCACTGTCTGAAACACAACATTATACCCTGAGATTAAAATACAGATGATGATTTTGTTGCTCCTTAGTATAATCGGCTTCACATTTTGGACCTAAAAGTCTATTTATTTATTCAATAAAAATTATACCAGGATAATCCCATTTCTCTTGGCACAGCAAGTTGCCTATTCTTGTTTTAATATTGTTAGAACCTGCAGCTCTATTAGCATTTTATGGTTAAATGGAGATGCCTCTGTCTCTCTTTCTCCCTCTAGAGTGAGACAGAAAATATTTATTTCCAATTGAAAACTCCAGCAGTATCTTTTTAAAAACAGAAAAAAACAATAATATTGCAGTATATGTCGTTTTATTTACTCTATACGTTTTCAAAAGTTTCCCCTATTATTCATCTCTCATGTCAGATGTTTACAAAATTGTTTTATATGAATTATTTTTGGTTATATTAACTGTTAATGTACTGGCTTAAGGTTTTTATTAACAAAGAGATAAATGTGTCTCATGCAATAAAAACTGAGATTTTATTGAAAAGTTCAGTAAAGACGTATGGTTCTGACTTTGCATTCTTTTCCTCACTCAGTTAAAAAACAAACAAACACATTTTCAATTTTTTCGCATATTATCCAGAAAATATCTCCTATTAAATGCAAATAAAATAATTTTACAAGTGCCATGTATGAAAAAGTTTAAGTATTAAAATAATTAAAATAAATAAAATGAAAATGTTAGCATAGTCCCAGAGAACGTAAACTTTAATATCAATTGTTCTTTCTGGGCATTAAGAATAAGAATTTTCTCTTTGTAAAATTTGGCTTCTAGGAATTTTTTAAAATGAAGACGAATATTTTCTGTAGTCAATGAGATTATATATATTGGGATAGTATTTCGAGATCTACACAAAAACTATGTCTTTTATTTTGTTATTTTTTTTTTCAAGCAGGGGATGATTTTCTCAAAATATAGGTAATTTTAGTTTACTAAATGTTTATATTCAAGCAGTACGGAGTAATGGTATTTTGATATTTGCTAAGCGAATAATATATACATATATATAATGCTTTATTAAGTTATAAAACTGAAAATACTATATTTAATCTTGCTAATTTAATTATTATTCTTTTCACATTGATGTTGATCAAAAATATAGAAAACATAAAAATGTTCTCTATTATACATTAATTATAGAACGCATGCTATACTGATTTAATGGTGATCATAAATGACCATATTTATGTGAATCATAACGAGAACCTTTACATTGACACAAATTAGTGTAATTGCTTAAATCTTCATGATATTGTCCATCAATAACTAATTGTTTAGACAAAAATGTGTTTTATTCGAACAATATGTGTTTTTTTCAATACATTACGTATAATGATAAAGAAGCAAAGACTCCCAATTTATCATTTAAAAAGGAATTAATTAGTTTAAAATCCTTTGTGTACACATCTTCATTCCCTAAAGTATACATATTTTACTTCGTTTTCTCAAGATGTAAAAGCATGGAGAGATTTCTGACAAATGATTTCTGGTTTTATGAAATATTAATATACATTAGAATATTTGCAACCTTCTATCGCTTTTCGCATTACAAGCTTAAGTAAAATCTAACTAATTCTGAATGTCATACTTATTATAAATACACTATATACAAGTTTAAGAAATGCTATTGTTTCAACTTAATTTTTTTTCGTAGGTATGCTAACACTAACGCTTTACCCAAGAGATATACTTTCCACAAATTTTGAGTAATCTTATTAATGTTAATACACGATATGCATTGCAATGAAAGCTGAACTCTCTGTATTTGGGTGCCTTTCTCGGTTACACATGTTACTAAGTAATTGCGTGCAGTAATATCCATGTTTGCTGTGGAATTAGAGTGACAGTTGGCATAGCAAATTGATTTTTATCGCAGCAATACACTGAATGAGATTTTTTGCACTCTCGGTGCACAGTTCCAAGAATTTCGTTCAACCTGTTGCTATCTTAACCTCAGAATATTGGTCCTGCGCACTGTGGAACCGCTTCACCAAGCAGAGTATGATGAATGGTTGGAGGAGGGGGAGATGACAGAGATTTGTAACCCTTGTGTTTATTTTGTAGCAGATGTTGCGCTATTTTCCTACATTACTCTTTAACTTGTACTTATCTCTCATCCAGCAATTTTATTTTTCCTGTGTTACGTTAAAATCATAGCAAAACTTTGTGAAAATTTTGTAGCTAACAGAGATACGAGCAAGGCGGCACCACAGTAACGTTTGTTGCTCGCATTCGGCAAGCCCTGGGTTTGTTTCCCGTGGTCGTCCTTCCTAACCGATGGGTTGTTTTCCCCGGGTTGTCAGGCTAATGCTGGGAGGGTTCATCACATCCCCTGAATATTCTGTCCTGTCATGTCGTTCCGTTATCATTTCCTTCGTCCTTCATTCCCTTGGTCTCTTTCAGAACCGGAAGTCGCCGATTGTGCTTCGGTTAGGCATGACAGAGGAAAAAAATATGCTTCTGTAACTCTTACCGTCCCCAGATTAAGGTTGGTTGCTGGTAAGGATCGCCTCTTAGGGGTATTGGGCTCTGTGTGGGGCGGGGTACCCTATCTGTCTGTCCTACTGTCGGGGAGCCTTGTAGGAACCCTGTCATTGCTGTGTCGTCAGTCCTTATCCGGCCACCCGGTGTCTCCTCTCACCTTATTCCTTTCTCCCGAGGAGAAACCTCTTAGAGCGTAAGTACAAAAACCGCATTGATTCGGAGCCGAGTCCCCTCCGTAGTATCATATATCCTAAAAGTATATTAAGAGAGAGCGAAGTTCTACACTTTTCAGGTATGTTTATAGGAAATTTTAAAATAATTAGATACTTAAGTTTAGTACAAAATCAATACACAGCGCACTGTACAAATTGGGTTTTGAAAACAGACATGTAAGTTGTAAATTATGCATAATTGAACCTGTGAAAAATTCAATAGCAGAGCTAATTTTTGTAAATAAATGCATTAATACCTCAAAAGTACTCAACAAATGTAATTTCTGACTTGATCTACATTCTAGAGTTGGACCTTGCGTATCAAAACAGGATGCACAGATTGCAATACAGTGTAATGCAGTGTACTGTTATTACAGGACTCTTGAATTTAAATTTTATTACCCATATTTTATTTTACTTTTTCTAGTGTAGTAAGTAGAGAGAGTATTGTGTACAACAAAAAATGTCATGTCGAAATTTCGCCACAAAAAACACTTTAAATGAAAAGTCAGTTATGTACCAAACTTGATATTGAAGTTCTATATCTCCCAAGGATATGTCACGATTTTTAAAAAATCCCTTCACCGTCAATTATTTTGATTAAAATACCACATGTTTAAGAATATTTTATGACAATGAAATGTTTATCCTGATTGGTCCCTGAAGTCCTGTAAACCGGTAAACCATAAGAGAGAGGCAAAATCTTACTACACAAAAAAAAAAAAAAAAAAAAAAAAAAGCAATTTCTTCAAAACACACATTTTATTTTATAATAACTGTTTTGTGTGAAATTAAACATTTCCGAGATATTCCTTGTTTCAGTTATCCCATTCTCAATAGGAAGTCGTTATTCGAAATGCTGGTCAAGCAAAGAGAAGGGGATTTCGAAACCATCACCTAGCGAATAGGCTCTTTAAATATTTTGATTTTCGCTTAAGACTAGTGTATTTTCCTATTCCAGTTGTATCTATAAGTAAATATATAATAACGTATTTTTCAGATATTGATCACGATTAACGTGGAGTTATAGAACAATAAGATATTTTAAAGAATAGTTTGCTGGAGAATGGGTGGAGAAAGTCATGTGAATGTACAACAGATCATTTTTTTTAAAAATTTATATTAATTATGCTAAGATAGTTGTCGCCTTTTACGTTACCTTTTAAGTGTAATCTCGTTGGTATAACTGCGTTGCTGAGGCCTCTAATCTGAAAATGTCCTTAGTCGTTAGGATCAATAGGTCGGAGAAATTATTTGTGCACTCATTGCATGTGTTTATATTTGTTGTGTGCGACCTCTACAAATAGAAGCCTTAAATTTTAAATCTCAGTACTAAAATTACATTATTTTCGAAAAACTTTTAAAGGGTACACTCCAGCGAAGTTGGTTAGATCTCTATCACGCTTCTAACATATAGGGGGGCACACCAGTGATGTTTTTTGTAATCAGATTGAGATCTAAGTCATTTGTTCCTCCACTACAATCCAAGTTCAACGCCATAGATGTCCCTGAGGAAGAGAAGCAGGCGGACTAGGATACGGACGAGACCCATACCAAAAACAATGCGGTTTATCGTACTTAGCTCGCATAAGCGGGCGCCCCGGGAGGGAGGTGAGAAGAGGACACAGGGAGCGGCCAGAACCAGTAGCGACGACACGGCAATGACAACTTCCTTACAGCTTTCAGATTGAAACAACCCAACAGCAGGACAAGTAGACTGGGGATCCTACTTCACACAGGCACAACGCTCCCACCAGGGCCGGTTCTTCTCTCGGGAATTAGTCGAAGTCTGGGGACAGAGAGAGCCACATATGAGAAGCCTTTATCTCTGCCGCTCTGCCCAAGTACCATCGCTAGGTGCTAGGTACAGACAATGGATGGAATGACAATGTAAACAACATGGAGGGACAGGAAATTTTTTTTTTTAAATACAGTGCCGGAGTCCTGATCAGTCCGGCACTGTATACCCTAATTTTATTTACCTTTTTCTTTTTACTTTGTTTTGCCGTATTATTACTGTTTTCTTACTTTTACAACACACACATATACACAAACATATAACATCCATGCCCAAGGCGGGACTCGAACCCACGATCCCCAGCGCTACGAAGCACCAAAGCGGGACGCCTTGGCGAGCGCGGCCATGGGAACCGGCTGAAATTCAGAGGATGGAAGAAACCTACCCAGAGCGACCCGAGGAAATCCATGAAAAAATCCACGAGTCAAGTAAGCGAGACACAGGGATCGAAATCGCGTCCTCCTGAATCGGGCCAAAGACGAAATGGCCTGGGCTATCCCGCTCGTTTGTTCAATTACATCCTCTTTCAAAGATGAGATCCTTTAACGGAATTAAGCTCTACTTCCTTTCCGAAGAAAGCTCTGTCGGATTTGAGCTGGCGATCCCGAGAACCACACGTAAACTTCAGGTAACCATTAGAACAATATGGATGACACGTTAGAATGGTCAATTACACTTTCTTTCATTCGCTTTGGATTGGTAACGTAATAAACACAGAATTTAAATAAACTTTACTATTAAAATTTTCAGTTTCCACTTAAAAGGTTTATAATATTGCTACTCCCCATCAAAAACTTGCATTTTTAGATACAATTTGGTAATTTTAATCGCAATTGTACACTGATTAAAAGTTAATACAGCATCTGAAATTCTTTTCTTTCTTTTTCCTTAACTTTAAAACACTTTCACGGAAACCAAGGTTTTACATTTTTATGCATTTTATTCATATTCTTTATAAAACTTATATTTAAATATTTGAGTTGATCTCTCGCAAAAGACCCGGTATAGTTTTGTGCAACGATACACACTTGAAAACGTCTGTTATAGATTTTGTACGAACTTAGTTTTGCTGACTTCGGCCTTTGTTGACAATTACTGTTTTCTTGCAGTTAAACGATAGAATGCAGCTGATGTAGGTTTTGGTTAAAATTTTGGATAAACTCCTGACCTACAACTCGATATATCCATCACATAGTATCTATTATTTTATTACTAAAATTAGGATAATACACTCCAATATCACTTTTAAAACACCTATTCGCTTATCTTTTTACTTTCTCCATACGCACTATGTACATAGTGTATAGAGAAAGTATTGCACTCCACCAAAAATTCGATACCGAGATTTCACCGGAAATATATGTTTTAGGGTTCCCAATATCCAAAAAAAGCATTTTCACAAAAAGGTCCGTGTGTGTGTGTGTGTGTGTGTGTGTGTGTGTGTGTGTGTGTCCGTGTGTCTGTGAACACGATAACTCAAAAACGAGAAGTCGGTAAAATACCAAACTTGGTATTTAAGTTTAGTATCTTCCAGGGATGCGACACGAAGATTTTGAGAAAAATCCCCCACCCCCAACTACCCTTTACATGGAACTTTTTTCGAAAATTTTGATTTTCTCAAAAATGACTCTAACGATTTTGATTAAAATTTCGGATATTAAACATATTTACCTGACAAATGAAATGTATATCTTGAATTTTCTGGGAATAGCCTCTGAAGAGTAGTTTATTCTGGATGAATTTTACTAAAGTTTGAATGACTGCTAAACCGTAAAAAATGGACAAAAACTTACTACACAAAAAATGTAGAGCACTTTAAAACACACAATTTATGTTATATACATTTTTTTCGTGGAGTTCGTCGTTTTTGTGAAATTCCTTATTTTTGGTTTCAGCTATGAAAAACGTATACTTTTCTCATACAGGAACTTGTCAACTCCTATCCATATAAACAAAGGAACTTCATTGACATAGCAACCAGCTTTTGACTATCACTTTAACCTACGGTTGTCCCTTATTTCGCTTCTACTTACAAGGAAGCGAGTAATAAGACTATTTCTGCTAATTTTTTCTGATTAGCATAAAGTAAATAGAAGTATAAGCTTTTTAAGAATTATTTGTTGCAGGGATATGGAGAAAGTCATGTGAATGGTACACATCAGATTTTTTACTTATTATGCGTTTATAATCATAGTTTTTTTCGCTTCTGTCACGTCTGCGTCATAAGCGTAACGGACGTCCCACCCGAGGCATCATGGAAATATTGTTTCTTTTATCCTTGTCTCTCCGCTTGTTGCCAACATTCACAATCTGAACATAACGAATATCGTAGCCGAGGGTAGAGGGCCCTAAGCCACAAAGCGTAGCCGAGAGTTGAGAGCCTTAAGCCGCAAAGCGTAGCCGAGGGATTGAGGACCCTAAGCTGCAAATCGTAGCTGAGAGATCTATGAGATAAACCGCAATGAATCATGGCGTAGCTGTGGAATGATGAAGCTTAATCCCAACTGAAGTACCAAATTTAATGACTTTTCATTTTAACATTTACATAGGTTGGTAACATTGATGTACCGCTAATGTTTTCACTCTTAAACAGACGATGTACGTGATAATGGCATTGCTTTGCCGTATACAAATAGGATTGCAAAGATGGCTGGCCAATGTGACTTCGCCGGAGCTTTATATGCTGTGCCTTATTGTTCCTTACTACGTCAGGATTACACTAAATATAATAATTACCAGACACCATAAGTATATTTCAGGTAAAACAACTATTGCGGGGTTGAACCGAAATTTGACGTGAAAAACTAGTGGGTTATGCACTTCGTCTATAACCCGTTAAACTAAAAGTACATGAGAATATTAGACTATTAGTTCTATTCCCAGATAATATGATTCACCATGCTAAACTACTTTATGCAGCATAGGGTATTAAATACACAAAGGCAGAGCGTGGGTGGAGCAAGAAGAAAACAGTTTTATGAACACGTCATGTGTTATTACTTGTAAAGGTTGAGGGTGTCAAGCTGTTTAGAGTACATTATCATCAGCCTTGTGGATAAAAAACATTATTACATGAACGTATGCAATATTTTATAAATGGACAATAAGTAAACTAATATAGATATTTTATTTGCTTTAAAATTTCATCTCCGAGGAATAGTATACTCGAGCTATCATCTGCAGGAAACATTATTTAAGAGGTAAAAACTTGATGTAAAAAAGGAGAAGTAGTAGTAAGCTGTTTATTTATTTCTTATAGTGCTAACAGAATCGGGGGGAAATAAGGTATGTCCGGTAAATACAGTTTCGAATAAAACCAAATATTAGATTTACAAGTCTGATCTTTTAATTCTCCGTGGTTTATATCAAAACCAGAGTATGGTCTTGCAAGAAAATATATTGTTGAGTGTATGTGCAAATTAAAAAAAAATCATACTAAAGGGCATTCTTCTAAAAATTACCTAATATACAAATATTTTGGTGAAAACAGGGAATGTACAATGGATATTAAAGGAACAAAATGCATGTTCATTTTTACACTGATAGACAGAAATCACTGGGATCAGTGAATTAATCCACTATCAAATTAAATATTTTATTATATTCTAATTTGCGTTTAAACAGAGAATCAATAACTAAATTCATCACCAGATTATCTTTCCTTTCATACAACTTTTTTAATGTTATAGAATATAATAAAAAAGGTGTTTGTAAAGTCATAGTGTACAAATGAAATAATTGCAGTCAAATTGATTTCACATTGATACGTACAGAATCTCTTTGATAATACTAACAGAACTAGATAAATTGGAATGGTTTGACTTATCATTGATATCAAACTATCATGCCTCACTCCGGTGAACAATTTTTTACAAGCTTATCTTGCCCCTTCTTAAATATTCCACTAATAACATCAACACTGATCCTATAGGTTTGAACATTAGGTAAAGTCAGTGAGAAACTTATTGTTAGCTTCAACTGTGCAAAATCTTGACAAGTATACATCATTTTTGAGCTTATCTTTACTAATTGACAATTTTTCAAAATAAGTTTGAAGAGGTAGATCCAATTCATGACCAATATCTAGGAAGTTGATATCTCCTTTAACGTAATTACTTTGTCGTCGTTGTTCTCTCTCTCTCTCTCTCTCTCTCTCTCTCTCTCTCTCTCTATATATATATATATATATATATATATATATATATGACTTGTAGGTATTATTTTTTAGTTCAGCCACCCTCGGCTTCACTAAGTGTTGTGGTGGTTGCGTCTGCAGAGTGATGGCAGACAGTATATAGATGATTAGATGAGTCCACCATACTTGATGCAGGATCTGTTTAAGTAGGCATGTACCTGGTAGAAATTTATGTTTCTCTGCCTCGGCTTTGCTGTAGTGGGTTCTGTAGAACATTTAACCTACTGTGGTGACAGAAAAAGTACATAGGTTCTACTGGATAAGTAAAAATAAAGGAAAACAGGATCCTTGTTCACTCTGGTAATTATTTGCTTCTGTTAAACAAGTACTCTTAGCGAAATCACTTCGACAAAATAGTATACACAGTTAACTATAAGCACGTTGAAGCTCTTAGAAACCTTAATAACACACGTTAAAATACCAAAGAGTCCATTGTTTTACACTGTTACATTTCACAGGATCTGGCATTAAATGTATGTCACGCACTTAATGTGTTTGGCACGATTTCATTATGACGAGTAGCGCAGATTTCGCCTCTGGAGGGCAGAATGTACTGTGTGGATTCACATTATAATATTAAAACGATTCCCACTGTGAAAATTACCCAGTTTATTGTAATGTTTCAAAACAACGCATTTTGTCACTCAAAAGGAATGCACCTATCTTAACTCAATGCTTAGAAATGATTTCAAGAAAATCCTCCCACACCAAACTACATTTATATAACTTTTTTATCGAAAAGTTTGAAGTGGTTCTAACGATTTCAATTAAAATAACTATATTCTGATTTCAAATTAAATGAATATCTTAAAACATTGCTCGGTAGAGCCTTTGAAGTCATCTGCATTATGAATGAATTTTCTATAATTGGTAAATCGCAAGAACAAACAAATCTTACTACACAAAAAATATAGATCTCATTAAAGTACACAATAAATTTATGTCGATGTTAACGCCACTAACAAATAATCATGTCATGTGCTTATGTAGTTGAGCATTATTGAGATGTTCCTTTTTACTTTTTTTATACATACTATGTGCATTTTTTTTTTTTTTTTTTTGGTAGTGTTTAACGCCCGCTTTAACTACTAATGGCATCGCAGGCGGTGACACTGATGATACATGAATGATGATGGAGCACCGGTGGAATGCGATGGCGGGGGAAACCGGAGTACCCGGAGAAAACCCGCCCCAGCGCCGCTTTGTCCACCACAAATCTCACGTGCGGTCACTTGGGATCGAACCCCGGCCGTCTAGGTGAGAGGCTAGTGGTCTAACCACTCGGCCACGGCGCGGCCCATACTATGTGCATTGTATATAGAGAAGGTATTGATTCCACCCAAAATTCGATGTCAAGAATTCACTGTAAATATATGTTGAGGTCAGCATTGTCAGCATATTTGAAAACATTCCATGTATGTGTGTGTATGTGTGTGTGTGTGGACAGCATAGATCAAAAACGAAAATACCCTTAAATACGAAACTTGCTATTTATGTTTAATAACTTCCAGCGATGCGACACGAAGATTTTTAAGAAAATCCCCACACCCACCACAAACTACTGTTTACATGGAGAAATGTTTGAAAATTTGGGTTTTCTCAAAAATGGCTCAACTATTTTGATGAAAATGCCGTATATTAAAGAAAGACAAAGAAAATGTATATTTTTAATTTCCTGGGAAGAACCCTTGAAGATTTCTTTGTTCTGGATAAGTTTTGCAGAATTTTGCATAACGGTTAAACCGAAAGAGATAGACAAAAACTTACTGCACAAAAATGTAGATCTCGTTAAAATACACAATTTATGTCATTTACACTTTTCTTGTAGAGTTGGCCGTTTTCGAGATATTCTTTGTTGTTGGTTTCAATTTTAAACTATCTAGCTTCTCTAAAACGGGACCGAACCTCAATTCTTTCACATAGCGACTAGCTTTTAAAATATTTGAATAACGCTTTAGTCTAATGTATTCACTTATTTCCCTTCTACTTACAATGAAGCAAGTAATAAGACCAATTCTGCTAATGTTTATCTGGATTAGCATGATGCAGATAAAAGAATAATAGTTTGAGAATAGTTTGTATGTGGAACAGCTAGAAAAGTTTGTGAAGGGAACATACCTGATATTTATTGGTTTGAATTTTCAGATAATTGTGTTTTTCCGGTAGGTAATTCAGAGGAATTTAATTGCGAGGTTCCTATAAAACCTAGGTATCTAGTTTTGGGCTCAAATGCAATATGCAAAGAAGATAATAATCAGGAAAGAAGGCTAGAAAATCAAGTTATATCTCCCATTGAAAAAAAAATTCCGAATGGCAAAAATAGCTGCAAGTAGCAGAAAAACTCTAGGAGAAGATAATAAAAGCAAAAGAAAAAACTTTGGAAGCGATGTAAAAACGAGGGTATATCTGGAACATACGGCATTAGGCAGAGAGAAAAGGGGGAGGATAGATGATTGAAGGCAGTGCAGAGAACTACGGATATTGATGGCTAGCGGAATCAGAAAACTGTTTCAGACAGAGAAGAATTCGTTCGATGATGACGGAAGAAACGTTAAGGAATCTCTCTATCCCTTGTTGCCAAACGTTTCCATTCTTCCTTGCGTGCCAGTCGAAATAAAATGTTTATTGCTCATGCAGAACCGCTATTAATATCTCTGGAGTTGGTTTACTTTTAATGCATTCAAAGAGGCACTGCGTTATTGCGGCATAGCGACAAACTTGAGCAGAAGTTTTATAAAGAACGTAACAAAATGTCTAATGCTTCATTTTTTAACTTCATCTTAGATTAGAATAGGTATTTTTTTTATAGATATTTTGATTTAAAATGCATGATTTGAGATACAAAAATTAAATAAAGACGTTTATAAAAGAAGGTTCATTTGATATATCGGTAAACAAATAAATAACAAATCAAACGCGTTGACAATGAGGTTGGAAGCAGTTAAAATCTATACGCCTTAGCTTAAAAGGCTTTTTGTGCTCTTCCTTAACTTTTTGTGTAGTTTACCCCATTCAGTGTGCCGAGTTATTTGCCTTACAATTTAAGACCCTTCTCCAGGATGCTTAGCCATTTTGAACATTTAACGGTCTCATTCTTTCTAAAGCTTCATACTCCGGAGGAAGACAAACTGCTGTAACATCAGATTATTTTCAAAACCAACATATTGGTTCATCGTGGAATATCCCTATTGTCTTAATATGTTTTTTGGACACACAATATCCAATGAGAAAGATAATGGCTTTCCTTAAGTCATTAGTTTTGTTCCTAGGGATTGTTCTCTTCATCCAATCCTGACTAGTTTTAACTGATTTGAGTCTTATTCCAAGAATGGTTTTGGGCATAGGCCTCTTTCTTGGCTAGAAAATCACCTTTCAAATTATCAATACCTATTGCCAGGTACCCAGCATAGTTTAACTTTGTCAGAGGAAGAGAGATTAACTTTTGGTATGTTTCCCAAGCAAGTTTTGATTTAAGCTGGTGTGAGTTGAGGGCATGAGGTGCAGCTTGGCTGTCAGAGTTAACAAGCATCTGCTGGTTTATATATTCTCTTTCACAACAGAGGCATGCATATTCAATTTGGCGACATTTCTGGCTAAACGATAGAGACTATAACTAACTAATCAAATGCGTTTCATTTGGATGCATTTCTCTAGGCATTATCGTTTATTTTTGTGTCACTTTTACAAACTATTCCTAAAAATTGTATTATTTTTCTCTACACGTACAATATACATATAGGACGAGAAAGATACTGCATTATACCCAAATTTTTGATACCTACTAACCTTTCACCGGAAATACATGTTTTAAGGACTCCTAACTAAAAAACACTTTAGTAAAAGGTACACGCGCGCGTGTCTGTGAACAGCACAACACAAAAAAGAAAAGTCGGTTAAATGTTAGACTTGTATTTGACTTCCATAACTTCCAAGGATAGGGCGACGCCTTGGGTGAGTGGTTAGACTGCTCGTCTCCCATCTAGGCGGGAGACGAGCAGTGGACGAACTGGGCGGGTTTTCTCGGGTTATTGCACCTGTTGCTCCATCATTACCTTTCTGATCATCAATTTCGCTTACATTTCATATCATCCACTTCCTCATGTTCAAACCTGGCCACGGGCCTACCCCTTGCAACAGGTTCTCCACACTGGTTTCGTGCCGTTGGCTCCCCGACAGACTTCTGACCCCTAGGCATTGGCTTGTAAGTTCTAAGGGGGGTGTAAGTCCTAAAAATACGGAGAGGGTAAGCCGATTACGAAACTTCCAAGGATACAACATGAAGATTTTCAGGGAAAATCCTCCAACCCCTAACTACCTCTTACATGAACGATTCTTTTTTCTTTTTTTCTTTTTTTCTTTTTTTCTCAAAAAGGTTCTCTAACACCTTTAATTAAAATACCGTATATTAAAATACATTTACAACACAAATAAAATCATTTCTTGGGAAGAGCCTTTGAGGGCCTCTTCATTCTGGATGACTTTTGAAAAAATCGTAATAGGTAGACAAAACTTACTGCACAAGAATGTAGATCTCGTTATATACAATTTTTCAAATACAATTTTTTTGTGTTAACCATTTCTGGGATATTGCTTGTTTTTGGTTTAAATTTCCCAATAATATTTTCTCAAATCAGAATTGCTCATTTGCCTTTCTTTATTCCGTTTTTACCATTCTGCTCATGCTAGGAGAACGGAATTTCAATGCATCGCATAGCGACCGATCATACACGATTTGACAATCATTTTAGTCTAGTATAGACATTTAATTTCCCTTGTACTAAACAAGAAAATATATAGTAAATCCATTGCTTCTGATGTTTATCTAGATTAGCATGGAGTAGTTAGAAGAATAAGAGTGTAAGAATAGTTCTTGCAGAATAGATATAGAAAGTAATTGATTTTTTAATGTCTGTATCATGTTAAAGAGAGAAATGTTCTCAGAAATGCCATTACACATTTCCCCCTAAATAGAAGAGGGATACAGAAACTGACAGCCAATTTTTTGTGAGATTTCACACGAATGAAACATGTTAAAATACCTTAGAAGTTATATCACATAATGGAAATCAAACCAATAACAACAAACTTGTTGTTTGATGCCAAATAAAATAGGTCTTTAATGCTATTTACAATTTTCATGTAGTAAGAGCTTTTGTATGTCTCTAAATTTTACCAGTTAAAAAATTCCATATACAATCAGAATGAAGAGGTGGCTGGCTCCATAACTCAGTTGCTAGAGCATCTTGCTGTGCGAGGGGTTCCGGGCTCGATTCCCTGTTTAGGTGTAGGGATTTTTCTCTACGGCAGATTATTCCCTATCCGCCCCAGAAGAATGGACCTGAATGTGAATGTGTGTGATCTATTGATAAAACTTTAAGAGAAATAGAAACCCAACGACATCCGTTCACGAGTTAACATTGTCGATAGGCAATGCGTTCCAAAGGAAATGCCGCCGACTAGACCAGGAAGTTAAAGGCAGGGTAAGTGGAGCAATACAAGAAAAATCGGATGTGTTCGACGCACATGACTTTCTCTAGCTGGTCCATAAAAAACTTTCCTTATAAAACATCAATTTTAAATACGGCGTCCTAGTCAAGACAAACATTATTACTTGCTTTTTTGTAAGTAGAAGGGAAATAAGGAAATGCACTAGTCAGATCTTTTGAAAGCCGCTCGCTAAGTGAAACATATCTGCCGTGTGAGAAAAGTTTAAGTTACTTCTTTAAAACCTAAATCAATAACTCGGAATATCTTGAAAACCTTAACTTAGTACATTTTGTCTATATGTTACGGCTTACCAGCTGTACGAAAGTTACATAAAAGTCATTCGGAATGAAGAGGTCTTCAGAGATTTCAATAAATATTCCATGTAAAGGGTAGTTAGGGGATTTTCTTGAAAATCTTCGTGTCGCAACCTTGGGAGATACTAAACACAAATACGAAGTTTGGTATTTAACCAACTTTTCGTTTTTGAGATATGCTGCCTATAGACACACACAGACATATTTCTAAAAAAAAAAAAAAAAAAAAAATATTCAGGGGGTCTCAAAACATGTATTTCCGGTGAATTTCGGTGTCGAATTTTTTTGGTAATAGACAATACCTTCTCTATCCCCTATGTACATTGTACATACGGGCTAGAGAAAGTAAACACGAAGAGCACCTCACATGCAAATATCTTAAAATTATAGTGGGTAATCGTTTGAAAAAATCCAAAACAGCGACGACTTTTCATTAAAAGAGTACATTGCTATACTCTTGGAAGGCGCTGAACTTTAATGCCAAGTTTATGTGTATCCGATGTTTTGTTTTTGAGTTGAATGAATGAATAAGTGTATTTATTGACATAACAGTATTATTCATTGAGCTTCAACAATCGCACGGGTCCACAGACCTTACGTGCTTTTGCAATATACAAAATAGTAAACAATATTAAAACAACAGCACCCACCTCCGCACACACACAATTATATTCTCCTTCACGCACTTATACTCTTAAGATGTTCAATAGCAATCCAGAGAAATAAATAAATTCATATCTAACATTCAGAATTATCGTTACTATAATATGTTATATTATTTACCTACTATTTATTTTTGAAGTACTAATGTAATGATAGTTTTATTTGGCTATTGATATTATTAATTTAAATTTTCTGTAATGATTTGATCACTATTACTTCTCTAACACATATATACAATGTAGATAGAGAAGATACTGTTCCACCCAAAAATTCGAAAACGAGAATCCACCGGAGATACATGTTTTGAGATTCCTGAATCCAGAAAAGCATTTTTAGAAACACCTGTGTGTATGTGTGTGTGTTTGTGTGCAGAATAGCTCAAAAACGAAAATCCCAAACTTGGTAGTTAAGTTCCCTATCTTCTAAGGATGTAGCAATCTATTCTTTTCATGAAAAAGCTTGAATTGAGAATGAGTAAAGAAGGGCATATTAATGTAATTCATCAGATTTTGTTCACTATTTCTGAAATATGTGTTATTATTGATTTCATTTTTTCAATATTTTTGTCAGTTTTTGAAGTGGTCGCATCATAAAATGGTTATGGAATTTCAATGCCAGGACTTCAAGATTTAACTATCGCTTCAGACTCTTTTTACTTTCTCTATACGCACTATGTACATAGTGTATAGAGAATGTATTGCACTCCACCAAAAAATTCGATACCGAAATTTGACCGGAAATATATGTTTTAGGGTCCCCAATATCCAAAAAAAGCATTTTCACAAAAAGGTCAGTGTGTCTGTGAACACGATAACTCAAAAACGAAAAGTCGCTAAAATACAAAACTTGGTATTTCAGTTTAGTGTATTCCAGGGATGCGACACGAAGATTTTGAGAAAAATCCCCTCACCCCCAATTACCCTTTACATGGAACTTTTTTCGAAAATTTTGATTTTCTCAAAAATGGCACTAACGATTTTGATTAAAATTTCGTATATCAAAGATATTTACCTGACAAATAAAATGTGTATCTTGAATTTTATGGGAATAGCCTCTGAAGACTACTTTATTCTGGATGAATTTTGCATAACTACTGAACCGTAAGAGATGGATAAAAACTTAACCCACCAAAAATGTAGAGCACGTTAAAACACACAATTTATGTTATATACATTTTTTTCGTGGAGTTGATCGTTTTTGAGATATTCCTTTTTCTTGGTTTCAGCTTTGAATAACTATACTTTTCTCATACAGGAATTTGTCAACTCCTGTTAATACAAACAAAGGAACATCAGTCACATAGCAACCAGCTTTTGGCTTTCACTTTAACCTATGGTACTCCCTTATTTCGCTTCTACTTACAATAAAGCAAGAAATAAGACTAGTTCTGCTAATTTTATCGATTAGCATAAAATAAAGAATTTATTTACTAACAATAATTTGTTACAGAGATATAGAGAAAGTCATGTGAATGGAACACGTCAGATTTTGTCCTATTTTGTCTATCACTAAATATATAATGAAAGCATTTATGCAAACGTTTATTTCAATTTAGATGAACTTGATAGAAAAAGAAGCCCATTTAATAATAGTTTTAGAAGAGTTATAAAGATAAACAATAGGTTTAGAGAATGCAATGTGGATATAAAACTGCAGACCTTATCGTTTCGCTGTAGCCTTATTTTCTTACATAAACAGTAAGCTGATAGAGTGAAAGAGAAGGTCTTATTCTTCCAGCATAGAAAAAATCAAAGAAAGAGTAATGATATGCATTATCTCAATATACCGGCTTCTTTCGAGTAATGACTTTCGAGAAAACTCGCCACAGTGATTCAGTAATAAGAGCTCCACGTTTTATTTACAGTTTACAGTTCTCCGTGTGTTGAAATCGCTGTATCTCTACCTCCATTAAGTCACCTCGTTATTTCTACCCATTATCCGGTAATAACGTCTGTGTTTTCTTCACCTTGAAACTTTGTTTGCTCACCTCAGTGAACATCCTTCTGTAAGCCAGGAACTGGATAACCAGCATACGTTGATGTTCAGTCTTTGGAGACTTTGTACTCTAAAATTGAAAAATCATGTTAAGCTCCTTTTTTCTTTCTCTAGCACGCATGTGCAATGTACATCGTAGGAAGAGTACGTATTGTATTCTACCCAAGAATTCTATACCGTGATTTCAGCGGAAATGCATGCTTTGAGGACCCCTGAAAACAAAGCATTATTAGAAAATGCTCCGTTGCCTGTTCATGTGTGTGTGTGTGTCTATGGACAGCGTAACTCTGAAACGAAAAGTCGATTAAATAAAACAAATTCAGTATATTTCAAGGATGCGACATGAAGATTTTCGGTAAAATCGCCCATCCCAAACTAACCTTTAGATTAAACATTTTTCGATTTTTTTGTTATTTTCTTAAAATGGCTCTAACGATTTTGATTAAAATACCAATTATTAAAACTTATTAGACGACAAATAAAGAAATGAATATCTTCAATTTTATGGGAGTGTCCTCTGAAGCCCTCTTCACTCTCGAGGACTTTTGTATAACTAGTAAATCGTAAGAGATAGACAAAATCTTACTACAAAACGATGGGTCTCGTTAACACACAATTTAGGTCTATTTTTGTGGAATTAACCAATTCCGAGATATTCCTTATTATTGGTTCCAGTTTTAAAATATATCTATACTGCCTCAAATGGGCAGTCATTCGTTTTGTTTGTTTGTTGTTTTGTTTTTTTGTTGATGGTCAAGTAACGAGTAAAACGTATCATTAAGCGACCGGCTATGTAATAAAAGTATTTATGCAAATATACCTGGATTAGTAACCTGAAGTAGTTAGACGAATAATTTACCTTTTCACGAGTAGTTTGTTGCAGAATAAGTCTAAAAATGCCATATCGAAATTTCACTGAAAATTTATGTTTTGAGTTGCCTGATCCCAAGAAAATCATTTTACACAAAACATCCACGTGTGTGTGTGTGTGTGTGTGTGTGTGTGTGTGTGTGTGTGTGTGTAAGTGTTCGTATTTATGTATGTATCTATAAAGATAACGAAATGTTAGATGATTACCTACTGAATTGACGTTTAAGACTGGTATCTTCCAAGAATGCACTACGAAAATAAAATGGTAGTTTTTTTTTTTATTTTATGAAAATGTCCATTCTATTTGAAATAAATTACTGAATTTTCTAATGTTATTAATTTAAAGCGAAATTTATAATTAGCTCACTTAATATGAGTTTATTTAGGAATTACAATGAAAAATTTCAAAGCTATAGCTCAAAAAAAAAAAAAACTACTGCTTGCCGAATTCATATTTTTCAGAGAAGTAGGATGGTGAATTTTCTGATATTTCTGATAGAGTACAGTGAAAATAAATAAAATTATTTTAGTTAAATCGATATGATTTGTAGAAAAATAAACATTTGTTTTTACTTTCAGTATAAATTAATTATTTTTGAGTCAATTAATAAAAATCGCAAAATGCATGCTTTAAATAGTACATTTGAAGTTATGTATGCATGTATGAAGTTTGCTTAAGATTCTCAAGAGTAATTCATCTTTAAGGGAATTAAAGCGCGCAGCTCTGAGGAATTTCTTAAAAACTGTTACTATCCATGTTTACTTTCTCTACTACGTTTAATAACAAGGACAAATATACAACTTGCCAATCTATAACCATGGGGTGGGTATTGTAAAATTTGTCGCGACATATTTTAGATCTGGTTAAAACCACACAAAAATGGAGAGTAGTTTGTACAGACCCTACTAATTTGCTTGAAGTATTTTAAATTATTTTGCTGAAATTATAGAAAAACAGGAGCAGTGTATATGGAGAACTTAATAAAAATGTACTACTTCTATAATTATTTTCCAAATTACTCTTAATAATAAATTCGACCAACTTCATTCCATTATTTCTCTACAGTAAGAATACATTGTGGACTCTTTCTTAAGAAAGTATTTGTTTCGTCATCAATAAATTATAACACTACTGCTTTGACATAAACTATCGTGCGTGAACCAGAAATTGCTCTCAAGATATATTATACCCAAATCTCCTGCTCTGCCGCAGTAAATAATAGGAGGACCTGAACGCTCCTGCAAAGTTGGGATCGATTCTCTGCAGTAGAAACATTAATACATAGATAATCCCTTGCTTGCGATATATGCAGTAAACCACATGTTTGTTTTTAAGAGCACAGGAATCACAATTATTATTAGTATTAGTATTATAATGATTGATGTATTATTAGCTCTTTTTAGCCTGCTTGCGATTAGCTGTATTTCAATAAATAAATATTCACATCTATTCCATTATAACTTCCTCTTAACCTAGGAAATTATAGACTTCTGTAACCATACTACTATCATTTCTTTTGTTTTGATTTGGCAAATATACTACATTAAAACAATTCTGTAAAGCAAAACATTTAAATTTGATTTCCTGTCTAATTCGAAAAACCCTCCTCCTCTCTTTCGTGGAAGGTAATTAGGAAATAATTTAGCTCATTCTCTAAGAGGGGGTGAAGGTGCCATCTAGCGGTCGTCCAATTTTGCGTTAAAGGTAATTAACATGCACGCACACATCTCATCAACATCTCTCCTCATTTTGTGTTTTAAAGAGTGTATGCCTATTTCCTATGGTTTATCTTTTTTACTAAAGGAATTCAGAATGAAGGAGACTTCATAACCTAACCCCAAACGATTTAGACACTCTTCATTTGTGTTGCAAATATCTTGAAGACACAAACATTCTAAAAGTAAAAATTTGGGTTTGGAATATCAGTTATTCTTCCAAACTCGGAAGTAGTCTAAACATTTCAGTTACGGCTTTATTGTATTAATTAAATATATATTAATTTCTGCAATGACACGCATTGCATTCCAAATAATTAAAATTATAAAGATTGTTCTATATTCTCTCAAATTCGCATGATTATAAACAGTTATTATCAAGCCTCAACATTAATACTATACATTACTAATATTATATACATTAATAATATACACTAACACAATTTTTGGGATTCTTAATTACTTCACAATGTTTACTCAAATTAACTAACATTTATTCTCTTTAAATTAACCCTAAACTTTTTTAAGGTTGCCGAAAGGCTGCTACAGGCAATTCATTCCATTCTTCAATGGTCCTATTAACAAAAGAAATTGTCCTACGTCGGTTCTGTACCTTCTACCCTTAATTTTATACAAATAATCATTTCGTCCGTAGTATGCTGGGTTTTCTAACCTCTTTTTAATGTCCACCCAAGCATTTAAAGCTTTAAATAGTGCGATTAACCTATGTTTTTTACGCCTAACTTTTAGCGGCTCCCATTTATTCTTTTCGCCTTTCGTAAGTCCAAAATCTTTACCTCTCTTTATGAATTTAACCGCCCGACTCTGTATCTTTTCCAGCGAATCAGTTTTGATATGTTATTCGTACGATTACAACATTGTTGTAATGTTATGTTGGCAAATGCAAATTACCAGAATTATATGTCTGCTACCAATGTTCTGGAATTCAGTCACGGAGTTGTTTTACATGAGATTGTGGCATTATAACCATGTTATGCCACTGCCTAAGATCGAACCCGCAACCTACACTACTGAAAGACAGCGTTCAACCAAATGCACCACTCAACGGAGCCCTTGTTTTCCTTATTTTACATGGGAGTTATCTAGGTCTCTTCGGCCTCCATATTGCTTTTGCCTCTGAGTTTATACTTGAACACTTTTTCGGTATCCAAGAAATTCCATTATGATTGTGAAGACGTAGCAAGACATTTTGGCAACAACGCAACTGCCTTAAAGGCATGTTAGGAATTAATGAATGTCTCGCAGATATTTTCGAGATGGGTGGTTTACATTGCCTTGACATGCCCGGCCGGGCATGCCTAAAATAAGCCTCCCAAAAGGAAGGTCATCAAGGCCGTTCGATTAAATCTGACTCATGCTGTCCAGAATGAGTGCAAACTTCCACTTTATCCTTGTCAGGGTCAACTCATTTTTTACGTAATCGAGAACCTGAAATAATTTACCGCGCCTAAGGTTTTGTTGACATTCACAACTTAGCAACAATTCTATTTACGTCAGGAGTAGGACTCAGGAAAGCGGGATCTATTACCTGTATTCAAATAATAGAAGACAAGAGGAATCGTTATAAACATCTGGTGTAAAGCTAGTTGTGTTATCTTCACGTTTCTTTCTCTACCACTATCATTATTTTTATCTTCCTTCTGTATACATCATGTTTTTAAAATTCTATTTAAAGTTATGTTAATCAAGATAAAACATTTTTAAAAATACTAGATAAAAGAGGCTGTGTCGATAATCAAATGCTTAAAAAGTGGAATGCTTTGAAGTTGCTACTCTTTGCGTGACCACGAGGGAAAAAAGAATAGGCTTAAATGTATGAAGGCATTTGAAAATTCAAAACAATAGCTAGAATATTTCGGAAATGGCAATTCAAAAAAAAAAAAAAAAAAAAAAAAAAAAAAAAAAAAACAGGACATGACAAATTATGTATTTTATTATGTTTCGTGTACTAAGTATTTTTCTCCTTCTTACAGTTTACCAGTAATATAAAATTATATAAAACTTGATTCAGAATGAAGTGCTTTCCACAAGCTGTTCACAAAAAAATCAATACCTTCATTTTTGTTTGTAATACAAATCTAACTTGTGCGGTATATAACCAAAATCCGTTAATATTGCTTAGAAAATAAAAAAATAATGAAAGTGATTCCATGTAGAGGATAATTTGGAGAAATTTTCTTGAAAATCTTTGTGCAATATCCTTAGAAAATTTGTATATATCTCTCATTTCGATTTTGAGTTATGTATTCACGAACACAAAAACTTTTTAAAATGCTTCAGGAGGTTTCAAAACAGGAGACTGTCGGTGAAATATCGATATCGAGTTTCTAGGTGAAATACAATATTCCATCTACCTACCATGGATAAGCGGCAGTGAAAGTAAACTGTTCATTACATTATACTCGTAATGATTTACCGGCATGTTGTGAACCGTGCAAGGGCCGCGCCGTGGCCGAGTGGTCAGACCATTCGCCTCTCACCTAGATGGCCCTGGTTCGATCCCATGCGACCGCATGTGAGATTTGTGGTGGACAAAGCGGAGCAGGGGCGGGTTTTCTCCAGGTTCTACAGTTTCCCCCGCCATCTCATTCCACCGGGGCTCCATCTTCATGTATCATCAGTGTCATCGCTGCGGTGGCAGAGCAGTAAAAGCGGGCGTTAAACACTACCAAAAAAAAAAAAAAGAACCGTGCAAAAGAATTTGAAAGGGTATTACGTGTGCGCGTTTGCAGAATATACTCGTAGTTTAAACAGCGAGGAATCGAATCACATAATCTTACTATTAAGTCCAAAATAACTAAAGAACGCAACACGATTTTCATTTAACTCTTCCCCAAACTATCCTCTATATGGAGACAGTTTTACGTTATTTTGAATTTGATCAAAAATAACTTTTGGCATGAGAAAAAATATACATACAAAATGTCTGGAATTTCCTATGAAATACTCTGTATTCTTACTGAATCTTGTACACTTTTGTAAGTATATTATTGGAAAAGTGTAAGATATAAGCAATTACTTACTAAGCAAAACGTAGATATATACATATGCTGATATGGTAGCTATTTAAATTAATTTGTATTTAGCATTTATAAATCCATACTTTAAAGTAAAGGATATATATGTAGATAATAATAACAACTTCATGCCTCCTTTATAATCGAAATAAACCTAATTAAAAATCAAACCAATGTTTACAACTAGAGTTAAAATGATGTGCGAAACTTCATTAATACAAGTGGCACTTTTTGTGTAACCGTAGGGCGAATCATTTTTTCAAGAAAACTCAAGATATATGTAACTAAACTCTCCTCGCCATCTTAACTGCTGTTTCCAATCCGCGGCTCTACTGTATGGTCATATTAATGGACTTCCTGGCAGCGAAGTCATGTGATATGGCGAGGCGCCTTTCGATAAGCTGCAATTCTTGCATAAAGACACTCATTGCATTAATTGGATACAACGAGTTTGAGAAGCTGACCGGCCGGCCTTGTCTGGTGTTAGCGACGTCTCCGTGCTAGATACAGACCGTATGCACATGTACTATTTGGTTACTAAGTATTGCATTTACTCCATTGCGCCATAATATTGAATGGTGATAATTTACTGGGTCCTTTTGCTTCATTTAAGGCATTAAAATGCCCAATGTGTGACTATCCTGTATAATTTCCTAATTTATTTAGAATTGATTGAGGCAAAAGCTTATTCTTTTATCCACTTCCCGCTACATATTCACCAGAAATTTCACCGCAAATGTTTTTAGTTTAAGATACTGAAGCGGTAGCCAACTTTTTTGTATAGTATGTACCATTATGTTTACATGTCCTCTTAAGAAACAAAAGAAGTCGCCTAACAATTAAAAAATGTATTGTTAAAATTTTGGAAAACCAAAAATAAAAACTAGGAACTGTCCGTTAATTATTACGTTACAAAAAGTTTTATTTCGGGTAAAGTGTAAATTTTAACATCTAAACTTTTGCAACAACAATAGCTTGCTTATCTCCATAATTATATTCTAAAAATTCAATAGTTAAGAAGACGACTCCAAGAAAATTACAGAATTTTCTAACCAACTGCAACTTTAAAAGATGCATGTTTTCACTTCAACAATTTAAAAAAAAAAAAAAAAAAAAAAAACCGCGTGCACGACGTATATTTTTCTAAAAATGCCTCTCTTTCTTTGGGATCAGAGGCTGTAAATATGTATTTCCAGTGAACATCATCCGCAATTTTTTTTATAAATGAAATTCCTCCCCGGTGGAGAAAATAAAAATATCCCATTGAGTAAATAATTGAGAATTCCAATGTATGAAAATCAAGTTTGCAGGATTATTGAATATTAATTATGAGAGAAAAACACCGACTATGACTATGTTATAAAATAAGGAAATCTGCTAAAAAGCGACCATTTTCTAGGAAAACTTTATATGGATAACCTGTACTAAACACGATTTAACGTGAAACATTAAAAAGAATTGTAGAATTTTAAAATATGTAGCCGCAATTATGCCACGTGCATAATTGGCAGTAAAGGTATTTATTACATTGCACAAATTTGATACCGAGATTTCATCCAAAATCAATGTAGTACTGAGGATACCCTGAATCCAAAACGTGAAGATTTAGAAAAGTGTGTGTTGTGTGAGTGAGAGGGAGGGAGAGAGTGTTTGCGCGCTTGCACAACTCAAAACGAAACAAAATTTTGCTATTTAACAGTATCTTCCAAAGATGTTAAATGAAATACCTCCACTTCCAACTATCTTTTAAATGGATCACTTTTCGAAAATGTTTATTTTTTCAAAAAGTGCTCTCACGTTTGAGATTAAAACACTACATATTATAGAAATGCCCACATAAGATTTAAATCACGAATTTCTTGGAACTTAGTAAAAGCTCGATACCAAGATTTCCCGAAAATATATTTTGAGGACTCGTGAATCCCGAAAATACATGCCTAGGAAAAGGTATCTGAGCGTGTGTGTCTGTGATCATCAAAAACGGTAAGATGAATAAGTACCAGACTTTATTTTGTAAGTACAGTATCTTCCAAGGATGAGACCGAGAAATTTCAGAAAAATATCTTCACCCCAAACTACCCTTTACATGGAAAATTGTTCGCAAAGTTTCATTTTCTCAGTAACGAATCTAACGATTTTGATTAAAATGGCATACAATGTACCTATATCTTGAATTTTTTGGAATAGGCTCTGGTAATTTCTTCATTATGGATGACATTGGTATACCTAGTAAACCATATGAGATAAACTAAATCTTACGATACAAAAAAAAAAAAAAAAAAAAAAAACCAACAAAAAACTAGATCTTGTTAAAACATACAATTTATGTCATTTACATATTTCGTTGGGCTAACCACTTCCGAGATTATCCTTGTTAATGGTTTTAAAACGTCAAGTGATAGATTGTAAATCTATTAAGGAGAATTCTTTCTCTTTTACCAGTTAAATAGGTTTTATATTCATGAAATGATATTAGAATGCAATTCTAATGGTGTATTAATTGTACTAAGACTTAAAGATAAATTTTCTTTATTTATAACTTTGAAGGACATTATTTTTTTTAATTTAAAGTCTTTAATATAGCTTGGACTTTTCTCAAATGGGAAGTCTTAATTCATGTTTTTCATTCCGATCATGCAAAATAATGGGATTTTTAACATCATCACATAGCGACCGGCTCTTAAAACATTTTACCCGCTTTAGCCTGGTGTATTCCCTAATTTCCCTTGTACTGGCAAAAAATGAGTACTAAAATCAGTTCTGTCATGTTTATCTCAATTAGCATGAGGTATATATAAGAATAAACTTTTTTAAGAATATGTTGTTTCAGATTAGGTAGAGAATATCATGTGAATGTAACACATAAGATTTTTAGGTTGTCAATGTAAATACTGTAGAGCTTCATTTGTTTGTACTACGACAACAGCTTGTCCACATACGAACTTTTGTGACCCGTGAACCGACGAGAATGGACTTGGTCTGCTGGCATGTTTACGGCTCATTGAATTAATTTCAAGCGGCGTGCTGCAAGTTTAATGTTTAAGATCTTTCAAGATATCCTTGTGATGCTTCCAGTTGTTGCGTAATACAAACAACGCAACAAAATAATTAAATGTAACATATAAACAAAACGTAATTAAGGTCCGCTCCACATATCTCTTTATTGCCAGGTGACTATTCACCTCTCATTGACTGCCGTGGGTAGAATATACGGCTGTTTGATACAGAGTATTTCCTCGTTTAAAATTTTACTTTAATATATCGGAAGATAGTTCTCAAATTTATATTGTGCGAACCGCATGAATCAAATGTATTTTGTAACAACAGTTAATGAATCTGAAACCGACGTGCATTTTTACTTGTACTCCACCAAAAAATTCGATACCGAGATTTCACCGGAAATTTATGTTTTAGGGTCCCCTGTATCAAAAAAAAAGTATTTTCAGAAAAAGGTCAGTGTGTCTGTGAACACGATAACTCAAAAAAAGTCGGTAAGATACCAAACTTGGTATTTAAGTTTAGTATCTTGCAAGGATGTGACACGAAGATTTTGAGAAAAATACCCCCACCCCTAACTACCCTTTACATGCAACTTTTTTCGAAAATTTCTATTTTCTCAAAAATGGCTCTAACAATTTTGATTAAAATATCGTACATTAAAGCTATTTACCTGACAAATAAAATTTATATCTTGAATTTTCTGGGAATAGCCTCTGAAGAGTGCTTTATTCTGGACGAATTTTACGGAATTTTGAATAACTGCTAAACCGTAAGAGATGGACAAGAACTTACTACACAAAAAATATAGAGCACGTTAAATCACAATTTATGTTATATACATTTTTGTCATGGAGTTCGTCGTTTTTGAGACATTCCTTATTTTTGGTTTCTGCTATAAAACACTTATACTTTTCTCATACAGGAATTTGTCAACTGCTGTCCATACAAACAAACGAACTTCAGTGACATAGCAACCAGCTTTTGACTATCACTTTAACCTATGGTACTCCCTTATTTCGGTTCTACTTATAAGGAAGCAAGTAATAAGACTATTTCTGCTATTTTTTTTTTTTTTTTCTGATTAGCAGGAAGTAAATAGTAGTATAAGCTTTTTAAGAACAATTTGTTGCAGAGATATAGAGAAAGTCATGTGAATGGTACACATAAGATTTTTTATCAACAAATACATATAGGAAGAATGATCCTTCGTCTTAAACTTACCTCTCGGATGACGAAAGTACGCATGTACGCGCAACCTGTATGTATGTATGTATTTTTTTTTTTTGGTAATGTTTAACGCCCGCTTTAACTACTTATGGTACCGCAGGCGGTTGTATGTATGTATGATATATGTATATATGTATGTATGTGTTTGTGTGCGTATAATTACATATATATATATATATATATATCACGGCAAGCTTATAAGAAACAAGAATTAAATAAATGTGACGCTTCGTATTTATATCTGGAGATAAAATAATTGAAAATAACTGTTAATGCCCAAATTGTAATCACTATAATACCACCACTCTAAGGCAAAATTTGATAAAAATGAATTTTTTTGAGTTTTTTAATTGTTTCTGTTTTATCATAACTTGTAATTTCATGGTACACAATTGGAATTATAATATAAATAATTTTAAAGCCATAAATGGATATTTAAATGGTCCTTTATAATTTAGGTAAAGCAGCGCATTGAACTTTAAACTCCATTTTACTCAATTCCTTCTTTTCAGAATGTTTCACTTTCAAAATGCTCCTTGGACCATTTATTATATACACATTTTCAGGAGAGCTTTATGAATTAGCGATGTAAAATTGGTATGCAATAGTTAGACATTTGAAATAGTTCAACTCAAATTAATTACTAGGATATTTTGATAAATTTGGTAAAAATGCAAGGAAAAGTGTTATTTCTGAAACAACTCAACTTCCTTCAAGGAATATACATCTGGTCCAGTGATCCTCCAGCTTTTTCATCCCGTCGGAACAGTAGGTTCTGTAAGCTCTGTAAATTGCTCGTTGACTGCTTCCCATTTGTTAAACATTTCATCCCATCAAGCTAAAGTTTCGAGTTAGGGAACAGGAAAGAAGTCACTTGGGTTAAATCTGATGAATAGGGTGGATGAGAAACCAATTCAAAACGCAATTCATGCGCTTTCGCCATTGTTATTGGTGATGTGTGTGATAGTGCATTATCCTGGCGAAAGAACAATTTTTTGCATGCCAACCTTGGTCTTTTGTCAGCCAACGCAAGTTTCATACGATCCAACAATGAAGCATAATATGGTTCTGACTTTTTCCAAGTAATCTATGAGGATTATTCTTTGGGAGCCCCCTACTTCCCCCCCCCCCGCCCAAAAAAGAAACGGCGGTCATTACATTACCAGCTGACAAAATGGTTTTCGCCTTCTTTGGGGCACTTTCACCACCCTTTGTTCGTTGTTTTGACTGCCGTTTTGGATGCCGATTTAATCAATAGTCACAAATCGGCGCAAAATCTTGCGGATTGCGATTAAAATCGCCAGACATTATGTTGAAATGTTTCGTGATGCGCTTTTGGTCGACTGTGAGCAATCGCAGCACGGCAACACCCTTCTCTCACAGAACTTCTCCATAGTCATTTCTCCGTGCAGAATATTATGCACTCTCTCAGTTGAGATTCCTACAGTCTCACCAACCTCAGAATTTTTATTTGGCGGACTTGCATTACCATATTATGGATTTATCAGTGGTTTCCTGTGTGGTTATCTCAGTTGGACAGCCGGAGCGTGTTTCGTCTTCGGGCTTGTTTAAATTCAGTAATCTAAAGGCTGATGGTGCGGAGTCCGCATCAACTTCATTAAATTGTTTTGATTTGTACGGCAGTCCAACCCTTCAAATGAAAATATTAAATAACAGCATGAAACTCGGATTTCTCTATTTTCAATCGCAGTCGACACATTGACCAAGTCAAAGGTCTGTCAACAATAAACTGTATACTGTAAATTGTTGAAATGTTTATACAATCCTCTGAATAATAAATTAAGCTTACCAATCATGAAGCCGCAACAAGAATTTCCATTACTTCATGGAAGTTACCAGACTTATCAAACCACTCTCGTATTGTCCATAAATCAAACTGAAAAAATGAGAAAACAATGATATATATAACGTTTTGACACAGCTCGTTAAAATTTTGTGTGCAGTAAATGTTTTATATTCAGAGCATATGGTAAAATCAAAAAGCAAATGCAAGAAACCTGTAGATTCTTTCATTTTTACAGAAAGTGTCTTACTTAAAATTAAGTTCTACTATATCTCATAAAAAAGAGATGCTTTGTATATCTTACGTTTGCGTTTAATTTTTATTGTGAATGTCTCTTTGTACTCCAAGGAGTGTTAAGACATGTTATTTATTTTGTGATATAAAAGCGGTTTAGCATCAAAGTATGCAAACAAAATAGGTTAGGTTACGTATTACAGTTACATTAGGAATTTTTGTTTGTTTATTTTTCCCCAGTTTTCCCTTATTTACTGAGGAAACATCAGATTTAATAACAACCAACACAGAAAGTCGACTACGCAATTAAGACTATCTCTCCCCCATTACTTGCGGTTCACTTACCGGGAGTGCCCAATCGGCAGGCTCGAACAGTTTCGATACTACTACTTGAGCGCTCAGGTCATGACGTAATGTGAGACGCAACTCCTCAGGAGATTCAAATGTCATAAAGAGCAAGTTACTCGTATTCAGCACTCATTAAAAGTAGAGTAAGTAGAGTTTTTATTGAATTTACAAAATATAACTATATTTATAAGTTTATTAACTCATATAATGAAGCACATATGATTAGTTGATGATGTAAACCCAGCGTATAGTAATTACGATTATTATTATTATTATTATTATTGTTGTTGTTATTATTTTTACTTTCTCTATACGTGCTATGTACATAGTGTATAGAGAAGGTATTGTAATGCATCCAAAAATTCGTTACCGATATTTCACCGGAAATACATGTTTTGAGACCTCCTGAATCTAAAAAAAACATTTTTAGATGCTTGTGTGTCTGTCTGTGTGTGTGTTTCTGTGGGCAGCATAGCTCAAACGAAAAGCCCGTTAAAAACTAAACTTGGTATTTAGGTTTGGTATCTTCCAAATATGCGACATGAAGATTTTCAAGAAAATCCCCCCAATCCCAACTGCCCTTTACATGGAACTTTTTTCGAAAATTTTTATTTTCTAAAAAAATGGCTCTAACGATTTTGATTATAATATCGTATATTAAAGATATTTGCCTGACAAATAAAATGTATATCTTCAATTTTCTAGGAATAGCCTCTGAAGACTACTTCATTCTGGATGAATTTTGCATAACTACTAAACCGTAAGAGATGGACAAAAACTTAACACACAAAAAATGTAGAGCACGTTAAAACACATAATTTATAGATTTTTTTCGTGGAGTTGGTCGTTTTTGAGATATTCCTTGTTTTTGGTTTCAGCTTTGAAAAACTTACACTTTTCTCATACAGGAATTTGCCATCTCGTGTCCATACAAACAAACGAATTTCAGTCACATAGCAACCAGCTTTTGGCTTTCACTTTAACCTATGGTACTCCCTTATTTCACTTCTACTTACAATAAAGCAAGAAATATGACTATATCTGCTAATTTTTCTCGATTAGCATGAAATAAATAAAAGAATAAGCTTATTAACAACAATTTGTTACAGAGATATAGAGAAAGTCACGTGAATGGAACACAAGATTTTTTACTTTCTCTACACGTACTATGTACATAATGTATAGAGAAGCATTTGTAATGCACCCAAAAATTCGATACCGAGATTTCACCTGAAATACATGTTTTGGGTCCCCCTGAACCCCCCAAAAAAAAATCATTTTTGGAAAAAGGTGCGCGCGTGTGTGTGAGTGTCTGTGTGTCTATGGACAACTTAGCTCAAAAACGAAAAGACCGTTAAATACCAAACTTTATATTTAAGTTTGGTATCTTCCAAGGATGCGACATGAAGATTTTCAAGAAAATCCCCCCACCCCCAATTACCCTTTACATGGAACTTTTTTCGAAAATTTTGATTTTCTCAAAAATGGCTTTACTGATTTTGATTAAAATATCGTATATTACAGATATTTACCTGACCATTAATATGTATATCTTGAATTTTCTGGGAATAGCCTCTGAAGACTACTTTATTCTGGATGAATTTTACAAAATTTTGCATAACTGCTAAACCGTAAGAAATGGACAGAAACTTACCACACAAAAAATGTAGAGCGCATTAAAACACACACTTTGTTGTATACATTTTTTTCGAGGAGTTGATCACTTTTAAGATATTCCTGGTTTTTCGTTTTAGCTTTGAAAAACTTATACTTTTCTCATACAGGAATTTCTCCTGTCCATGCAAACAAAGGAACTTCAGTTACATAGTTCATACATGAATTCTTAACTCCTGTCCTGATGCTTTTGGCTATCATTTTAACCTATGGAACTCCCTCATTTCGCTCCTACTTACAAGGAAGCAAGTAATAAGACTATTTCCACTAATTAGCATGAAGTAAATAGAAGCATAAGCTTTTTAACCACAATTTGTTGCAGAGATGCAGAAAAAGTCATGTGAATGGAATATATTAGATTTTTATTATTATTATAAAAAACTTAGATTACATTTATAAGATTTGGCAGTGTTTCCAATGTTATACTGTATAGAACCAGCACTTTTATGAACAGCATATTTATGGTTTTTCCACAGATAAAAAATCTGATGCGCTCCATTCACTTGAACTTCTCTAGCTGTTCCACAAACAAACTTTCCTAACAAAAGATTACTCTTTCATCTACGTAATGTAATCAGGATAAACATTAGCAGCAATTGTCTTATTACATGCGTCTTTGTAAATGGAAGGGAATACACTAGGCCAAAGCGATAGCCAAATCTTTTAAAAGCTATCACTAAGATAAACAAGAAATGAAACGAAAGTTAACTTCCGGGTTGACAAAAATGAAAGTAGTTAAAATTGAAACGAATAACAAGGAATATCTCGGAAACGGTTAACGGTAAAACAAAAACAAGAATGTGACATAAATGGTGTGTTAATGAGATCTACATTATTTTGTTGTAAGTTTTTATCTATCTCTTACGGTTTACAAGGTATACAAAAGTCATCCAGAACGAAAGAGTCCTCAGAGGCTATACCCAGAAAATTTAAGATATACATTTCATTTGTCATGAAATATCTTAAACGTATAGCATTTTAATCAAAATTATTAGAGAGAAAAATCATTAAAGGTAGTTGGGAGTAGGAGATTTTCTTAAATCCTCGGGTCGCATCCTTGGAAGATACTGAACTTCAATTTATATACCAAGTTTGGTATTTAACGGAGTTCATTTTATTTTTGAGCTTTGCTGCCTACAGACACGCACACACATAAACATACCACAGACATGTTTTTAAAATGCTTTTTAGGAGGGGAGATAAGGGGGTCTTTACATGGATCACCTTCCGAATTTTTTATTTTTTTAAAAGTGGCGCTAACGATTTTGATTAAAATACAATGCTTTTAAGATATTTTATGACAAAGATATTTAACAAATTTTATTAGGTTATTTAATATCCTAATTTTCAGGGAATAGACTCTGAAGACCTGTTCATTCTGAATGCCTTTTTTATAACTTATGTATAATTGGTAAACTATAAGAGATAAACAAAACCCTACTACACAAAAAATATAGATCTCGTTTTTGTAGAGTTTACCGTTTCTGAGACATCCCGTGGCATTGGTTTCAATGTTAAGCTACTTAAACTTTTCTCAAACTGGAAGTAATCTTTCATTTCGTCTCTCTTTTGCTTGATTCCTGTCAAGCAAAGAGATCCGAATTTCACTTAGCGACCAGCTTTTAAAAGATTCCTGTATCGCTTTAACTTAGTGCATTCCCTTATTTCCCTTCTATTACAAGGCACTAAGTAAAAATGTAATTTCTGCTAATGTTTATCTCGATCAACATGTTGTATATAAAAGAATAATCTTTTGTAACAATAGTTTGTAGAAAAAGTCATGTGAATGGAACACATCAGATTTTTTTGAAACATGACGTGTGCCTTGCGTTTAGCACCGTCCTACTCTACTCACTGTATGCAGTACTTGCAGAAGACAAGCAATAAATCAAGCCATTATCTGTAAGTGGTGTAAAGACGCAATTGTTTTTATTGTTCACGGCGCGTAATTATTGTTTCACTTTAAAAGCCTTCCCTCTCCATTTACAACTTCATCTAAAAGCCAACCATTTGTGAAATTACTGGGCTAATCTGTCTCCGTAATCCACAGTCAGTCTTTTTCACGAGAGGTTTCTTGCAAAATCTCGCGACATTTTCTCGAAGAGCTTTCAACAGCATTATCTTACAAGAAAAACTTCTTCATGAATGAGCTGCGCAGATTTATATAGAGTGGTGTTATTTCTAAAAATAGCATACGTCAAGGCTAAATAGGTAACACACAAGAAGAATTATAAGTGATATATCTACACACAGCATTAAATTGTAGTAATTGCGTATGCAGCCCAAATAGTAGCATATTTTACTATGGATGTTTATACAAACAACTTATTAAACTCTGATTAAGCACTGCAGAAAATATGACATTTATTTTTAACTATTTATTTTCATTTCTAGCACTTAATTTCTGTAGATTAAAAAATAAATATATAAAAAAAACTGATTTCATTGGAGGCAATTACTTTAAGGCCCCCTGAATAAAAACCAAAATAAAATTGGATAAACATCAAAGTTGGTAGGCGTTTAAGTTCAACACCTTGCAAAAATTAGACCAGACGATTTAAAAACAATCCTGCCACTTAATATACCCTTAAATGGAAAAGTTTTGTTATTTTATATTATATCTAAAATGGATCTAATATTTTGATTAAAAGAATATTTGTATATTTTCAACTTTCTAGAAAGAACCTGTGAAGTCCTCCTTCTTAATTAATTTAGCATGTTGCTGATTTTTATAGCTACTAAACGTAATAGATAGATAAAATCTTACTATTTAAACAAAAATGTATAACTCGTTAAAACAGCATTGACACCAAATAATGTATTATAGCATTAACTACTTCCGATGTATTTGTTGTTGGTTATATTATTTTTAAAATACTCAATACTTGAAGTGCTAAGTTTCATTTGTGTATTTCTGGAGATAATGGAAAGAGAAGAATTACAAAGGAAGTGCATTCAATTTCAAGTTCCGTCTCGTCACATCGGCGTATTGTGAAAGCTTATTGGTGGTTTCTTGAGCAAGGGAATTTCTAGCTCGCGAGTACGCCAATATGTGCACGTGGTGACAAGGGATGAACTCATTGTCCATAGATGGCACGACTTGCGGACGTAAAAATAGCGATATTTATCTGAGACATTTTCATTCAATCTATGGGGTTCATTTATGTGAAAATATGTATTACTGGGACCAATAACTTTACTTCTCTTTCGAAGGAAACCATCTAAAGAACGACCGAAAAAAGTCTATCACCCTCTACTGTGTTTGAACCAGCAACCTTGAGTATCACGTCAGAATTAAAAGCAATTGAAATAAACCAAATTGACACCAGCAGAGTAGCGGAAGTTGCCTAAAAAGCAACTCATGAGGAGCCTACTTCTAGCGCTACCTCCTTAAAACCATCAATCTAAACTACACCAAACCAAACATCAATCCAGCCAGGCTGCGCAGTCGCCGAGTAGTCAGACCACTCGCCTCTCACCTAGACGGCCCAGGTTCGATCTCAAGCGACCGCATGTGAGATTTGTGGCGGGTTTCCTCCGGGTTCTGCGGTTTCCTCCGCCATCACATTCCACCGGGGCTCCATCTTCATTCCATGTATCATCAGTGTCATCGCCTGCGGTGCCATAGTAGTAAAAACGGGTGTTAAACACTTTGAAAAAATCTCATGTGCTTCATTCACATGACTTTCTCTACATCTGTGTAACAAATTGTTGTTAAAAAGCTTATGCTTCTATTTACTTCATGCTAATCAGAAAAAATTAGAAGAAATAGTTTTATTACTTGCTACCTTGTAAGTAGGAGCAAAATAAGGGAAACCGTAGGTTAAACTGCTAGTCAAAAGCTGGTTCCTATGTGACTGAAGTTTCTTTGATTGCATGGATAGGAGTTGACAAATTCCTGTATGAGAAAAGTATGTTTTTCAAAGCTGAAACCAAAAACAACGAATAAAAACGATCACCTCCACGAAAAAAATGTATATAACATAACTTGTGTGTTTTAATGTACTCTACATTTTCTGTGTAGTAAGTTTTTATCCATCTCTTACGGTTTAGCAGATATGCAAAAATACGTAAAATGTATCCAGAATAAAGTAGTCTTCAGAGGCTATTCCTAGAAAATTAAAGATATACCTTTTATTTGTCTGTATTTATTTTTATTTATCTGTAATATACGATATTTTAATCAAAATCGTTAGTCATTTTTTAGAAAATCAAAATTTTCGAAAAGAGTTCCATGCTTGGGGGTGGGGGGATTTTCTTGAAAATCTTCGTGTCGCATCCTTGGAAGATACCAAACCTAAATACCAAATTTGGTTTTTAACGGACTTTTCGTTTTTGAGCTATGCTGTCCACGAACACACAGACACACACACGTACCTTTTTGTAAAAATCTGATGTGTACCAATCACATGACTTTCTCTACATATCTGCTAAAAATCTATTCTTAAAAAGCTTATACTTCTATTTACTTCATGCTAATCAGAAAAAATTAGCAGAAATAGTCTTATTACTTGCTTCCCTGTAAGTAGAAGCGAAATAAGGGAGTAGCATAGGTTAAAGTGATAGTCAAAAGCTAGCTGCTATGTCACAGAAGTTCCTTTGTATGTATGGACAGCAGTTGACAAATTCCTGTATGAGAAAAGTATGTTTTTCATAGCAGAAACCAAAACCAAGGAATATATCAGAAACGATGAAATGCACGAAAAAAATGCATGTAACATAAATTGTGTGTTTTAACGTACTCTACATTTTTTGTGAAGTAAGTTTTTGTCTATCTCTTACGTTTTAGCAGTTATTGAAAATTTCGTAAAATTCATCCAGAATAAACTAATCTTCTGAGGCTATTCCCAGAAAATTCAAGATATACATTTTATTTGTCAGGTAAATGTCTGTAATATACGATAATTTAATCAATATCGTTAGAGCCCGTTTTGAGAAAATCAAAATGTTGGAAAAAAAGTTCCATGTAAAGGGTAGTTTGAGGTGGCTGGATTTTTCTCAAAATCTTCGTGTCGCATCCCTGGAAGATACTAAACTTAAATGCCAAGTTTGGTATTTTACCGACTTTTCGTTTTTGAGTTATCGTGTTCACAGACACACGGACACACACACACACACACACACACACACACACACGGACCTTTTTATGAAAATGTTTTTTTTTTTTTATTGGGGACCCTAAAACATATATTTCCGGTGAAATCTCGGTATCGAATTTTTGGGTGGAGTGCAATACCTTCTCTATACACTATGTACAAAGTAAGTGTAGAGAAAGTAAAAAGAAAAATCTGATGTGTTCCATTCACTTGACTTTCTCTATATCTCTGTAAATTATTATTGTTAATAAGCTTATCTTTTATTTATTTCGTGCTAATCGAGAAAAATTAGCAGAAATAATCTTATTTCTTGCTTTATTGTAAGTACAAGCGAAATAAGGGAGTACCAGAGGTTAAAGACAAAGCCAAAAGCTGGTTGCTATGTGACTGATGTTCCTTTGTTTGTATTGACAGGAGTTGACAAATTCCTGAATGAGAAAAGTATAAGTTTTTCAAAGCTGAAACCAAAAACAACAAATATCTGAAAAACGATCAACTCCACGAAAAAAATCTGATGTGTACCATTCACATGACTTTCTCCACATCCCTGCAACAAATAATTCTTAAAAAGCTTATACTTCTATTTACTTTATGCTAATCAGAAAAAATTAGCAGAAATAGTCTAATTACTCGCATCCTTGCAAGTAGAAGCGAAATAAGGGACAACCGTAGGTTAAAGTGATAGTCAAAAGCTGGTTGCTATGTCAATGAAGTTCCTTTGTTTATACGGATAGGAGTTGACAAGATCCAGTATGAGAAAAGTATACGTTTTTCATAGCAGAAACCAAAAATAAGGAATGTCACAAAAACGACGAACTCCACGAAAAAAATGTATATAACATAAATTGTGTGTTTTAAAGTGCTCTAAATTTTTTGTGTAGTAAGTTTTTGTCCATCTCTTACGGTTTAGCAGTCATTCAAACTTTAGTAAAATTCATCCAGAATAAACTACTCTTCAGAGGCTATTCCCAGAAAATTCAAGATATACATTTCATTTTTCAGGTAAATATGTTTAATATCCGAAATTTTAATCAAAATCGTTAGAGTCATTTTTGAGAAAATCAAAATTTTCGAAAAAAGTTCCATGTAAAGGGTAGTTGGGGGTGGGGGATTTTTCTCAAAATCTTCGTGTCACATCCCTGGAAGATACTAAACTTAAATACTTTTACCGACTTTTCGTTTTTGAGTTATCGTGTTCACAGACACACGGACACACACACACACGGACCTTTTTGTGAAAATGCTTTTTTTTGGATATTGGGGACCCTAAAACACATATTTCCGGTGAAATCTCGGTATCGAATATTCGGTGGAGTGCAACACTTTCTCTATACACTATGTACATAGTGCGTATGGAGAAAGTAAAAATGTGTATAACATAAATTGTGTGTTTTAACGTGCTCTACATTTTTTATTGGTTAGCTTTTTGTCCATCTCTTACGGTTTAGTAGTTATGAAAAAGTCATCCAGAATAAAGTAGTCTTCAGAGGCTATTCCCAGAAAATTCAGAATATACATTTTATTTGTCAGGTAAATAGCTTCAATATACGATATTTAATCAAAATCGTTAGAGCCATTTTTTAGAAAATCAAAATTTTCGAAAAAATTTCCATGTAAAGGGTAAATTGGGTCGGGCGGAATTTTTTCAAAATCTTCGTGTCGCATCCCTGGAAGGTACTAAACTTAAATACCAAGTTTGGTATTTTACCGACTTTTCGTTTTTGAGTGATCGTGTTCACATACACACGGACACACTGACACACGGACATACAAACACACACGGACCTTTTTTTGAAAATACTTTTTTTGGATACAGGGGACCCTAAAACATATATTTCCGGTGAAATCTCGGTATCGAATTTTTTGGTGGAGTGCAATACATTCTCTATACACAATGTGCATAGTGCGTATAGAGAAAGTAAAAGAGGACATCTACATTCCTGTGATTAAGCCCTTGCAAGGATAGGTACACAGCAGTTATACCTAGCCACCAGGAGTCTGCACGCACGGAGGGCGACAAGACACAGTGACCCGCTTTTTAATGAAGAAAAATCTGATGTGTTACTCAAATGACTTTCTCTGGCTGTTCTACGAACTTCTTACAAAAGATTCTTCAATGCTAATCGAGATAAACATTAGCAGAATGTTCTTGTTACTTAGATCCTTATAAGTAGAAGAGGACTAAGGGAATATAATAGGCTAAACCGACAGTCATATGTTTTAAAAGCTGTCGTTATGCGATTGCCATTGCAAATCAATTCTTTGCTTAGCCAGGAGTAGAAAGAAAAAAAAAAAAAAAAAAATACGGCACTCTGAGAAAAGTATGAGTACTTTACAATGGAAACTAACAACAAGGAATATCTCGGAAACGGTTACCTCAACAGCAAAAATTAATAGTGTTTGCAAACGCTAAAAGGCTATGCAGGGGATGGGGGAAAGTTATCTGCGACGTCCTTTTCTTTATTTCGGTAACACTTCAACTTTATTTCCATTCGTCCTGGCTTTGACGCTTAGAAACTGCTTATTATTCCAGTTTGTATTTATCCGACATTTTGTTTTTGAGTTATTGCTGTTCACAGAGAAACAAAAATACAACACATGTGCAGTAAATTTGTTTTCTAAGAACACTCATTTTGGGGCTTCAGTGGTCTTCAAACCTGAATTTACAATAAAATCAGTTATTGATTTTTTCGTTGAAATGCGAAACTTTCTGTCTACATCTGCTGCAAATAAATGGTAAAGAAGATAACATTTCATGACAGTTGATGGATAGAATTAGAGAGTGAGATTGCCATTTTGTAGCTTTACTAGAAACTTGTCTCATAATATTGTATTACCACCACTGTAGAAGTATACGCTGTATGTATGTATTTATTTCAAATCTATCATAAATGTTACAAATAATTATAATCAACCAGCTAGGGTTCATATTTAGTTTAATGGCACTAACATACGAGTATAGAAGAGTAAGTATAATTGGCACTGGAAATCGAAATGTATTCTGTGCATTGGAAAATGATTGGAAATGTACAAAAATCTTGCCTTCCTGATAAAATGGCCGTATCGTTTGTCCTTTATTGATTAGTCTTTTGTTTCTTTCGCATTTCCGTAGGATTTAGAGATGTCATTCTCTCGTAATCCGTGATGTTTTCACAGAATTAATAACGATTTTGCGCAGTTTGATTGATACGTGGAAATTTACGAGTATGAAGGATGTATTGGAAAAAATATATGGCGAGTGAAAGACAGGCATGCTGACAAATGGATATCTAACTACAGACAGGCCAGATGCTGTTGATTAACTGCTTTACGTATTCATTGCAGTTTAAAACGCGGTAAGCCATTTCAGTAATAGTTGCATGTACGTTTTATAAACTAGTATTTCAACTGACTTCATTGTTAGATGTTATGTTGCATTTATATTTATTAGTATAGATGTCTATTTGTAGCAACTTTTCACCGCTCCTTTGAAAGAGCTAGGTTAAGGATTGCTATTGTAACTGCAAAATGACAAAAGATAATCACCAATCCCACGCTCATCTCCACGTGAAAATTTAATTATGTATTTGCATGCAGGTGTCAAATTGTTACCTGCAAACTACAATGCCTGCGCAATAGATAAGTTTATGGCCCCACAAAACAAGTACAAGGTCGCCGTAAATATTATTCTATACTATACTTCACAGCCTCCGGCTTTTCTTTGACTCATGCTCGACACCAATTCGGAGTTTACATTCAATAAAATTCCGTGCGCAGTGTTATTTTGCAGATATGTAAGAGAGGATATATTTTCCTCCATGAGATTGATGTTTCTCCAAAACTGACTTGGGATGCTGTGCACGTTTAATTCAAATATATACATCCTTATATTAGCAATTGTAAAATTGGAATATTACTAAGCAGGATAGCCAACATATTAATTTATCTTCTGCGGAAACAAGTTTTGGAAGAACTCATTTAACGTGAGAAAAATACCATAACATTTGGCAAATTTGAGTTATAATTCACTTTTGGAAAATGTTGCACTTTTTCACTTTGTTATAATATTATTTACAGTGTTTTATCCTCCGTCAATATACTCCATTAGCAATAAACCGATTTTCCACTTAATATATCGTGTAGTAACACTGTCATATGCCTGAGATCAAAATTGGCTGAGGTTGTAGGGAATATGCAAAGGTAATTGTTTTTAATTACCAAATTCTATTTATTGACAAGTATTACAATCTGAACTCTCTTTTAAAATCAACAAGTTAACTAAGAAAAGTAAGCTCATTAAAATGTGACTCGAAACGGTAATACTCGTTGCAGATAATATAATTGACAGAAGGTGTAATCCTTTTGTCATAAAATATCGAGTATTAATTGCAATTTATTGAAAGTACTGGTAAGTCCAGACAAGATTGCAATAGATTGCTTTGTTTTCTTGGTGTAAGGATTTTATGCTGTCGTGGACTAAAATCAATCATGTTGTAGTTCATTAAGTACCGTATTAATGAACATTGACACAGTCGCCCTGCGTGGTGTAATGGTTACCATGCTAACTATACCCAAGGTCGTGGGTTCAAACCCGGCGGAGGACGATGGATTTTTTCGGGCGTAAAAATCCTTAGCATGGCTTCCTTCGGAAGGGAAGCAAAGCTGTGGGTCCCGTGTCGTAGATTTACGGCACGTAAAAGAACCTCAAGCCTGATAAGAGAGGCCTCTGAGCAAAATTAAGCGATCTTTCACGCCCAATATAGAATGAGACGCTGAGAACCAAAGCAGTCCATAAATAACAGGCCATTTCATTTTCTCTTTTTTTATGAACATTGACAGAGCTTAATTATAACGACTTATATAACATATATTATGTTCTAAAACAATGTAAACATGCTTTAAACACTTTAGGAGAGAATATATTTTCACATTAAAGTCTAGGTTTTGTTTTCTTTGCTACATCAAGTAGGAAAGTATTGCATCCCACCCAAAAATTCGAGGGGATTTCTCTGGAAATTAGGTTTTGAGATCTCGTGATGCAAAAAGAAATGTTATAAAAAGTGAGAGAGAGAGGGGGAGGGAAAGAGAGAGAGAGAGAGAGAGAGAGAGAGAGAGAGAGAATAGCACAACTCAAAAATGAACAATGGCATTAGCATCCAAGGATGTGACACAAGAATTTTCAAGAATATACCCTAACCCAAGCTACCCTTTATATGGATTTTTTCTCTCGAAAATGTTGATTTTCCCAAAAATTGCTAAACAGCTTTTATTAAAATACCATATATTTTAAGATATTTTCATGTATGTCTTGATGTTTTTGGAAATAGTATTTGAAGTTCCTCTTAAATGCTAAACCGTAACGGATAGACAAACTGTTAATAAAAACAAATGTAAATCTCGTTAAAGTACACTATTTATGTCAAATAACTGTGTTGTGATCATTTCCGAGACTTATGTTTTTGTTTGTTTGTAAGTTAACGTCGCTTAACTTGGTGTCATATCAGAAACAAATGAAATAGTTGATATGATACTCTAATGACCGCGGGGCTCATAGAGCTTTGTGTTACCCGACTAAGTGAAAACCCCGAGAAACGTTTAACCGCTAATTCAACTCGGGTCCTCTGAATGTAAGGCAGGCACGCTACCATCACACCTTAGAGGCAGACTGCAACTCATTTATAATTGGTTTGAACTTTTAAATGGTTGCTTATACTTTCTTCAAGTGGCAAGTCGGTATTTGTTTATATTTTTTCTACCACCTACAATGTATTTAGCGGGTAGAGAAAGTATTGTATTCGATACCGTATTTCACCTGAAATACATGTTTTGAGGACTCTTGAATCCAAATTAAAAACATTTTAGAAAAAGGTGAGTGAGAGAGACAACTCATAATGAAAGTCGGTTAAGTACCAAACTTGGTATTTAAGTTCAGTGTCTTGTGACAGAAGATTTTCGGAAAAAACGAACATATACATATATAAATTAAATAAATACATATATTATATAATAATATGAATATTATATCAAATGTATAATAACATATACATATACAGGGTGTTAATGAACTACACCGAAATAATTTGCGAGATTGTACACGTGATTGATATAAATAATTTGAGATCGGCGATGCATGGTCTCCGGATAAACATAACACAGCTACATAACGTTATACGTGTGGGTATCAGGTGCTGATAAGTTGGTGTTAATGTCTTTAAAACTGCTGCCCGAATATAGAAATATCGATTTTAGCAGCTCGTTGCTAGCGTTTTCAAGATTTAATGTCGCAAAAATCTGTAAAATCTCGAACTAATCACTTGACAGTACGACACTGAGCTTCATTAACTACGTTGTAGAGGTAACCTACTCTGGAGGTGTTTTTTCAACTGCTCTGGTGGCTAATGCGTGACGGGGGAAGGTGCTATCCCAAAGGTCATGAGTTCGATCTCTGTCGTTGAGTAAATGTTTTTATTATTATTTTTTTCATTCCAGACGAAGTGGCGCATACGTGAACGAGACCCGAACTCGGAAACTGTCACTTGAAAGCCAGTATTATAACCACTACGCCAGAGAGGTACGCTGTAATACGTCCCTTAATTTGTCGTGTTATGCTCTCGAAGGCTGATAAATTAGCCAGTGGCGTACTGACACTTCAGAAACTGATAGCCGTCACTTCGACATTTCAATAAACATACCATAAGTCTCCTATCTCAAATTACTTATTAAGTAATCTACATATTGTGTGAAAATATTTCGGTATAGTTCATTAACACCCTGTATATAAGATTAAGGAAGTTCATATATTTTTTAATACAAACTTATTGGATAAAATAATTCAACCATCTTAAAAGGTGTACATATATATCCTGTAAACTTTCAGTATGATGTCTTAAATAGTTTCTGGGATAGTGAATCATAAATTTAGCAGATTTAACATAGGAGGGCTAAAGCTTTTATCTCTCCTTAATACAATATAAAATAATCTATGCCGCGAAAACGATCTTCATTAGTTTGTTTTAAAAGAACAAGATCAAAAGTAGTATAACAGATTTCATATCACATTGGGTTTGCTCATGGTTTATTAAATCCAGAAATAATTAATTTTTTTACAAAATAATTCATACTGGTTTCTGAAATAAAGAATTCAATTAAATATATGCATAAATTATCGATCTCCCGATATGTAGTCCAAATAGATAATTTCTTTCTACTATATTGCAGGCAATTTGGGTATCGTTTAGCTTGTGATCTGATATGACTAATAACCCTCAGGTTAAGAGAAAGAAAATTCCAGATGATGTTTAGTTTCACCTTTTTATTTTCTCTATATGCACTATGTACATAGTGTATAGAGAAGGTATTGCACTCCACCCAAAAATTCGATACCGAAATTTCACCGGAAATATATGTTTTAGGGTCCCCTTTATCTAAAAAAAAAAAGCATTTTGGAAAAAGGTCCGTGTGTGTGTGTGTGTCCGTGTGTCTGTGAGCACGATAACTCAAAAACGAAAAGTCGGTAAAATACCAAACTTGGTATTTAAGTTTAGTATCTTCAAGGGATGCGACACGAAGATTTTGAGAAAAATCCAGCCACCCCCATCTACCCTTTACATGGAACTTTTTTAAAAACATTTGATTTTCTCAAAAATGGCTCTAACGATTTTGATTAAAATTTCGTATATTAAAGATATTTACCTGACAAATAAAATATATATATATATATATCTTGAATTTTCTGGGAATAGCCTCTGAAGAGTGCTTTATTCTGGATGAATTTTACGGAATTTTCAATAACTGCTAAACCGTAAGAGATGGACAAAACTTACTACACGAAAAACTAGAGCACGTTAAAACACACAATTTATGTTATATACATTTTTTTCGTGGAGTTCACCGTTTTTGAGACATTCCTTGTTTTTGGTTTCTGCTTTGAAAAACTTGTAATTTTCTCATACAGGAATTTGTCAACTGCTGTCTATACAAACAAAGGAACTTCAGTGACATAGAAACTAGCTTTTGACTATCACTTTAACCTATGGTACTCTCTTATTTCGCTTCTACTTACAAGGAAGCAAGTAATAAGACTATTTCTGCTAATTTTTTCTGATTAGCATGAAGTAAATAGAAGTATAAGTTTTTTAAGAATAATTTGTCGCAGAGATGTAGAGAAAGTCATGTGAATGGTACACATCAGATGTTTAGTTGTCAATGTGTGAATTAATTTTTCTTACAATTACTAGCCATTGTAGTAGACATGTAAGTATATGAATATTTTAGTATTTTATCTTCAAGTTAATGTCAAATGTATAAGTTTTTTTTTCCCCCAGCAGAATCTAGTTTTCAATAAAATACATTTGTTTGGTTTTACGAATAGATTAATATACTTTGTAGATAAATTAACTCACGATAAAAAATCGTTAAAACTGTTGGGCAGCTCTTACTTATATGCTGAAATAAACAATTGCGTTTGTGGTTCTGAAACTCAGCATTGAAAATTTCCAAAAAATGAAAATTTTACTACTGTAATACATATTTGAAAGTTGTTTTACGTTATTGTTATTTATTGAGAGAGAAAGGATACCCCATTAACAAACAGCACTAGCTTATTTGAACGTGTTTTCAGAGATTCCGTCAGATAGTGAGCTGCAGATAACACACTGTATTGCATATTCAGGAGCATAGGCAGCGTTTAACTTGCTTATTATTGCAGAATTATTCAACATTAGAATTACCAACATGCGGAAGTACAGAATACCTCGAAATCATGTTTGTGATTCCAGCTTAATAAATAAATTATAGCAAGTTTAAACTCGGAACATAGGATTTGGAGACGTGCCTCTACCCATTCTCTTATATCGTAGCAATAATGGATCTTCTTGCGCCTCCCAAAGGGACAACACAATAATTATTACGTGAGGTTTTTTTTCCCTCTCTAATTCGTCAGCTCATCGAAAATGTACATTACTGAATTGAAATACTTTCCGAAAATGCCATTAATCATGTTTATTGTAACATTTCATCTATAAAGTCTGTCTAGCATTGACCTATTACGGGAGATCCAATAGCCATGAAAGCGAGGAAACAACACAAAAATAAATAATCTTCCATTGTGTATTCGTTTAACAGGGATACACTACATATACTTTTAGTCACATTGGAAGTGCATTTCACGAACTAATGTATAGTGCAGATGATTGCACAGATCATGGGTGATACAGAAGGGAGGATACACAAGAAAATGTAAGAGTGATACGATTTTCATCACCACGGGGACAGAAATTGGGAGATTTTTGAAATAATATAGTTTTCGGCCCCGGCCCGACTTTAACGTTTGCGGTTGTAAACCAACCCTCGCTGTTGCCAAGTCTTCCGCTTACTGGTCTCTTAACCCTTAGTTACCTGCAGTAGTATACTACATATGCCTTTGTCCTTTAATTCAAGTTTAAAACTGGAATTCTAGTAAAAATATTTGGGAATAAACCTATAAAATTATTACATGAAATAATAGAGAAAATAGAAATGAAAATAAGTGTAGATCATTTATTAAAATTTTTCTTCCCAGTTAAGGATTTCAATTCTTCTAAACCAGTTTTCAAAGGCACTACCAAAAAAGTAGTTCAAATGGCCATTAGTGTTAGGTGATCCATTCAAATCCAAATGTTGCAAGTTCAAATCCCAGGTTTTGTGCTAAAGGACGGGGAGATCCCAAGTAAAATAATCGGTGTGATGCTTGGAAGCTAATCGGGTTACATTTGACTGTAGTTATGTGGGTTTTACTCTTTTATTTATTTAAAAAAATCACTGCAATTTTAGGGCAAAATTGTATATATTTTTACAATATAAAACAGTCTTGATTAATTGTCGTTTATGGTTGAAGGTTAGTATAAGATGAAACTAATCCTAGAGTACAAGCCTATTTGTATAGTTACGCTTAAAAATAGCGGAACTTATAGGCACCGACAGGCAACAAAGGGTTAAGTGAGGTGCGATTCTCAACTAGCAAGCAGTTTTTTCAGGAAACAGATTTTAACTACGGTGCCTGTCGCCCCCTAGTATAGATTCTTCTTTTGTTTGCTAACGGTTATTGTCCAGTGGTAAAGGGAGAGCGGTCCCGTTTGAGGGCCATCATGTTTTGGAGAAAACGAAACAATTTTCCCGCAAGTGAAGTGTTTTGATTCTCAGCAACTGTGAGTGGCGCTCCCCACTGTTTCCGCTCCAAGACGTGCAAGGCGTATTATCGGTCCATCTTTTTAGGAGAAGACAACAGGAAAAGTACAGAAGATAATTTTGACCCCATTTCCAACAGCTTACGGAAAAAAGAAATAGTGCGGGTGTCTTTAAGATCATTCTGCAACTGTTCATACAGCAATGGGTTCATGAAGAGAATTAAGGAAGTATTTGGAGATGGTCATGATTACTGGCAATGCACGGACGACCCTCTCGTCACCAGATATAACAGTGTGTAAGTTTTACTTGTTAGCTTGCCTGAAAAATAGAATTAATAGAACAAACATTGGAGAACTAAAGATAAAAAAATCTGATGTGTGACTTTCTCTAGCTACTCTACAAACTTCTTTCAACACCATGCTAATCGATATAAACATTAGCAGAATTTTATAACTTAGTTCCTTTTAAGTAGAAGGGAGCTAAGGGAATTCACTAGGCTAAAGTGATAGTCAAATGTTTTAAAAGCTGTCGTTATGCGATTGTCATTGCAAATCGCTTCTTTGCTTGGCCAGGAGTAGAACAAAAGAAAAACGGTCACTTCCGTATGAAAAAAGTACCTATACGTACTTCACAATTGAAACTATTAACAAGGAATACCTGGAAAATGGTAAGCTCCACGAAAAAAATGTGTATGACATAAATTGTGTATTTTAACAAGGTTTGCATTTTTTGTATAGTAAGTATTTGTCTATCTCTTACGGTTTACTAGTTATACCAAATTAAGCAAAATTCCTCCAGAATAAACAGGTCTTTAAAGCTATTCCCAGAATATTCAAGATATACATTTTATTTGTGATTGATGTGGCTTTAATAAGTGATATTTTAATCAAAATCGTTAGAACCATTTTTAAGAAAAACAAAATTTTAGAACATTTTTCCATTTAAGGGTAATTAGGGGTGGGAGAATTTTCTTGAAGATCTTCGTGTCTCATCCTTGGAAGATACCAAACTTAAATGCCAAATTTGGTATTTAACCGTCTTTTCGTTTTTGAGCTATGCTGTCCACAGACACACACACACAGACACACACACACACAGACACACACACACACACGGACCTGTTTCTGAAAATGCTTTGTTTGGATTCAGGGGGTCCTAAAACATGTATTTCCGGTGAAATCTCGTCATCGAATTTTTGGGTGGAAAATAAAACTTCTCTATCCCTATGTACATTGTACAAACGGGGCTAGAGAATGTAATATAATATGTGTTCCAGTCACATGGCTTTCTGTAGCTGTTCCACAAACAAACTTTCCTAATAAAAGATTTATTCTTTTATTACGTCATGCTAAAGGAGAAATCGTCTTATTACTTGCTTCCTTATAAGTAGAAGGGAAATGTGGCCAAAGCGATAGTCAAATCTTTTAAAAGCTTCGCCACGAGAAGCAATTGAAATTCGGTTCTCTTTTGCATTCCTGGAAGTAAAACAAAGGAGATGAAACGAAAGTTGACTTCCCGCTTGTATTTTAATGAGATCTACATTTTTACATTTGTTTTTCTTGTACACGTACTATGTACGTAGTGTATAGAGAAGGTATTGTATTGCACCCAAAAATTCGATACCGAGATTTCACCGGAAATATGTTTTGAGACCCCCTGAATCAAAAAAAAAAAATGTTAGAAAAAGGCCCTGTGTGTCTGTGGACAGCATAACTTAAAATCCAAATGACCGTTGAATACCAAACTTGGTATTTAAGTTTATTATCTTCCAAGGATCCGACACGAAAATGTTCAAGAAAATATCCCCTCCCCAAACTACCCTTTACATGGATACATTTTTGAAAATTTTGTTTTTCTTAAAATGGCTCTAACGATTTTGATTAAAATACCGCATATTAAAGTTATTCACAATACAAATAAAATGTATATTTTGAATTTTCTCAGAATAGTCTCTGAAGAGCACTTTATTCTGGTTGATTTTTGCAGAACTTTTTTCATAGCGGTTAAAGCGTAAGCGATAGACAAAAGCTTACCACACAAAAATGTACAGCACGTTAAAACTCACAATTTAAGTTATACTATGCATTTTTTCGTGGAGTTGATCGTTTTTTAAATATTCCTTGCTTTTGGTTTCAGCTTTGAAAAACATTATTTTCTCATACAGGAATTTGTCAACTCGTGTCCATACAAACAAAGGCGCTTCAGTCACATAGCAACCAGCTTTTGACTGTCACTTTAACATATGGTACCCCCTTATTTCGCCTCTACTTACAAGGTAGCAAGTAATAAGATTATTTATGCTATTTTTTCTCGATTAGCATGAAATAAATAGAAGCATAAGCTTTCTAACAATAATTTGTTGCAGAGATGTAGAGAGAAAGTCATGTAAATGGAACACATCAGATTTTTGTTCAGTACATTGCTCTTTAGCAGAACGGGGACGGCATTTCCAGAATCTTCTATGAGGTACTTTAACATTCTCTGGATGCCACGGACACTCTTAATCGCTGAGATATAAACACCATGCGGGGGGGGGGTAATTTTTACGTGAAAGTTCTGTATAACCTATTAGTAGAAATACGAGTATTAGTATTATATATGACATAATACTCACATAAATGTGATCGGTCGATTTTGATTATCAACTTATTTTATGTTTCATACAGCTCAGTTGTGTTACTTAAAGCAATTAGATGTTTTGAAGAATGCAATTTGCTATTCAAATCCCTAATATGCTGGTAACATTTGTTTCAAATGCGTGGCAGGACGATCTAGTAACTGTGTTCATGATATCGATTTATAGCTTTCACTCTTGGTAGAATGGGTAGTTGGGTTGCGCATCTAAAGCACTGCAGTTGCCAATATATCAGCAGTTTTGAATACACATGTGATTTTCCTTTGCACCTTTTGATTTAGTCAACGCAACTAACACATATTTATTTGAAGCACACTGTTAGTGGTTTAAGTCGATACTGAATTTTCGACAATTTTCAGAGGAAAACTTAAGTTTTTTTTAACTTTAATGGATAAATTCTCAAACATTGTAGGGTTATTTGCGATTTCTCCTTTTGGTCATTTAAACGCCCAAACGCGGCGTTTGAACGAACATATGCGAGAAAATCGTACGTGATATTTTAAAACTTCATTTCATATAATCTTTAACATGCCTTCACTATCCAGGTTGCATTCAATATATTCCAGTTATCAATACCTGCTTTGAAGGTTGCTAAAGATATCTCAAAGGGTTTTATCCTGACACAAAACTTAGTTTTTTAAATTATGGTTTTAATAATTTAGTAAGTGATTGATTTTTATAAAATTAAAGATGTTAAATACGTTACTCAATCCCAGGAGACCGCATGTGAGATTTGTGGTGGACGAAGCTGCGTCTGGGTGGGTTTTCTCCGGGTTCTCCGATTTTCTCCGCCGTTAATTCCACCAATTGCTCCATCAACAGTCATCATCTTTCCTGTTATCCATTTCGCCTTCATTTCCTATCTATTTTTACTTTCTCTGCATAGCATACAATGCGTAGGCAGAGAAGGTAATTGCACTCCATCCAAAAATTCGATACCGAGATTTCACCGGAATTACACGTTTTTGGGGTTCCCTATATCCAAAATAAAGCATTTTTAGAAAAAATGTGCATGTGAGTGTATCTGTGAACACCGTAACTCAAAAACGAAAAGGCGGTAAAAGTGGGAAGTAGTTGGTCCGGTGTCGTAGATATACGGCACGTAAAAGAACCTCATGCTTGATAAAGAGGCCTCTGAGCAAAATTAAGAAGTGTTTTACGCCCAGTATTGAATGCGACGAGATAACCGCAGCAGTTAAAAGACGTCCATAAAGAAAACTTGATTTCATTTGCAATATTACCTTTACAATCCACTTTTATTATAAGTAAGTAAAAGAGAAAATAAAAGGAATAGAAACACAAGACAAATTTAATAAGTATGAATTATATATGAATTTATGGTAAAATTCTAACTTATTATATACATATATGTGTACATATATAATTTATGATAACATTCATGAGCTTTATGATAAAATCTTCTTGTATGGTAACCAATCAATAAGTCCAACCAAGAATTGCCACAAACGAATCCTGCTTAGTGTTCCTAACTCATGAAAATATCATATGATTGCGGAAACATAAGAAAATTGTATTGTGAAAATACCAAACCCTTAGCATTAAGCAGAAGAAGACCCCTTCCTTCCAGCATAAGATATGGTTTTAACTGAACTTCTTTCTTTCTTTCGCTCTTTTTAACCGTTGTAAAGTTTTTTTGGTGGGGGAGGGAGGTTAAGAAGAATGTAAAGTTTGAACTAAAATTCTGCAACATATTTATTTGATAAAATTCCTCAAGTTGAGAGCAGTGAAATATTATTTTTATTTTAGCTCTTGCTGACTGGGGTTTAATTTCACTAAATTAATAAGCACTATTAATGGTACGAAAGTTTTCATTCATATAAAATACTTGTCAATAAATTATTACCAAAATAGTGGAGACTCCGCTTTCATGTCTTAAAGTTGCAACTTATGCAATGCGCAGCCATTATCTGACATTTACTGCTGTATTGTAATCTTCTTATCAGAATTTAGAGATAATAGTGACTGTACTACGTTGGAAAGTGTCCCAGTAGTTCTGAGAATAGTTTTAACTGTTGGCAGACTGAATCACACAGACTAAAAGTGACAGACTCGGAGCAAAGATTAAGATGACCAGTACTAGGTAAGTTTGTGAAAGATTGTCGTTACTCATCAAAGATTTTCTCAAACATTTGTGTTTTCAAGTATATAACTTCCAATATAGTTTTCTGCAAATAACACTTAAGCTGAGCTCTCGAAAATTTCGAAAAATTGTTTGATGGGGGTTGTTTATAATATTAAACTATTATTTAGAGCAGTCAACTTGCATATAATTTCTTTTACCTTCTCTAGCACGTATGTTCAATGCACATAATAGATAGATAAGGTATTGTATTCCACCCAAAAAATTCGATACCGAGATGTCACATGTTTTGAGATCTTCTGAAAAACATGTTAGAAAAATGTACGCGTGCGCGCTCATGTATGTGTGAGCAGCATATCTCAAAAAACAGAACCAGACTTGATATTTAAGTATCTACCAAGGATGCGACAAGATTTTCAAGGAAATTCCCCATCCCGAACTACTCTTTACATGGAAGATTTTTCGAAAATGTTGATTTTCTAAAAAATGGCTCTAACGATTTTGATTAAAATGCCATATGCTTAAGATACTTTCATGGAAAACGGAACTGTATATATTCAAGGCCTTCATTCTGGACGACTTTTGTATAACTCGTAAACCGTAAGAGATAGATAAAAACTCACTACATAAAACATGTAAATCTCATTATAACACGCAATTAATGTCATGTAACATTTTTTTAGGGTTACCCGTTTCTGAGATATTCCTTTCTTCTTTCCTTTTATTTTCTCTGCCATGTACAATGTACACAGAAGGCAGAAAAGATATTATATTCCACTAAAAATATATAGAGAGATTTCACCGGAAATACATGTTTTGAGGATCCCGAATTCAAAGCATTTTTATAAAATGAAAAGGTCCGCAAGTGCACACACCTACGTGTATACAACATAACAAAAAAAAAAAAAAAGTTGGATAAATACCAAGCAACACACACCCAGCTTTTCAGCGAAATCCCACTACCTCAAATTACCATTTACATGGAACAATTAGATTTGCCTAAAAATGGCCCTAACGATTTTGATTAAAACGCCATATTTTAAAGATATTTACATTACAAATAAAATGTATATCTTGAGTTTTCTGGGGATAGCCTTTAAAGTTCTCTTCATTCTGAATGACTTTTGTATAACGGGTAAACTGTAAGAGACAGAGAAAATCTTATTACCCACAAATGTAGATCTCATTAAAATACGCAATTACCTATATCAAATGCATGTTTTTGTGCAGTTAACCATGTGAAACAATTGACATTTCAATTGCTGCTTGCCAGGAATAAACAAACGAGAACCGAGAAGAAAGATGTCGAGAAGAGAAAAGTTTAAGTGACTAAAATTGAAACCAATAATCCGGAATATCTCGAAAAGGTTAACTCTTAAAAAATCCCGTATAAGACAAATTGTGTGTTTTAATGAGATCCACATTTTTTATGTAGTAAGCTTTTGTATATCTTTAAGGGCTTGCCAGTTATATAAAAGTCATCCAGAATGAATAAATAGGTCTTCAGATTCTATTTCCACAAAATTCAAGATATATATTTCGTTTGTCATAAAAATGCCTTAAGCATAAGCTATTTTAATCCAAATCGTTAGAGCCATATTTTAAAAAATAAATTTTCGGAAAAATGATCCATATAAAGGGTAGTTGGGGTGGGGGATTTTCTTGAAAATCTTCGTGTCGCATCTTCTGAAGATACCAAACTTAAATCCCCCCCCCACACACACACACACACACACACACACACCACACACAAATCGAAAATCAACATGTTCGAAAAATGATTGGGATGGAGGGATTTTCTTGAAAATCTTCGTGTCGCATCCTTGTAAAATACCAAACTTAATTACAAGTTTGGTATTTAACGTTTTCTCAATTTTGGGCTATGCTGCCCACTAACACACACACACACACACACACACACACACACACACACACACACACACGGACATTTTTGTAAAAAAAAAAACTTTTTTTTTATTCAGGGGGGTCTAAAGACATGTATTTCCGGTGAAATCTCTATTTAATTTTTGGGTGCAATACAATACCTTCTCTACGCACTATGTACATAGTACGCGAAGAGAAAGTAAAAACATTAACATATGACTACCGCGTGCAACGAATATAGCAGAAGAAGAGTTTCTCTACCGTATTCAAAACAATTTCAATACCCAGGTGTTTCCATGTAGCATAATTCGATCGATCTCATTCCGATTCCGCTTTTTAAGATCCAAAATGGAAACAAAATTCAATACGAATCCACGTTTTCATGCAGAATTCAATTCTGTAAGTGTACTCAAATCGATTTCAATTCCCCATGGAAACGTGGTACGTGAGAACTAAGGACCAATGGTAAAACTCTGTTAGACCCAATGTTGCCATGAATATTTTTGTTGCGGCATGCCAAAATATTTTTCTAAGAATTTTTGTATCAATTCACATTTTAAACGGAGAACTTTAATCAATAGTTTTTTATGCATTCAACTAATTATGGAACTGGTGTATTGACTAAGTGTAAACTTCTTTTGTTCGGAAGGAATTTTATATAAGGGATAAACCATAAGCGATACACAAAAACTTACTCCTACACAAACGTCATCCCTCCGTGGTGTAATGGTTACCCCTTCATATACCCAAGGTCGCGGGTTCAAACACGGCGGAGGACGATGGATTTTTTCGTGTGTAAAAATCCTTAGCATGGCTTCCTTCGGGAAGTTGGTCCCGTGTCGTAGATTTACGGCACGTAAAATAACCTCAAGCCTGATAGAGAGGTCTCTGAGCAAAATTAAACGGTCTTTCATGTCCATCTTAGAATGGAACGCTGAGAAGCACAGCAGTTAAAGAGCGTTCATAAATAAAACGCCATTTCATTTTTTTTTGTTTTTTTGTTTTTTTTTTTTGCATACACAAACATGTAAATCTCTTTTGGGACATTAGCCATTTCCAATAGCCGTTGTCATTGATTTGAATGCTTCAATACCTTATAATTCTTTTAAAGTGTTATCGCTATTCAGTTGTTTCTCACAATTTAATAGGTAGAGTATAGGATTGAAAGGCCAGAGTATAGTAATTCGTTTTTAAACATCTCGCGTATCTGCGCCCCTATTCGTCAAAAGCAAATGTTGCCAAGCTTTTAACTGAAATATACGATTTAATCTACATCTGATTCAGGAAGTTACAGGTTATCATGCGAACAACATGTGTCAAGTGGAGGGTTTGGGTCTGGAGTTAGTTAAGTCTTGAAAGAGGTTAGCGCTCTTGGATGAACTTTGCCTTAGACCCACGCCGGTAAGTGTAAAGATAAATAAAACTAGGTGGTTCGTTCAGAAGAACATCGTGCATTTTATCGATTACCGGAGAGCCGAACTCTTAACCCTCAGTCCGGAAGCAAGCGCACTAGTAACTGTACACTACTGTCATTCCACATATCTCCATAAAAAGGGAGATAAATGACTAAAGTGGATTCACAGTCTACTGCGACAAATTTTATGCCATTTGCTAACATTTGAACCGTTATTCTTAGAGAACTGAACTAAAATATTTTTCATAATCAGAATTTAAAACAATTTCTTAGCCCTTTAAAATAGTTTGTGAATGAAAATTTTACATTTACTACGACGCACACAGGTGGAGAAGGTTGTATTTCACCAAAAATTACAATGTCGAAATTTTATAGGAAATAATTATCTTAAGTACCCCGAATAAAATTGAAAAAAAAAAGCATTTCTAGAAAAAGATACGTATGTGTATGAACAACATAACTCAAAAAGAGACAGATTAATTGGTGTCAAATGCGTTTATTTTCATGTTTAGTATATTCCAAAGATACGATACGAAGATTTGGAAGAAAATCATACCACCTCTAATTATCCTTTCTATGGTACATTTTTTTAAAAGCCTATTTTATGTCCAAATGGAAAATGTTGAACATTTTTCAAATTCTCTAGCGATTTTAAGTAAAATACCATATACTAATGATATTTACCCAACAAACAAAATGTATAGCTTGAATTTTCTGGGAGTAACGTGAGAAATCCACTTCATTCGTAGGGAATTTTGATTTAGCTTGCATATCTGGTATACGTTAAGTGATAAAAAGCAGTTATACAAAAATGTAGATATCTTTAAACCATTTTATTCCAAATGGCTGTTTTGGGCGTAAATAATTTCTGAAATATTCGTCATTAATGGTTCAAATTGTAATCTTTAAAATCCTGTCGATTTTCAATGATTGCATGGAAAGAGTAGGAAATTTTAAGGCGAGTATATAGCATCCAACTCTTTGTTATTTTACTCTTGCTATTCTCTTTATATTTATAACGAAATAATTAATGTAGCTATGTCTGCAAAAACTTATTTCGATTCAAGTGGGGTAGATTAAAAATAAACTTTCATTAGTTTTTTTTTAACCTTAACGTCCTTAGACTTGGTTGGACGATGAATGAAATCGTGAAATGATCGCGGCGTCCATGGAGCTTAAACTTACTCGACATTCGTCTTCTCAGGATAAGAGAAAACCCCGAAAAAAACCTTATCCGGGTAATTCGCCATAAGCGAGATTCGAACTCACGACCTGTTGAACATGAGGCAGACACGCTACCACCACACTGCCCAGGCGGGCTAGAATAGTTTGTATGTATAGCTTCTATTAAGCAGTAGAGAGTAGAGAAAATCATGGCAATTGTAACACATCATGGCAATTAATTTTTAAATAAATATTTGTTTGTAGGCTTATTGTGTCATTGTTAAATTATTCAATTACAGCAACCTTTACTCGGGCCGCTATACAAAACTGGGCAGTTATTCACAATGGAGAGATAAAAATGATGACTCTAAATTACTCCCAACACACGACATACTCGTTGTGTATAATGCACCAAGATTGAAAATTAAAAGATACTAATGGATATAGATAAGCTGAAAGAGAAATATCGGTGAAGAAAGTACGAGGTGCGTTCAAAGTCCTAAGAAAATCCAAGATGTTACACTCGTAGCATCGAAATAAGTTTGTATTTAGTAACCGTCGTCTCTCATTAGAATGCAGTTAGTGATTAAACACTTCTATTTAAAAGCCTTAACACGAAAGTGATAAAAGCCGAGTTCGATGAAGTTTATGATACATCTGCTCCTGCGTTTGCAACAATTTACAATTGGATAAATGAATTTAAACGTGGCCGTTCATCACAAATGAAGAACATCGTTCCGACGTCCAGTAGAACTGATTTCCTCCGAAATGGCTGACAAAATACAGGATATGCATAACACAGGCATAACACAAAGTACAGTGTTCTCAATTTTGCCACACAAATTAGTGCTGATAAAGGTCTAAGCAAGATGGGTGCCGCGTTTGCTCTGAACAGGAATAAACGCAATCGTGTGATCGATTCGGACGCTGGTTTGGCACTTTTCCGTCGCAATCCTGAAGTGGTTTTTGCATCGATATACAACGTGGATGAAACATGGATACACTATTCACTCCAGAGACAAACGTAAAGTTGAAACATTGGGTTTTTAAAGGCGAACCGGCGCCGAAGAAGACAAAGGTGGTGAAATCTGAAGATAAGATGACGGCCTCTGTTTTTTTTTTTTGGGGGGGGGATGCACGCGGAATCATCTACATTGATTATTTGCAGAAAGGAAGAATAATAAATGGAGAGTATTATGCATCGTTATTGCACCGATTGAGCGCTCTCATCTGGAGAAGAAAAATATTTTTTTCCATCAAGACACCTGCGCAGTTTTGATGGCGAAAATTGTAGAATTAAGGTTCGAATTACTACAACATCCACCGTATTCACCAAATTTGGCCTCCTGTGTCCTTTTTTATTTCCAAACTTGAAAAAAGAGTTCGGCCTAAAACGATTCTCGTCCAACGAAAAGGTCATATCCCAAACAGATGTCTATTTTGAGGATCTTCCGAAATCCTACTTTTTGGAAGGCTTAAAATAGTTGGAGAAACGCTGGGAAAAGTATCGAGCTAAAAGGATATTATATTGAAAAAATAAAAAAATCTACCAATAAATAATTTGTTTTTCTGTCTTTTTCTAAAAACTTATTGGATGTTCCTCGTATTTTTTATATTGAATGGAATCAGTTTCAAACATGATGTTCACTCTCATAGTAAACTTGCCAATTTATTGTTACTACTGGAACGAAAACTTGCTTGAATTAAGCTAGGTTCATATTTTTTTAACTTACGCAAAGGTGTTTGAACATTTTATTTTTCACACACACACACACACACACACACACATACACACACACATACACATATATACACACACAGAGAGGCTTTCAAAACGTTTACATATCAACTACGGTAATTGGAAATGGACTTATGCAAATCTAGTTTCCTAAGCAAAGTAATGTAGTTAAATTTTAGTATAATAAAAACTTTTCAGACTACTTTTTCATTTTATGTTCACAATAATGGTGGATATATTCGTTATATATTAAATCCATAAAAATGTGAATCTTCTGTCTACGTCGCGTTATACACGATGTATCTTTGCCAGGAATGATTGGCAATTTCTTAGTTATGACATGCAAAAATCAAAATATTAATCGTGGTTTCGACCTCTTGCGATGGAAAGAACATTAGTAAACTTTCAAGCATGTCCGTTAGACAGACGACACACTGGGGAAAGTATAGAATATTTTGAAAATACATCACGAGAGATATTATTTGACATATTTTGCGTATTTTAATAACTCGTTTTTCCTGTAGTGAGTTTTCGGCTAACTCACGTGATTTTATGGACATACAAACTGTTATCCAAATAAAGAAGATTTCATATGGATTCGTAGAAGATTTCAATATACTTATTTTCTCACATTAAATTTTAATCCGAGTCGTCTGTAATTTTTTAATAAATGAAATATAACGAACCATTTTTGATGTGGGAGAAGTTTTTTGAAAATCTTCGTCTGACGTGTCTGTTTCAAGGATATTTTTATTCATTTGGCATTTGTCTTTGGAGTTATGGTGTTCACAGACGGACGGAGGAACTTGACAAATTGTGTGGATGGGAGTTTAGTGGATACAGAAACTTATTTCCGGCGAAGCTCCTCATCAATTTTTTGGGTAAATGTAATGCTTCCTCTACCTACTATAGGTAAATGGGACATTAAGCAGAAGGTTCATTTAAGGTATTTATTCTTTCAATTGAATGAAAGCCTAACACTTTGTTTATTCCTGAATGGTAAACTCCTTAACACGATATCTCTAGTATAAGCAGACTGAGTTACTTAAATCTTAATTAGATTACTAGAATGCAGTATATTTATACTGATGGCATAAATACATTATAGGAATGTTGTGTCCTTCCAAATGCTGTGAAAATTGCAGCAACTGGTGCCCTTTTTAAAATGCCATATTGCGAGTCTGTAAAAAATATTCACATATCATTCTCCTGTTCTTGGACGATCATGCATTTTTACAGATTCTAGTTATTTATAGGTCAGCTTTAGGTATTACCACATTATTTACTCACGGCATTAGCTCATTCGGGATATCAATGGACTGCCTACAGCACCTTAATCACGAATGATTAACATGCTACTGCAAAATCATTTTAGTATAGGTTGTTTACATAGAGTTAAATTTGTGCTTATCTTGATAACATTCTTTGAAAAGTTATTTTTAAACTTGTATGTTTCTAGGAAAATATCACCAGGGCTAATGCCGCCCGGATCGCCTGGAATATTTCGAAGGAAATCATCCAATGCTGATCTTCCGCCGTTCACAACTAACTCGCAGCCCGCTAGAGCGAGTATTGGTGATATTCTGGCCCACAAGATGGCGGTAACTGGTGCAGGCGTAACACCTCAGGGCTGGCCCAATACGAAAGATGATTATGAATTGAAGGAAGTAATCGGTTAGTATGACCTTATATTTGCGAGTATTTTATGCCATATTTCACTATATCACATTACCACCTTTGGTATTGTTAGTTTCAGTCAGTAAACTCAACTTTTATTTGACACCGAATACGTCACACACATGTTTACTAGCTGTTTCAAAAGCATTTCCTCTCGTATTAAATTGACAATATTTAAATCAAGTTTTCAGTGTGGACATGCTATTCTTTTGATTTAAATAAAACATATATTATCCGTTATGTTCAAATTGCATGTCATTCTTTTGCAAGTTGTAGGCGATGGTCTTTAAACACCTGCGAGGTGTTAAATTAGTAGTAAAGAATGCCGGCATGGCTATTCGAGTATATGAAATTATTATTACTGTTATTGCTTTCTAAGCTGAATTTGAAGCTTTACAACATTTTTGATAAATTTATTTTTATAGGTGTGGGAGCAACAGCTGTAGTGCATGGTGCCTTTTGCAAGCCACGGCAAGAAAAATGTGCCATCAAACGAATAAACCTCGAAAAATGGAATACCAGCATGGATGAACTTTTGGCAAGTATCGTTCTAAATTGGGATGTTATAAATATAATTATCGGACGCATGCCATAAAGTGAAACGAATGTAAGGACTGAAGTACTGTGTAGTGTTTAGGTTATGTTTGTGCAAGAATGTGCCACGCGTGATTTTTACTATGAGGGAATACATTAGCAGTGATCACGTTAATTTTTTCCTTTTCGAATTTTAAACTTTGTGATATTAAGATATTGACAAAATGTTGCAAATATCCGTACAAACCAGCAATGTAATGAAGTGTTAGTGAAAATTATGGAAATCTAGTGGAATTGTTATAATTTTTATACATGTTCTTCGATAATTAAAAAGAATGAGCAGCAACAAAATCAGCTTAAAACAGAAATGTTAGAAAACCAAATTTTCGACTTTCATAATTGATCCGAATTTGTCACTTATTGCTATTCTGCCGTTAGAATCATTTTTTTAATATTTACTGGTAATGCTATAAACTATTAGGGCCCTAAGCCGCAAAGCTTAGCCGAGATGTTTTTTATAAGTGGAGGGATGGGGCAATTGCGGCGGAAAGCCGCGACTGCGGAGGAACGATATAGTGTTTAGCCGAGGGATCTGTGAAGCTAAAACCTAATGATCTCAAAATGAAATCAAAATCTGAATATTTAAATATTTTCAACACTTTCAAATCTGAATGAAAGTTTTGGCATAGCAGACTTGCCAAACAGAAATAAAGTAAATTTGGTTAGCAGCTGTTCATTGCATAGAGAGTTTTTGTATGGTATTCATTGGATTAGCAGTGTTGAGTAGCACTTAATGCAGTACATTTAGTCATTGCCATTTAATATTCAGCCTAAGGCTTTGGAGCTCCTTGGTCTAAAAGAGCTGAAATGTTTCACTTATTTGTAATTTTTCTAAGACATGTTTTTTCCAGGTAAATTTAAATTTTAGGTTGGAAATTGAAGCAAAGCAAAAGTGTGGTAATTCAGTACAGGAGTAAAGAGTGGTTGAATTAATTATGATTTAACAGATATAATAAACAACTGAATTGTTACTTTCAGGCAACTAGTGTGTATTTGGGTGAAAATTTATGCATAAGAAATTTTAGATACCTATAATGTTATATGCATAATTCTTACATCCTATATAATGTTTTTGGCTTCCTACTGAATGGTTACCAATAAGAACACTAATATTTGTGAGCTGAAGTGCACATTCAGTATACAATGCATAATAAGTCTGGAAGCTTGTATCTTAATAGTGTTATAAGAAAAGTTTCAGGCTAAGTTTGTCCCTGTTAGATCTGATGCGGTAATCAAGTTTCCACCTCTTCTTGAAGAACATTTAGGAATTTGTATTTGGTGGTGGGTGGGATTGGCTGTGTAATATGACATGCATTGTTCTGCAAATTAATGGAATTAATTTTAATTGATAGTGTTATCTAACCAATTAAAAGAGATTAATGTAACCAGAAAGATGAACAAAATACATTGTCACAATTTATGAACATTTTTTTTTTTTCTATTTTTGTAAATTTGCCTAGCAGATTACAGTTAAGCAGCTGAACAGGTCTTTCTCTGACTGTGGATAAAAGAATTGTGCTTGAGGGTCATATACTAGCTACAGATGTATTGCAGCATTATAGAATGATATTCCATAAATGGTATTTCCAAAACCATTGTTTTATGCCTCAAGTTAGTGTTATTGCCTGTACATTTCTCAGTCTCTCTATCATTTCTTGGGAAGTATCACACTAAAAAGGTTTTTGTATTCAAAGGTTAAAATAAAGCAAAATGAAGTATTCATTTAAGGCAATGGAAGGTAAACTTTGAGGAAAATTTATAAATGTAAAAAGAAGCTAGTAACAGTGAAGAATAACACAAATATTAATATAAAAATAATAGTTGCAACAAATCTTCACTTATCTTTTTTGTTGAAAAAAAAAAAAAAAAAAAAAGAGACCAAAAGGATATGTGGATAATGCAATGAAATCGTTGCGAAACTAGCCCAGGCAAGGATTCCAAAAGATAAGTGAAGATTTGTTGCAACTATTATTTTTATATTAATATTTGAGGAAAATGTTTGAACATTTCATTCTGTCTCCCCTATCTATTATTATTATTATTATTATTATTATTATTATTATTATTATTATTATTATTATTATCATCATTATCATCATCATCATCATCATCATCATCATTATCATCTAAGTAGCCATTTTTTATTTAATTGGCTCCATTCTATTTAAGTATATGAATTTAAACCAAGTATTTAAAATAATTTAGAATTTGTATATGATCCATAAAGGATCTTCAAGTATTTGTGTATTCGACTCTTGCTTTTTTTATAAACGTTCAAAATGCTGTACATACAGCAGTTTTTAACTTAGATGCTTAATATTTTCAGGAAAAATTTAGATAATAATTTAAAAATTATTGTGTGTTTTTTAAATGATCATTTACAAGAATTTATTAACTGATACAAAATCATTTTTTTCTCATGTGTGAAATAAAATTCATCATTGCACATGGTCTTCTTCTTCAAATCTGTCATTGTCTTAAGTGTAAAGATAATTTTTACAAATAAAAATAATGAGAAAATGGTGATATCACAGTTGTGTGATGTATGTGACAGAACAGCTTCAGCTTCAACCATTGCAAAACTAAATTTATAAAATTAAAAATTGTAGCAAAAAAGTGAAGATACTAAAAACATATAAATCAGCTATTAATACATAAAAAAAAAAAAACCAAAAAACTGAGACCAAAAGGAAATTTATGTTGATAATGCAATAAAGTTATTGCAAAACTAGTCCAAAGCAAGGATTCTAAAAGATAAGTGAAGATTTGTTGCAACTATTATTTTTATATTAATATTTGTGTTATTACTTCACTGTTACTAGCTTCTTTTTACATTTATAAATATAAATCAGCTATTGCTCTATCCTATAAATGAATAACACTGCTGTTCATTTTTCTATGTGTTGCTTGACAATCCATTGAATACTGTAATCTGCACACTAGACTTCTTAACTCATCTCCAAAATAAGCTGTAGTAAAGACTGAAATCAAAATATTCATGGTATATGGTTTACCATATAGATGGCTAACTAAGTGCTTAATGGGAGTGTATTAGAGTAATAAAATGCTGTAAAAAAGATTGTGAAATTTGAAAGTTGGTGGCATTGTCAGCTTTATGACTAGAATTTCAAATTAAGTAAATGATTTTGGGAATAAGCTAAGCTTCAGATTTGCTACAAAGTAGAATTTAAATTGCTACAAATAATTTTACATTGATCTTTGCCAACAGAAAGAGATCCAGGCAATGTCATCCTGCAATCATGAGAATGTGGTCACCTACTACACAAGTTTTGTGGTGCGAGAGGAGCTTTGGCTTGTGTTGCGGCTACTTGAGGGTGGATCATTGCTCGACATCATCAAGCATAAGATGCGTACCAGCAATTGTCGACACGGTGTGTTCGATGAATGTACTATAGCAACTGTACTCAAAGAGGTTCTCAAAGGATTGGAGTACTTCCATAGCAATGGCCAGATTCATAGGTAAATGTGATTGGTTTTGACGTTTAAGTTCTTCAGAAACCTACATATTACATAGATTGTAACTGACACATGAATCATATGATACTATGGCATGATAATTGGTGTTTAAGGACATTCAACTGCTAGGTTATTGGCACTCTTATAAAACTAATTATGGGAAAGCCAAGAAATAAAAATCAATATAAAATAAATCTGAATTAAAATAGTTAAAACGAGTGTAAAAACACTTTCCATTATTAAACCTAGAGATATATGAATCTATAAAACTAATGTGATTAATGGAGCATCAAAAGTATAAAAATAGCCAAAACTAAAACCTTACTACAAAGGACACATGTGATAAAAGTTTAAAAAATCCATACCTTCTGCCAGGATAACTAAACAAACTAAATCCTAATAATTGTAAAAGTCACTTTTGATAAAAATTCAAAAACCTTATCTACTACTGTCATCTTGAGCCAGGACGTCTGCAAGTTAGGCCAGCATTTGCAGGGATGATACTGTGGCATCACAGCAGCACAAGAATACAATAAATCAAAACATATGCTTACAATTCCAGGATGAAGTGTATGACAAAAGTGTTCAACAGTTTATTAGATTATATGGCAGCTGAACTCTGATTTGCTCCCCTCTTAGGTAGTCTAAAGGCTTTTGATTTTCTCCAAAATCTATGCTATAAGGTTTTATTTGCCAAGATTCTCTGTTATTTTTGAGGAATCTCTAAAAATTGTTCATCACATTTTGCTTATTGAAGTCCTACTGTTAACATCAAATTGTGATTTAATTTTGTTCCTTGGCAGCCATTTTTGTTTCATTAAACTAGAAAAAGTGTTTGGTTTTCGCTGATGCAGGGCTAAGGGTGAAGAAATTGAAGAAAATCTCAGTGTACAGCAACTAACTAGCTTTTAGAAAGTTAGGCTCAAGCTGAAAAATTCAATGGGATTTGAACCATGGACCTCTTAGTCTCCATCCAGTTGCTCTAACCACTGAGTTACCATGGGAGCATGATGGCAAGGCATTAAATTTCCTATCTGACTTCTATTTCCTGGTGAACCACAAAGATATCTGAAATTCATACCCCAATGACAAGTTACAATGATGTGACCCGGGACTTAAAAGTAACCATCAGCTGACATCTGACTACTCCCTTCAGATGATTGACTCCCTCTCCTCCTGTAGCTCTTGGTTCCTTTTGGATAGTTGTATTATCTTGTCAAACTTCATCGATATATCAAAGTTCATAATTTCTTTTTAGTTCTTGATAATGTATGTTTTTTCCCACAACTGTTAATTCCCAATAACTCTTTATCGGTTTTAAAAGTTGTATATTTCTGCAGGCATTTATGATTATCTGCCCAGAAATGATAAGCTATGGCTGATTTATGTATCTATTTATATTTCATGCATCTCATATATTTTATTCTTGTTACCAAATTTATTTTTGTTCTATTAATATTTTATGACAATTTTCACAATTGACTTGAAAATTTAGCTCGTGCCAATGCAAAGGCCAAAGTGCTGACTTCAGTCTGACTCTACCTATCCAACTCCTGTCCTACACATGGCTTGTGTGAAAAAAGCAATTAAACCAATACCCATTGACCATAATAGTTGACTTATACTATGAATCCTAAGACTTAAAGTACTTACAACATTGTAAGTTGCCATTGGGGTTGTCAACTCAGAATAATTTAAGATCACCTTGTGGTTTACTGAGAAACTTGCGAGTCAATTGAGAACTTCAATAATATGCCAGCATGTTGCCATGGCAGCTCAGTGGAAGAGCAACCGGCTAGAGACTGGGTTCAAATCCAGGCTGACTCTACCTATCCAACTCCTGTCCTACACATGGCTTGTGTGAAAAAAAAAAACAATTAAACCAATACCCATTGACAATAATAGTTGGCTATACTATGAATCCTAGGACAACATTATTTTGTACATTGGGGTTGTCATCTCAAAATAATTTGGGATCATCTTGTGGTTTACTGGGAAACTTGTGAGTCAGTTGAGAAATTCAATGCTGTGCTGGCATGTTGCCATGCTAGCTCAGTGGAAGAGCAACTGGCTAGAGACTGGGAGATCTGTGGTTCAAATCCCGGCTATGGCATTGAATTTTTCAGTCTGACTCTACCTATCCAAGTCCTCTGTTGTTTTGGTGAAGCTAATAGTTTTTAAACCTTTGTGTAAAATGGATAATTCGGAATTCGTGAAGGTTTCTTTGGAGAGGTTCACTACTTGTTGGTATGCTGGTGGATCTCTGGATTTGTTTGTCAGCCTAGTGGACATGGTCCAGAGAGTAACTATTGTGAAGCTATTATCAAAAAAACTTATAAATGTAAAAACAAGCTAGTAACAGTGAAGTAATAACACAAATATTAATATAAAAATAATAGTTGCAACAAATCTTCACCTACCTTTTGGAATCCTTGCTTTGGACTAGTTTCGCAATCAATTTATTGCATTATCAGTTTTGGTCTGGTTTTTGGTATTGTTTATTTTGAAATAAACAACACCAAAACTGAGACCATAGGAAATTTATGTTGATAATGCAATAAATTGATTGAGAAACTAGTCCAAAGCAAGGATTCCAAAAGGTAAGTGAAGATTTTTTGCAACTATTATTTTTATATTAATATTTCTACTATCAAAAGTTTGTGTAAAAAAAAATACTTTCATGTGGTCAAATCTTTTGAGAAATGTCACCAGAGTCTTTATTACTCTGCTCTCAAATGGACATTGCCTTAATTCTGAACTCTTGAGTTAAGAATGGCCATTTAAAGCATTGTTCTGTTGTAACAGAAGATCAATATAAATGCTCTTTGTTTCTGTGATTCTTTTGTTGCAATATGTTAAGTAGCTGCAAAGTCAATAATAGCAGTGTTGTTGAATAAAATTGATAGAAAATTAAATACATTAAATTTTCTATCAATGTTCACCATGTTCACTGTGACAAGCTTGTGTAATGCAATGTCAAACTTTGATGCTACTTTGTGAATATAGTGAAAAAAATGAAGAAAACAAATATAGTACATCATAGGTTTCCCAGAAATCCTGAACTTAGGGGAAAGCAATTCTCAGTTGATGAATTAGCCTATATTTGTGTATGTACATGAGATATAAAAGCAAAGAGCAGAATGATTATGCTAATTAGATTACTCCTTTGTTCAAGTTGCTTTTTGAAATTTAAGTTCACTTTAGTAAAACATATTGACATTAGCAGCAGATTATGACCGAGATTAGTTTTTACAACTTGACCAGCTATAACTTTTCTCCTGCTCATTACTCCTCATTTAGGATTAAATATGAAAATAAAGCATATATTGTTAGAGTTGCTCAAATTGTATTATTTTCATTAATGTGGATGATATATTTTAGAATCATCACATATAGCTGCTGATTATTATATGACTTGTCTTTAATATTTTTTCTGTAATGGTTTGTAAAATCAAAGTGGATTATTGAAGGCCAAAAATGTTGTGAATAATTACTCTTCTTTCATGCATTATTCTTGAATTGACATAAAAAATAAAATTAAGTGTAAGGGGAAATGTAACACTGATTATACACTTAACATAAAAGTAACATGCTATTATTTGACTTGCAAGAAAAAAGATAAATGCTTATTATTTTTGCTGTTGAAGCTAAAACCACTTAGTGGCATGTTCCAAGAGTATATAATTTTTTACATAAGTAATTATTATGCAAGACTAGAAAGTGAGTATTTTGTTGGCTCAGATTATTCATTTCTAGGATCCCACACTGTAATGATGAATAACACTTATTGTTAATACTTTTAGGGACATAAAGGCTGGCAATATTCTGCTTGGAGAGGATGGTACTGTACAAATTGCAGATTTTGGGGTCTCTGCATGGCTGGCTACAGGTAGAGATCTTTCCAGGCAGAAGGTGCGACACACTTTTGTTGGAACACCATGTTGGATGGCTCCTGAAGTAATGGAACAGGTAAGCTAAACATACTAATAAAAGAAATGTGCATGGGTGTATATCGATGCTTTGAACAGAGGAAAATCACAATAATTAAACACACACTAAACATTAGCTGCTTAAAAACCAATGGCATACACTTGTTGCCATCAGTCGAGAAGCCTCAAATACGGAACTTCGTGAAGGGCAGAGAGGCATCAGCAGTTTTTTCCATCCAACAACTCAGTGCTCGCAGGCATAGCATTGGCCACTCCATCATGGCAGCTGACAAAGGCTACTCAATATTTCAGAAGTGCAATATTAATGCTTTAATTTCATTTACCACAATTAATTTAAGCAGCTAAATTTTAGTTAAACTACCTCACTTGTCTCAAAATTCTGAGTTATTTAATTTTAAGCTAGTATTTTGTTTGTATCTATCATATTTATGTTCATGTGTGTGAGATTTGAGTTCAGCTTTTGGCATGCACCTGTGTGCCCATTCTTTGTAAATTTTGTAAATGCAGGAAATCTCTTTTGTTGCAATGGTGGTGTGTTTCACCTGTATCTTTTTGCTCTAATGAAACACGTTTTAGATTTTACTTTCATTCATTCAAGCCCTTTATTAATTTTATTTTATTCACTGAAGACTTTAAATTCTGAAAGACGATTTATTTTTATAAACAATTTATTCATTATAAAATTAAATGCTGCTTCTTGGCCATTCCCCTTCTTCATTACAGCATACTGTATTCTTCGTGTGTGTGCCTATTTCAGTAACTTAATAAAGAAGGCTGTGTTTTGTGTATTGGAGAATGCTAACATTTTTCAATTATATGAAAAGCTGCATTAATTTTGTACGGGTGAAAGGAAATGGGGAATTGCAGTATCAAAAATTTGAATAAATTAAGGTCTGGTAGCACTTGGGCACAGTATAGGGATATAAAATATTACAAAATGCATTTGATGTTGTACATAGATTTAATCATGTATGAAGTATGTAAAAAATAATGACCAAGGCTAATCCTCTAAACTTAATGTAATAATGATGCTCAATAAATATTTACATTTAAAATTGTTCTTATTTGAATTTGATAAATAGTTTTGTAATACAATATACAAACCTAAACACAAAATGAAATTTGAGCATATTGTCGGGACCTGTTAACTATGAGGAATTTGGAGAGAAGAATTTTTAAAAGCAACTGCTTTGTGTACAAAAATATATAACAACAAATGTTTTTCCTTATGGAAAGCAGACTTTGGAAATTTGAATTAAAAGTATATCCGTTTTTACTGGTCATGATTATTTGATTAAATTGATTTGTATTGATGTGTTTTAATCAATTTACAGTGTGTTCTGTTTCATAAACCAATACAATATTTGGAGGTAAGAGATTGTGGTCCATTTTCAGGATCATGGATATGACTTTAAAGCAGACATTTGGTCCTTTGGTATCACAGCCATTGAGATGGCGACAGGTACAGCACCCTATCATAAGTATCCACCAATGAAGGTGCTAATGCTGACGTTACAAAATGACCCCCCTACTCTAGATACAGGTGCAGAAGAGAAAGACCAGTATAAAGCTTATGGCAAAACTTTTCGCAAAATGATAGTGGATTGCTTGCAGAAGGATCCATCAAAAAGGTAAGCAAAATAAACAGGTTCTATTCTTATATATGGTAGATAAGTAAGCATTCTAATACAATTAAATTAACAGAGCAGTTGAGAATGAAAGCAAACACTTTGGAAAATGCACCACTAAGTTGAATAAGTAATGTAACAAAGCAGACTAAACATTTAATTGTAAGATACCAGGTATTTGGTATTGGAACATATGTTACACTTTTGTTTATACATGCAATGCAATTTTCACTTCAAAAACCTATTTCTTGAGAATTGGATGTGTTAAATTTACATAACTCTATTCACTCTTCTACAAACTATTCATAAAAATGCTAGAATCAGACTGAAAAGTCCAGTTCCAAAGCTTGGGATTTGAATCATGGAACTTCAGTTTTCCGTGGTTTAGATCCTTGCTATGGCATAGATTTTTTCATCATATTCTGCCTTTCCAATAGCCTACACACAGCTTGTATGGCAGAACAATTTTTATTGGTTGATCTAGTAGTAATGAACTATAAAGCTTGGGACAGGACTTAAAAAGATTTTAGATCACTGTTGGGATAATTTATCTCAAACATGAATTTGAGAATGTCCTGTGGTTTACCCGGAGAAGATGCAAATTGGGAAATTGCAGATTGTTCCTTAAACTGATCAAAAAGGTTGTTATATCTTAAATCTATTCGATGTTAGCCATGTTAAGGATTACCTAATTTTGACTCATGTCACGGCCTGTCTGTTCGTTAGCTAGATAGTCTTTTGGTGCAACATAATATCATTATAAATGTAATTGTATGTTGCTAGCACACGTCAGAATGTAAATTTACGTTTTCATTTTGGCATCTTGCATCTCTAGGCCTATGATACTCATGCTTAAAGTTTTCTAACAGGCATCTAAATGATGCTGGGTAGAATCTTATAGACAGTCATTCCTCTAGCTAACACAAAAATTCCTTGTTGAAATGTAAGCTTTTGAAGATGCATTGGTCAAGACAAAGTACCATATTTATTCAAATACAAGATGACCTCAAATGCAAGACACCTCCCATTTTTTAGAATTTAATTTTAGAATTTAGGATATCAGCTGAAATAAAAGAACACTTCTTCTTCTTCCCAACAAGAATTAGGCCAAAGACCTGTTCCGAGGCTACACAAACTGATCACTCCATCTTTTTAATTGTCTTCCAATATTTCTTCGTCCAGTAGGTTGATAAAACAGTGCTTGCCGTGGATATCTCGAGCGGGGCATCCTTAAAACATGGTCCTTCCATTCCGTTGAATCTCTTCAATCATATTTTCTTCCATAAGTCTTGCTCTTATATCTGTGTTCCTCAATTGGTCTAGTCTTGTGACTCCCAGTAGTGGTCGTAGGAACCTCATCTGAGCTGCTTCTACTCTGGATCCCAGGACCCAGGTTTCGCAAGCGTACTTTAATGCTGGTTTTGAGACAATATTATGTAGTCTTTGTCTCACTTCTCTTCTCATGCTTTTGCCAAAGTGTCTTTTTATGCAACCATTTAATTTGTTATAGGTCTCTATATTCTCGTCAATATCTGCTTTTGTATTCCCAATTGATATTTTTGACCCTAAGTATTTAAATGTTGATACTTGCTCAATAATATCATCGTCTATGACTATTTTTGTTCTCTTTTGTTCTCTTCCGACCATTGCCATTGCTTTCGTTTTCTTTCCAGAAATGTTCATATTATATTCTTTTCCTATTTCATTTAAATGTTTGACTGCTTTTTGTAATTCTATTTCATTTTCTGCCAGTAGCACTTGATCATCTGCAAACACTATGGTGTCTATAATAGCATTCTTCAGAGCTAAACCTTTTGGTTTATATTTTGTTCTCCAGTCTGCAATTATCTTATTTAGATATAAATCGTATAATATTGGTGACAATCCACATCCTTGTCTTAGTCCTTTATTAACATGTGCTCTTTCCTTATCAATTTGTATTATTGTTCTATTATATAATGATTTAATAGCATTAATCAAATTAGGTGCTATTTTATATTCTTCTAGGATCTCCCATAATTTATTTCTTTGTACTCTATCATATGCTTTGTTATAGTCTAGAAACACATAATTATTAAATAAAATTAAAGATTGGCCTATATTTTGAATAAACAAGCTAATTAACCCCCCCCCCCCTCCTTTTTTAATTTATGAAGACATTCATGTGGTGGGTAGGAGAGTGGAAACAGAACAAAAATAATGTACCCATATGTATGTGATCAAAGAAGGTGATAGTGGCAATGGCAGCACAACTGAAACAAGAATAATTGATAAGATTTTCTACTTAGAAGCATACATAATAAACACTCCATTGTAAAAAGCTTTACCAAAATTAATAATTCAAATTTGCATGGAAGCAGCAGAAAGATGGAGAGAGGAGTACAGTAATGTGTGGCGTGAAATAGCTACGGACGCTCTTTAACTGCTCTGCTTCTCAACTGGGTGTGAAAGTCCACTTAATTTTGCTCATAGACCTCTCTGTCAGGCTTGAGATTCTTTTACGTATCGTAAATCTATGACACAGGACTCACATGTGTGATGGTAGAATGTGGTGGTGATGGTGGCAGCAGCAGGAGCATAGCTGTAAATACAATTATAGATATGATTTTATATTTAGACAACAAACTTAATATAATGCATCGTAAAACATTTTGCCTAATTCAAATTTGTGCATAAATTCATTTTTTGAGCGGGAGAGATATGGAAATGGAGATTTACAGAATGTTTATGATGACATAGATATGTATGTGATGGCTGTGGTGGGACAGCATAGATGTAACAACAATTAAGGACACAATAATACTTAATATATCATAAAATATTTTACTCTGAATTTGATTGTGAATTCACAATGAGGCAGAAGGCAAAATGGAAGAGCTGGTATATTGACAGCAAGAGCAGTGGAAACACGTGCTAACTGCTTAACTGTTGGCTCCCAATACAACATTACATGTAACAATGTAACCACTGGTGAAAGGAAGTCCTCTAATATTATTTTAGTTTTGGAGATAGATATTTATTCCAATAAGAATGCTCATATTCACAGCTAATTTTTGGCATGAAATCAGTAGCACAAAATCTGCTGCTTACATCATGACCTTGGCTGTGATCCTTACAATTTCTCCCCAGGCTTTGCCACTCCTGTACCTGCGAAGCTTCAAACTTAACTTTTTCTTGACATGGTATTCGATAAACATATATTGCAAATTCTTGTTGACCATCAGTGTTGAGCATTAATATGTAAAAAAAAAAAAAAAAAAAAAAAAACATTGCGTTGTTTTCGGATAAATATGTTAAGTATATTTAAAAGTAGGTATGAAATGACAATTAGAGGTAAGTATTTATTATAATAATGAAAAGCAAAGCAGTAAGATTAAGGATCTTAATTTTTGTGATGCATTTAAATTTAAACACCTTCATAGCTGTAGGTGTAATTAAAATGGTCATTAAACTCTATCACTTAGCACAAGCAATAAAGTTTATAGTGATACAGTGCATTTAATATAGTGAACACTTCATAATCACAACTTTGGCAAGCTGTGATTCTCTTTTATTGAAACTACTTCGCTGGACACAAAGAGTTCAATATTTGAGGTTATATGTTCCCATTATTGATTTGTAGGTCAATCAATATAGGTTAAAACGTTTTAACACCTTGTGTCTAGTTTACCAGTTTCAAGAAAAGCATTCTCATTGCCAAAATTTTTAATTATGAAGGTAACTTCACTGTTAGTATTGCTTCTTTTTATTACAAAATAATGAATGTTTGTTAACAATTAAAATTTAGTTCAGTCGATTTTAATTGTTAAAACACATCACTGTCTCAAAGCCCACCATATATCAGGAGAATGTTTGTTAAGTTGCATCAGCCTTGAAAAATTCAATGCCATATCCAAGATCAAACCTTAGATCATCTGCTCTCTGGGCCGATGCTGGAATCAGATGAGAAGTTTTGATGTACATATTGGTATCTCATTATGTTGGCTCAAATGATAAGAATTTTGGCATGGATAGCCAAAGAACCGTGGTTTCCATTGTAGTATTGAATTTTTAAGGTCTGATTTAACTTAATTTACTGCTTACAAATGACATTTACCTAATACAAATTAACTTTAATGCTGAGTACTCTTACATGTAGAATAAATGAATTATTAATTTATCATTTCCAGGCCAACTGCAACAGAACTGCTTAAGCATCCGTTCTTTAAAAAGGCAAAGGATAGAAAATACCTTCAGCAAACTCTTGTTGCCATTGGACCTAGTTTGGAGACCAGAGTACAAAAGGTAAGTGCAAATATATTGATTTTAAATTGGTTTCAGCAGAATAACTAAATTGTCTTGACTTTCCAGCTAGACAATAAATCTTTAGTGATCCTGACTTACAACTAAGGTAGGCATGGGCAACCGTGACAACACCCCATTGATGTCATCTTCTAAACTTTTAAATCATTTTACAACATTTCCACCAGGTCCATTATTGATTTAAAGCACAATGTGTTCCAAAATTGCTAATAGAATAATTTTCTTTCAGATGAATGCCTATACTTGAAGTTGATTAAATTCGAGTTTTTTCATGACCAATAAAATAATAATGTAAGCTTTGGTTTAAGATCTCATTTTTACAATGCTCCTACGGGTTAAAAATATGGAAATCTGTACTTCCATTTCCATCAGTTTATCTTGAAGATGAACACTTCATAATGCTAGTTTCAAATGAACCATTTACCTGGCTAGAAGCCTGAGAAAATTTAGAAGTATTATGTCATTTGGAAAGGTTCAACTCTTGTTTTGTTTTCAGCAGATTTTGAAATTTTGATGGGAGGGATGAAATCAGTTTTGTAGCTTAAAAAGACACTGACTACTTGAAATATTGAATAGGACTCCAATGCCTTAGAAGTCTCAAGTAATCATTATTTGATGTATTATTGTTTTACCATAGTTGGACTCCATTGCACATGCTGTAATATATCAATCTTTTATTTCATATAATGTATCATATGCTGAGATTATCGAATTAAACAGCAAAACTTACCAGCTCTTTCTTCTGTTGAGATACGAGGGCGGATCATAAAGTAGCGCACAATCATCTTTTTTTCTGTCTTGGTATTGCAGCTGGAATGTTGCAATTCCACACAGATAAAGTTTGATATTTTCATTACAGAGGGTATTTTTGTTTTATGTGCAGCTCTAGTGAGTGAAGTATGCACAATGTAACAAAAAAAAAAAAAAAAAAAAAGACGTGCATGCTACTGTCCATGTGTGAAGAAGATAGAGGTGTGGTTTGATATTTGTGGGCCAAAGGGAATAAACCGAGTAAAATTCGCTATCTGTTTGATTGTATGGACCACAGCAATGTCTCCAAATGATGTGCATTCTTCCAAGATGGCTGTGTGAACCTTATTGATTCACCACACTCTGGGAGGCCAGTAACAGCTGTAACCCCGCAGAATGTCAGAGGTTGAGGCAGCAATTTTGAACAACTGGCATGTGTAACTGCGAACCTTATGGCAACAGTTCAACATTTCCTATGGTGCAGTGTACGATATTGTTCCTGACACCTTGAAATTTCGTAAAGTTAGTGCTCGCTGGATGCCTAAGAGCCTGACTGACAATCACAAAGGCCAGCAAATAACGACAAACTTAGATCACTTAACGCGTGGTACTCTGCAGAAGGGCATGACTTTCTGAAAGGAATTGTCACTGGAGATGAGTCGTGAGCATACCACACGGAAACAAAGCAGGCAAGTATGGAGTGGAAACATGCTGGTTCCCCAGTAAAGAAAAATTCAAAGTAACTCAATGAGCTAGAAAAGTGCTTCTGATGTGTTCTGGATATGCATAGTGTTTTATTAGTGGACTTTGCTGAACACAGGACTTCTATGAATGCTGCAGTCTACATTAAAACTTTGGTGAAGTTGCATCGTGCCCTTCATGACAAATGCCGCAATATTAATGCTGACGATGTAAAACTTCATGCCAATGCTCACCTCCATGTAACTGCTGCTGTTCATCAGAAAATCACCAAATATGGTTGGAGGTACTCCAGCATCCACTATACAGTCCAAACTTTGCACTGTCTGACTTTCATCTGTTTGGTCCCATGAAGAAATTCCTGGCTTGCCAACACTGCAACAGATGCGAAGTGAAATCAGCTGTCTGCAGATAGCTATACTCCAGGTAAATGGACTTCTACAAACAGGGCATATTGAAACTGGTATCATGATGGGACAAATGTGTTGATAAAGTAGGTGACTGTCAAAAAGTAGGTAAAAGGTATAAGTTAAGATCTTTTATTCTTTTAACTGTTAAACTTTTTTGTAAAAAAATCATTGTGCATTACTTTTTGGTCAAACCTCATATGTCTAAGCTACTTTTTGTACTAATTCTTATGCAAACTTTTAAGTCTGAAATAATAATTGCCAAATTAATTATATCACAGGCTTCTAAACGACAACCTGGTACCTCTGGAAGGCTACATCGTACTGTTACAGGAGAATGGGTCTGGTCTTCTGAAGAGGAGGGTGGAGAGTCTTCAGAGGAAGAAGTAAGTGCTTAGCTTATAAGCAAACTTAAATTTGGAAATAATTATTGTACAGAAGTTAGTAACATTTGTGATGTGTATTTGAATTAGGATTATTCTGAGTTGGAGTTAATGACTAAAGGTGATTTTACTGAACATATTTCCAGTTTTCTTTGCCTCATCATCAGTATTTAGTGATGCAATATTTTTCACAGTGGTTTATAAAGGGGTTGTTTTAGTAATTAGTGCTGTGATATACTCCCAGCATGTACTGTGTGGTAGAAAAGAGAATTTCATTATGATGCAGACTTTTTCCGAAAAATCTAAATCCACTGCATATTTTGCAGTCCAAGTAAAATTACCTATTATCAATGTTTTTGTGTTACTACCTCCAGCATAAGTCATTTTTCGTGGTGTAACAGTTATCATGTTAGCCTCTAAACCCAAGATTGCAGCTTCAAATCTGGTGGAGGGTGATGGATTTTTTCAGATCCAAAAATCCTTGGCATGACTTCCTGTAAAAGGGAAGTAAACACAGTGGTTCAGTGTAATATACATATATTATTTATACCTTAAAGAACAAGGTTCCTAAGCAAAATTCTGCCATTTCGTGTCCACAAGTCGTGATTTATCCTATAGTGCCATCTGTGGCCAATGAGCTCCTCTTAGGAGCTATAGGAAATTAACTAACTTCCAGCTCAGAATAATTTCTAATTACTATTAATTCCAACTAAAGAACAATTTCTGGCTAAAATTGGATGCTATATTCAAGATGTAAAAAATCGCTGAAAACTTAAATCACTCAAAGCAATGCGTATACTGAAAAATGTTAAACAGATGCTGAAGAGGTATGTATTCAGGTTCCCCTCAAGATCCAACATTTGATAGTCCACTTTAGTATATATTTGATGCTTGATATATCCTCCTTGAAAAAGTTGAAATTGTGCAAAATTGTGGTTCAAATCTTGGCCATAGTATTAAATTTTTCACTCCTAATTCTACCCTTCCACTTTATTTTACTATTTATTCATATTTAAACAATAGGTTTCTGTTTTAATTGCTTTCATTGAGCATTGTACGCATATTTTAGTAATGAATACATAAAATACCATTAGGAAAGTTATTGCTAATTATTCTCTCACACAAGCTCTGTGTAGGATAAGTTTGGAAGGATAGAGTCATATTAACCCTCCACACATAAACACCACTACAATATACTCAAATATTGTGTACGGTATTTCACACTGATGTGTAGTACATATTTATTATGGTAACTTCATATCATTCCACAGGAAATTTCAAGCCTTGTTTTTTTTTTCCCCTCAAACCCTAGAGTTCCTACAGATTTTCAAATTATGCAACCTTACCACTCTTTTTATCTAGCCAATGATACTGTGTCTAGTAATTAGCAAAATAAATATCAATATCTTCTAGTCATATATGACTGTTAGTAGCTTCTACAGAAGGGGTTTCTACTTTGTTGCAGGTAAAAGATACTTGCCATATTGGTGCTGTTTGTCGTATTTCCACATGCCTCAATTATTGTCACTTAGTTTCACTTACCGTATTTATCTGAATACAAGACGACCCCCCACTTTTCACAATTGAATTTAGCATATTATTCACATATAGATGAAATATTTAAAAGACATGTATAAAAAGAAGAATTCTTAAATGAAATTTAAAAGTTTGCCGTATATTCTGAACAAACTTAAGTATAATTCAGCTAATTAAGTTCCTTATTTATTTTACTTCATTTATTATTATTATTATTATTATTATTTTAACTTAATTTGGATTTGCATGGAAATTCATGTTTTGAGGTTTGATGGAAAGGGGAATATGGAAATGTACGGTCTGGGTATGATGGTAAAAGTGGTGGCAGTGTAACGAGGATGAGGGATATGATTTTGTATTTAGACAACTTGATGTAACACATGTTTTTACCTTATCTGAATTGAACAGAAATTCACAATGTGAGCAGGAGAGATGGAGAAGGGAGAACAAAATGTATGCTATATGAGATAATAGAAAGTGACTGCGGTTGTGGCAGTAGCGTACCTATAATGATAATGATGGATATTATGTTCTATTTAGGCAGCATACTTAACACATTGTTCATTATTTTTTTTTATTTTTTTACTTAAGTTGAATTTGTACAGAAATTCACATTGCAAACGGAGAGAGACCAAGAAGGGAGAACAGAAATGTAGCAGTATGTTCATGTTTGGTGATGGCAGTAGCAGCTTATGAATATGATTTTCAATTATGACAACATACTTAATATATCATAAAACATTTCAACTAATTTGAATTTGTGCATAAATTCATGTTTTGGGCTGGAGAGGGGAGTATGGAGATGCACGGAATGTATGCAATGGTATAATGAAACGACAAAGGCACTGGCAGGAGCGTAGCTGTAACAACGATTATGGATGCTATTTTCTATTAAGATAACAAGCTTAATATAATATATCATAATTTCCCTAGTTTGAATTTATGGTTAATTCACATTGTGGGTAGCACAGAGAGGAAATCAGAAATTTATTGGTATATATTGGGCCCGAGGAGAGGAAATGTTGAGCTATCCTTTATGTTTCTGCTTGACTTTTGGCTTCCAATACATTATTACGTGCAATTACCAGTGTGAAAGTAGTTATCTAATTTTATTTTAGTCTCAGCGAATAATCTTTTATCCAATGAGAATGCTCATAGGCATGCAAAAACAGCAAGTTTTTGGCTTGAAATGAAACACACAAAATCTTCCACATGCATTGCAACCTTGGCGGTAATGTATACTGTTCCACCATAGTTTTGCAAAGTTTGAAACTTTTTTCTGTATGGTATTCGGAAAACATCAATTGCGAATGCAAGTCGACCTTGCAGTTTTAAACATTGATATTTTGAAAAAGAAACATTGTCTTATATTTTCGATAAATATGGTATTACACATTAGTCACTTAAATCATTTTACTATTGACTGCTCACTGGAGGTAATATCAAATCATTGCACACTGATATAATCTGTCTCAGACATGAATGATTCCATTGTAAATAATTATATGAGAGGGAAGAAAAAGAGAGAGAAAGCGTGAGATGGAACACTCTTAGGCCACTGATTGGTAGAGCAAAGTTCATGGGCATTTTTGCTACTATACAATAACTGTATCCATGAGTATAGCTTTATAAATAATTGCTAGCTACTGCTCAGCATTCATTAGTTTTGGGGAGAAAATTGTTTAATAAATATGTTTTATTAATTTGTTGAGTTGGTTTTTTAACACTACGTCACTTACATTGTTATTATGAGGGACTAGTTTCGAAAGCCCAACCTCACGGGTCCAACTGCCATTGCTGGCTGCATTTGCTTGTACTCTCTTAATAAATGTTTAGTCAAAATTTTAAACACTTTAAAACTCTCCACTTATATGTAAGATTTTTTTAAAACTAGTTTCAGGGAACAGCTCCCTATCTTCAGTTAATTTTTTGACTGCTGCTTCTGTGTGGTGACTGATTCCACTGAGAGTTGTGTTGCCATCTATCGTCCCTGTTAACTGATTGACATATGTGGTAGGAATTTCAAAATTCATGACATGTTCTTATGAATGAAGAAATTTTCCTATATGTTCAATTCCAAAGGTTGTTTTAAATGTTGGATGAATTTTATTTCTGGTTTAATATTGTGATTCTCTGTCCAAAACTGAGAAATTGTAGCTGACTAGTCTATAAATTGAATTTAATGTTTCTCATGTGTTAATGTTTTCTAATTTCCAGATTTCACCTTGTTTGTTCAATGTATATTTTGCTGCAATGTTAGAATTCATTTGGTAGATGCCAGATAATTTTGTTTTTGTTGTGCTAACTTTCAAGGGTGCTTTAGTAGATTTCTGATGTATTTATTTTTGGTACCAAGTTAATGTTGTAATCTCTCAATACTTTCCTAAGTCTCCAGAAGTACCTTGGATGGAAGGTAAATTTGCAATATTTATGTGTTGATTGTTTTAGCATTTCCAAAGTTTATTTTAATATTTTGTGTTTATGAATTATCTTATCAATGGAATTTGAGCTGAAATTATTCATTTTTGCTACTTCAGGTCTGTGTGTATTCTTGTTTGTATTTGGTTTCTGTTAGTGGAATGTTGACTAGTCTATGACTCAAACTATGAAAATTGGCATATTAATGTTGTTTTGGAATGAATTGATTGCATTTGATGTAGTTGTGTGTTGGTTTCCTATAAATTTCACTTTTTAATTATGATTTTTAAATTTAGAAATGGCTGGCAATTAATTGTTTCTATTTCAGATGTCAGCTTTATTTATCTCTCTTGTAAATTCAATTGTTTTATCACACCTTTAATTGTTTCTCTGGTACAACAGCAAAGGTTTGATCCATACATCTATGCCAGCATTGAAAATAATAAGGAAATGTTTTTATTACATGTACTTCAGGATTACTCATGAAGTCTCCCAGAATGGGTGACAGAGGGTTCCCCATAGCCAAGCTTGCAATTTGTTAGTAATATTAAGTTTGGTTAAACATAAAACCATTTTATTCCACACATAAATTTATTAATTTCGTGTATTTAGCAATTTGTTCTGTAATGATGTTATTTCTAAGCAGCTAATATTTTATTATTTTTGGTAGCTTCTCTGCTGAAATGCTAGTATACAAGGATTTGATGTCGAAATAGAAACAAATAATGATTTGGTATTTCTAGACTAAAACATTATGAGAAACCAATCAAGATTAAAATTTGGAATCTATAAGAAACCAATACACATGGACAACTACTCAAAGACAATCATTTCAACTAAAACCACATCAATGTGGCATTTTTCACAGTTTGAGTGACTGACTAGTCAACATTCCTCTAACAGAAACTTAATGCAAACCAGAATACTGAATACATGAAGTAGCAAAAACGAATAATTTCAGTTTGAATTCTCTTGATAAGATAATTCATAGACATAAAACACAGAAAATGTTAAATGAAACTAACAACTTGGAAAGGCTGAAAAAAATCAACACACAAATACTGCAAATTTACCTTCTATTTAAGATACTTCTGGAAACTCAAGAAAGTATTTAGATATTACGACTTTAACCTGATATCACAAAATAAATACAAACATCAGAAATCTACTAAACCACTCTTGAAAGATAGCATACCAAAACAAAATTATAAGACATCTACCAAATGAATTGCCAAAATTGCAGCAAATAATACATTGGACAAACAAGGAGAAATCTGGAAGTTAGAAAAAAGGAACAAATGAGAAACTGTAGAATCAAATACAAGTCAGCCCTAGCTCATCATTAATTTTGGATAGAGAATCACAATACTAAACCAGAAATAAAATTGATCAAACATTTAAAACAACCTTCGGAACAGATCTTTATTCATAAGCACAATTGTAATATGAATTTTGAGATTCCTGCCACAAATGACGCCCAGTTAACAGGGATGACAGATTGCAGTATAATTCTCAGTGGCACCAGTTACAACACAGAAGCAGCATTCAACAAATTAACTGAAGATAGGAAGGTCATTCCCTGAAACTAGTCTTAAAAATATCTTGCCTATAAATGGAAGAGTTTTAAAGTGTTTTAAAATCTTCATCCAATATTTGTTAAGTGATTTCATTACAGTGGTGCTCTACTATATACAAATATCCCTAATTATTTATAAGGCTACAAATGTTAAGATTTAATTCTCTAAATCCTGTACATAAACCACAGGTACTTTGTAAGTTCATGAATTATGAAAAGAATGTTTACAACACATATATAAGCAAAGAGAACATGGGTGCAATGATTTACTCTTAACTTATTAATGCTAAATACCATGCAGGCTAACTTTGGTTTTACTAATGAAACAGTTATATAAGTTGTATTTCTAATACCATACAACCTTTGAAACAAGCAGTCTGGATTTGAGTTTTAAATCAGATTTTATTGTGCAGAGTTGTTATAAGATATTTAAGAGTATATTTCTACATCTTATCTTGCATATCTTACAAGCCCAGAACACTTGTATGCAATTAAAAACAGTTAGATATCATTCATGGAGCAGGTCTGTACATTTCTTGAAATAAAACACAACTAAAGCAAACCTTAAGTGGCAAGAGGCAAATAATTGTGTTGTTTTGTGCGCTTGAAAAAAAGAAGCTTCAAGACATAAACATTTTGCTACTATACGATAATATTAATTCTGTGGCACATAGATTTAATAAGTTACTAGCAGTCATATTCTATTTATTGTCTCAATAACTTAATGCTGCAGCAGCTAGTGTTGCAAAACTTATTTGCACAGATGTTGCATCCAACAGCTGGTGGGCTAAGTCCACTCCTCCTTGTTTATAACGGGATTGTTCTTGTTGGAAAGCCATATGTATTTGTTGGGAGCTGCTAACTCACTTAAACAGAATAACTTAACTATTTAGTGTTAATGTTTTTTCTGTCCCTTAGTAAAACTGGCACTGCGCAGCAGTATGGTGGGATGGCAGCAACCATTTGTAATAAAAACATCTGATATGCTCCATTCACATACTTTCTCTTCTTGTTCTACAAACAAACTTCTTACAAAAGCTTATTCTTCTTCCTACTCCATGCTAATCAAGATAAACATTAGCACAATTGGTCTTATTACTTAGTTCCTTATAAGTAGAAGGGAACTAAGGTGACACACTAGGCTAAAGCGAGTCAAATATTATAAAAATTGTCACTCTGTGATTATTGTTGAATTTTGCTTTTTTACATTCACCATAGTAAAGCAAAAGAAACATGGATGGTTTCCCATTTGAGAAAGTATAACTATTCTAAAATTGAAAACAAAACTATAAACAACATAAATTGTGTGTTTTGACAAGATCTACATTTTTTGAGTAGTAAGTTTTCATGTAGTTCTTAGGTTTACCTGTTAATGCATAAGTCATTCAGAGTGAAGAGTACTTCAGAGGCTATTTCCAGGAAATTCAAGATATATGCATTTTGTCCATGTAAATATTTTTAATATACAGTATTTCAATCAAAGCTGTTAGAACCATTTCTGAGAAAATCAAAATGTTGAGAAATTTTTCTATGTAAACAGTAGTTTGTGTCGCATCCTTGGGAGATAACTTAAATACCAAGTTTGGTGTTTAACAGACTTTTCATTTTTTAGTTATACTGTGTGTGTCTCTCTCTCTCTCTCCTCTCTCTCTCTCTCTCTCTCTGCGTTTTTCTAAAAATGCTTTTTTGGACACACTCTATACGCATTTTTCTAAAAATGCTTTATTTTTATTCAGGGGGTTTCAAAACATATTTCTGGTAAAATCTTGGGTTGTACATTTGCACTAGAGAAAGTAACAATGTATCTTAAAAATGTTACTGAACATTGACATTAAAAGACTATGAGTCATGCTATGTTTGCAGTTTGCTGAATGGGAATCCAGAATTTCATTAATAAGTTGCCTTGATTGTGAATTGTTTCATTCATACTAGCTGTGGTTGAACAGGAGTTTGAAAGGTAAAAAAATTAAATGCTATAGTCAGGAATTGAATCTTAGATTTCCTGGTTTCCTTCAAGTTGTAACCATTGAGCTGCCTTAAATTAAATTGAGCTTTATTTATGGATGAGCTTTAACTATTGCAGTTCATAGCATCCCATTATATATTGGGTGTGAAAGATCGCTTAATTTTCCTCATATGCCTCTTTGGCAGCATGCTGACACATTAAATTCTCTAACTGACTCAAGATTTCCTGGTAAACCATCCAGAGAGGTCTCCTAATTATGGCCTTGAATTTTTCAGTTTAACTGTCTTTTCCAACACCTTAGTATATATTCAGAATGAAAATAATCAATTCTGGGATGTTGTCAACATAACTAAATGGTGATGGGAAGGTTACCAGGTATTTAAAAAGGCCTCATTTCAGAAAGCAACATTTTCATATTTTATCAATTCTAATTATTGCTTCACAGATAAAAGCTATTTAAATGCAGTGCTGTGAGTTGGGGATAAATGTCTCAAGAATTTAACTTTCACTTAGTTTACTTTATTCAGAAAGTAGATTAAACATATAAGTTTGTAATGATTACTCACAGAATCAATCTTTAAAATGATTATACTTGACATTTATAAGCTATGCTATATTTGCAGTTTGCCAAATGGGAATCTGGGATTTCATTAATAAATCACCTTATTATTTTTAGAGATGAAAATAATCCATTCTGGGATGGTACCATCATAACCAAAAGATTATGGTTTCCAGGCACTTAAAAATTAACTGGGTACCATCTCACCCCATTTTATGAAAACAATTTTACATTTATCAATTCTGTTATTATTTCACAAATAAATGCTACATAAATGCTGTGTGGTGAGGTTAAGATACATATCTCAGAATTTACAATTAACTTATTCAGAAAGTAAATTGAAAATATAATTTTAATAACTACTTGCAAAGTGTTATAGTAGAGTATAAGATTTTAAACCAATTAGACATTTAGAAAGATCATTAATATTGAGCATGCTTAATTCTAATTCTAATTAAAAATTCTTATTTATAGTGTGCAGAGAAACCAATGAACAATATTGAAACGGTTGGTTCCTCTGGAAGTGAGAAGGATCTGACTGATACTGAAGGCAGTGCTGGCACTGCAACCAGAACTGCGAGTGAAACTACAACAGCAACTGCATCTCAAGAAAACCTGTATAGAATGCAGCACAATATACCGCCTGTAAATCTTGTGTTACGAATGAGGTAACTACTTTTGATTCTCATACTAGATAAAGAATAAATTCTCTTTTTCCCTGAGAGCTCTGGTTTATGATATTACTTTTTTTTGCTTTGTTTACAGGAATCCAAAGCGAGAGTTAAATGATATTAGGTTTGAGTTTGCTGTGGGTAAAGACTCAGCTGAAGGTATTGCATCAGAGCTGGTTGGTGCAGGACTAGTTGACGGCAGAGATATTGTTGTCATAGCAGCCAATCTTCAGAAGCTCATAGACAGTAGTGGACAAATTCGTACTGTTACCTTTCCCTTGGTAAGCTCACTGTTTATTGAATTAATGAAGTGATTACAGCAAAACCTTTGACAAAACAAAACAAAAATTTGTGATGTTATATACATATGAATTTCTTTCTTCATTCTTTATAAACGTTTATTCTTCTATCTCTGCATATTAATAAAAATAAATGTGTTCAGAAATCCTTTCATTACATATTTTGTTATGGGTACAAGAAGAATACACCAGGGTGAGCAATAGTACAAGTTTTAAAAAGTGGGTTTCTGTGATATCTTTTAAGGTCCAGTCTCCTTGCAATACCGGAAGAGAAAAAATTAATAGCAATTAACATTTGAAAATTCAACTAATAACAATAAATATCTCAGATATATCTGGGCTATTCGCAGAAAATTAAAAATATACATTTTGTTTATTGTACAATATCTTAAGCATATGGTACAAGAGCCATTCAAATATAAATTGGAAATATTTTAAAACAGCTTTATTGGTGATACATGCACATATAAATGGAGTGCCTTATTTTTATACATAATTTCCTTCAACAGAAATACATTTTCTCCATTGGATAGGAAGATTTCTGATCCCTTCTTGGAAAAAAGAAGAGGGCTGCCCCAGTAGCCAATTGCATATGCTCTGCTCAACCACAGCATTGCCTTAACATCTTTTCCCTTCTAACATATGGTAGTTGCAAGGACATTGTAAGGTGGGTTTTCAAAGGTGTCCATTGTAATATGTGGCCACACATTGTCATGCAGGAGATGGGTTGCCATATCATTTATTACAGTTAGCTGCCTTGGCTTTATCCAGCATCTGACAGTAGTAGGCCATATTCAACATCCTTAGTCCATGTAGGAAGTGAATGTCTTTGGAGTCCCAAACCACAGTAGATAAAACTTTACCAATTGACAGTCCAATCTGGCCTTGATCGGTATCCCTTCCCAACTCCTCTGCTCTATACTTGTCCTCTCATTTTCTGGGCTGTAGTGCTGGACCTGTGATTGATTACAGGTCACGATATGGTCCAAAACAGCCTCCCCTTATTCAAAGTGATTCAGAGGTTGCTGACAGATGCCTTTCCACACATTCTTTTGTGCCTAGGTAAGAAAATGTGGAACCCACCTTGCCAATATTTTTCTGTGTCCAGGTGTATCTGATACAATGGTCTGGACACTTCTAATACTTATACCCACCATTGTTGTAATCTCGGCAACAGTATCGCCCTGCACAAGCTCATGTATGGCCTGGATATTACTTTCATTGATGCTGGTTGCCAGATGCCATTTATGACTTTTATTTTATGCACCAATCGAACACTTGGGTTTTGCTCAGAGTTACACCCCAAATTGACATAGAATCTCTTCAGAATTTCACTCGGTTTCACACCTTCACTGGGAAAAATGAATAATAATGTACTGTGTAACAGAACATATATTTCTTGTTCACTCATAGTGATAGTGAATGGCCATTGTTTGCCAACAATACCCAAGTGTGTCGCACTGCTCTTGTCACTTTGATGGTCAAATGAACAAAATTCTGGTTTATATTTGAATGCCTCGTATTTTAATTGATATCTTAAAACAATTTTTGAGAAAAGAAAAAAAATATTTTCTATGTAAGATAATTTGGAATGGGTGGATTTTCTTGGAAATCTTTGTTTGTATCCTTGGAAGATGCTGAACCCCATTTGAACATCAAGTTTGGTATTTAACCAAGTTTTGAGTTCAATCACACACAGAACTTCAGAAAATAAAAATTTAAAATAAATAAATGAAAGAGTTACTGTGTATTAAAAATACCATACTATGCTAACCCTAAAGAAACATGCAGCACCCATGTTCTTTCATTTAATACTTTATTTTCTCCCCAAGTTCATGAGGGATATGTTTTCAAAGAAAACAATTCATTTTAGAGAAAAAAATGTTTTAATAAAGTTTGCTTAGTTTATTGTGGGGAACCAGAATATACAAAAAAATTACACCATAAGGGGCCCTGAAAATATTTTCCATATCACAATTTGGAAGGCCCTTTGCTCCTAAAAGATTTGGAATTCTTGGCATTTGGTTTTTTCTGTTGAAGAGATATTCACTTACAATGCTTTATATGGGCTACCATGTATATAGTTTTCACATGCACCACAATGGCAGTATGCAAGTAGTTTAAGCTCGGTAACTCATCTAGTTTATTGAGTAGGTGCTTTCACTAACAGCCAAAGGGAGCTGAGGGGACTCAGTTCTTTGGTTAACGGGCAGAGGATTAAACAAATAAGCTTTTGTTTTGATCATTTCGAAATGAATTATGAAATTGTACAGGAGGAAAAAAAACTTTAAGATAGAGAGTAGAGAAACGTATGTGAATGTAACATCAGATTTTTAAATAATTGAATTAAATCATAGATAATGATGGGAATGTGTTGGAAGAGATTGCAGTGGAAATAAATGTTTTACTAATTTTTGTATTTGCTTTCAGAATTCAGGGTATGCCAGCAATGAAGTTCCTGATGATAAAGCTCTAATTGGGTTTGCTCAAATCTCTATAACGGACTAAGACAGTTGGCTGGTGCTTGTAACTACAGTTTGTAAATAGAAACCGCCTGCAAGGAAATCAACTTATGTGACTGTAAATGGAATTTTCACATTTGAAGCATATCCCATATCTGTGAGGCAAGGAGCGAGGCTACATTAGTGTGAACCATGAGCATAGCTGCTGAAGCGAAAGGATTGAAATCAATAACAAACACTTAAAGCTTTTTTAGCAATGACAATACGTAATGTTTTTCATTCGAATGCTGTTGGTAAGCTGTCTAAGAGTGTGATACAGAGAAAATGCCAAGTACTTACAATACAAGTTTATAAATATTTTAATTTTATTATTACAATTAATTATATAATTGTTATCTGTAGATAAATACTGTATGATTTTTTTGAGTTGTTTATAGAAGGAAGCTCTTGTTATATTTTGTCTAGCACTTTGGCAAATGTTGTATGAATCTCAAATTGAGAAGAATGAAGGGGAAAAAAGTATTTTGCTTATGACAAACATGCTTTAAAATCTTAAATGTTAACTCATTTGTGTCTCTCTGGGCATTGGTAATAAAGGTTACATGCACAGTGAATTCAATTCTATTTGCTTTTACCTCCTGTGGCTACTATAACTGCATGACTGCACTGCACTGTAGCTTTATAACTTGTGTACAATGAGGAAGATTTTGTTGAGCATAAAAGCATTTGCAAATTCTTTATACGCATATGCAATAAAAATGTTTTAAGCAAATACTAATTGTACACAGTCTGTTTTTCTTGATAATATTTTCTTCTATGAAACATGACTGAGTTGCAAGGCAATTTTTTTTATGCAGAGATCCATGTCTTGACTTAAAACTGTTTTGATAGCGTATGTTATTACTTAAGCATACTCTCTAAGCTACCTAGTATGTATAAACCTATAATATTGTTTAAATTATCCAGGTAGTGTTTGATGATTGTAAATCTTACTTAGATAATCCTGTGTTGATTCAGTATAGAACCAGCAACTCTCCTCTCTTTTAGAGAAAGGCATTCATTGTTTTCTAATTATTTAATGCTGCCAAAAATTGCTTGACTTTATTTTGGTATTTATGCTTAATTGGAATAAAACTCATTCCAAAATTCAAGTTTATTTTAAAACATCCATCATTAATAATATTTACTTGCTAAAATATATAAACCAAAATCTCCGAGAAGCATTCTTGCTTTGTTGATTGTAAGACTTGCTGCACATTTATTTCAAGTTATATTATATGCTTATCTAACTTAGGCAGTTAGTAGTAGAAAAGCTCAATTATTCCATAATCTCTACTAGATAACTTCTCGTCTCATTTTTATTAAAAAAGTTAACATTATCTTATTTTCAATGAAAACGTGAACATATAACTTACTATGCAGAGAATATGAGTTTAAGTAAACATTGTAGATTTTTTGTTTCAGAATAAAAGGGCTTGATGCAAAACAATGAGGGACCAAAAATTGGGATTATTCCAAACTTAGGTCATCAAAGTATTTTTAAATGCTTAAAAATCAGTCCGAAAATATGTGTCAAAACTATCTGATAAATTTGTTGATTACTACAAGCATGTTTGTTTTTCGTCCCTAAAAGACTTGTTTTTGCATAGGAAAACATGCCTACAATGGAAAATTATGTGAAGCACAGTGTCAAAATTAGCATTAGGTAAGCACATACAATATTAAGAAAATACTTAAACTTAAGCAGAAGTGGTGCCTTATGGTATCTTAAAATATTCTAAATCAGGAGTTTGCAGTCTCCTGTCAAATAGTTGAAGTTAACTGCAAAATAGATTTAAGGAAATGAAGCTTTACTGTTTCATAGAAAAGGAGTTTCAATTTTAGTAATAATGTATTGTGAAGCAAATTATCCCATTTGACAAATGAGTGCTTGCATTTATTCTAAAATATCTACATTAGAATGTGTGCCTTTCAGTTTTATTCGTACTAGAAGAGAAAACACTAAAGCTTACATTTTTCTATCAACTGAGAAATGCCATAAGAAAATTTTGGCTGTTACATTTTGGTAATTTGGAAGAAAATTAAGTTTTTTTGGAAGATACATATATTAAACCAAACACACATTACTTGACTAGAACTATTATTTCGACAAATGTGTTGCATCCACAGAAGTATATGTATGCTTATTATATTGCTATAGCTACATATGTTATTGGATGTATTTATAAATATAAAAATATAATAATATGGAATTATATTCCTAATACCAAGTAGTAGATTATTGTAGCAATGGTAACCTTTAAAAATAGGGGTAGTATAAAGTAATGTTACAGAGGCTTTTCATAATATGTTAGTAATGCAGAAATTAGTCCAAAATTTAACAGTGGTTACTTAGGTAGATAATGCAAAAATTAGTGGATAAATTCTGGATACTGTGAAGTTTATTCTTTAGTTATCCCTGTGAAAAAATAATGTTTATAAAAGTTAGTACTAACATGAAAAAGATTTAGAAGTGTAGATATTTAGGTTGTATCAACCTAGAACTTGTGCTATATTAAAGCCTATGAAAACAACACACTGTGTTCCACATTTATCCATTGTAAATTGTCAGTATATTGAAGTTTAAATCCTCTCTTAACACTAGATTTATAAAAAGTATTCCATGATAAATATAAGAATAACAAAATGTGGCAATAGAAGAAAAAGAATGCATTTCAAAATTACTTTTAAACTGAATTAACAAGACCTTGAGAGAACCAATATTAATGGCTGATAGAAAGTGTTAAAATATGTGCAGTTTACTTCACACTAAACAATCATCTAACACTCAGGAAAACTGTTTATAAATCTGAGTACAAGCTTTTGCTTAACATAAATAAAATATAAACTTCAGGAACTCTAGTCAAGAATTGGATCTCTAAAAAAGAGAACTGTAATTTAAAATGTTCTCAAATGATTTGCTTTCCAAAATAAATTAATTCCTGAACATTTTGGAGAAGTGTTTGAAATTGTCCTTTAATAAGTAATAAATTGAATAAGCTGTGTATGTCAAAAGTGATTTTGTTTGTTCCTTATTGTGTATATATTTCCTTCCCTTTATGATCGATTTGTATTAATGTAGTTCATAGTACTCATCAAAGTTGAGGCCTAACCCTTCCTGTAGATAATTTTCCTGTTTCTATACTTCCAATCATACACAATACTTTTATTCTGTGATCTGAAATGTAATTATGCAATCTTCCTTAAAATACTGTACAATATTTTAGAGTAGAAATATTGTATGTGCCTTAATATCTGGATGTAATTATTTGTTCATTTTATCATTAATCAATGAAGTGCTAAAACCGTACATCCTGCCTTTCTCTCTCTCAAATAAACATTGGCTACGGTTTTAAGGCTTTTAATGCAAATGTTTTTTTAACTAGTCTTATTTGTGTCACTATATTGTTTTTGTTTCAACGTATATGTTTCTGAACATTATAAACATTTTAAAAATTATGAAGAGTATCAAGAGAAGAATCTTGGTGTTAGTTTCCTTAATTTATTGCTGTCTTATGATTCGCACCCTTTGCTTAGTGCTTCCTTCCTCTAATAACGATCATAATGTGATTCAAATATGTATATAAGCACCATTGTATGAATAACAAATAAGTTATTGTGCAAAATGTCTTATTTTATTTCCTAAATTGAATCCCGACATCTCACTTTGCACTAAAATATAGAAGTTTAAGGTACTACATTCCACAGCAAATAAAAAACTATTTTGCTATTTTATTTTAATTATGTTGGTGATAACATATCAAGATTTATCTTCCTTATAGCCAGAAATACAAATGCAGCAAAGGAATAGGGGGACATTTTTTTCAGTATATCTTGGAGAAAAGGGGCTAGCATCAGTGGTGATTTGTGGTCAGTAATTTAGGTACGCTGCTCCTTTTATCATCGTTTTTCTTAGTCTATAAAATATAGTCATCCCTCGTTATACGTTATCTCATTTTACGCGTTTTCGCTTAAAGCGATTTATATAATGCTGATTTTAACACTGTACAAATGACATAAATGTTTAAAACTATTTTTTTTTTTCTTTTCATGTTTTACCTTGAAATAGCTCATGTCATTGTCACATTCACTTTACGCGTTTTTTGTGTTACGTGATAATTCACAATTGTTTGCATAATGCAAGGGACACCTGTATACATAAATTATGGTTTATTTTACTTGCCAGTTTACTGGAATACTAGCTCCAACCGATGAGATTTCTTCAGAAATAGTTCCATAACAGCTTGTGTGAAATTTTCATGAACATCCTTATGAAGTGTACAAAGAAACTGTTTTTCTATGGACATCATTCACAGAAAGGATAATCTTTCTTGGCCCATTGTAGACCTACAGTGAGATTTCATTCGCTTTAAAGTGGAAAATGACTGTTCAACAGAAGCTGTGGTTGTTGGTACAGTTAGAATTAGACAAGCTAATTTGTAAACTTCAGGCATAGCCCACACCAGATCTCTTTCGTTCATAATTTTCAGAATTTCACCAATTGACTTTCCTTCAAAATATTTATTTCCAGAAGAGTACAGAACAATAAGTTAATTTTTAAAACGTGCTTTTAGTCATAGGCGTCCAACAATTTTGAGCAATGGAGAAAAAGACGTTTTGTAATTTTAAGGAATCAAGGAGAGCAAAGAAATGAAAACTTTCATAGTTGGAAAAGCTATTTTGTATTTGATGGCACATTATCTAAAATTCCATTGAATATCCTCCTGAACATAACTTCAGTAACTTCACTTGGTCCATTGTTATTCCTTTTCTTTTGTGCATATGCATTAACACTTCAGTAGAAATGCTTTGCCAGATATTTTGGAAACCTTCTCTTCTTCGCTCTTCTAAAGTATTTTTGAATGGCCATATGCAATATCCATAGACTTGTCTTGTAATATGTTGGAGAGAATGACAGTTTGAGTAAATATTGCCAAAGATATTTTGAGGAGGAAGACAGTATCCAACTTTGTCAAAAAAATAAAGAAAACCGTATGGTTTAACCAATGTATCAGGTTCCCAATCAACATTGTTTTCTGATCCTGTCATGAATCCAAAGAATATAATCAGGTTATCTCGTTGCTCTTGAACAGTGTTGACAAGGCATGAATTGAAGTTCCAGGATGTTGGAGCCGCTTTTGTAACTTTTTATTTATAAAAGCATGTAAAGTTTCCTTTCTTTTAGTGGAATGAGAAAAGAAATTAGGGAGCCCTGATAGAGTTTGAAAAATTCTGCACTTATCAATACACATCGCTGACTGTTGCAGAACCAACTTCAGAACATGACAGTAGCAGTGAACAAATAATGCCCATGGAAATACCACTTTTACTTTAGATTGCCGACCACCTAATTGACCAGACATTATGGCTGCACCATCATATCTCTGAGCAACAAGTTTCTTACAAATATTAAATTTTTTAACTGTTGTAAGTACATGGTTGTAAAGTGCCTCAGCAGATCTGTCTACACTGACATCTGTAAAGCCCATGGACCTTTCTTGAACTTCCCCCGATCTGTCCATATAGCGAGTAGAGTTGGGATTTGTTCACTATGACTGAACACACACAAGAATAGCCACAAAATTAGCAGATGCAAGTTCTGTTATACAGTTAACTAAAACACCCCTAATAGCTTTGGTTAAATCATTCGGAATGGATGACAAAGTGCCCTGGAAAACTGTTATTGGTTATTTAAATGATCATTTAAAAGTTGATCATAGGTATTGAGTAAATCCAATGTTTCTATGTAATTACCTGTATTAAAAGAACTTTCTGACTCATCGTGTCCTCTAAAAGCTAATTTCTGCTTCTGTAAGTGACAAACACCATCAATGAGTCTTCAATATTTCTCTGTTCTTTTTACCATTTCATTATGCTTTGAAATGTGCAGTGATTTCTGAGCATTTAGCTGCAGTCTATTCGCTTATTGCCAAAATTACATAGAGTGAATGCATAAAATAATGTGATTTTTTTGTCTTTTCATAATTAATGAACCAGTTAGAAAAACTTTATTGTCGAATCCTTCTTGAGACTATATGATACTGCTTTTGTCGTTACTAAAAAGAAGACCTGGCCAACAATAGAGTTTGTTTAATTTGGGGCAACCAGTTAATCATTTGTACCTAGAATAATTGCTAATGAGAAACATCCGTTATACTCTCGTTTTCTGTCTTTTGCAATCAGATCTGGTAGTTTGGAGTGTGCCTGCCGTTGTTTTTTATTTTTAAGTTTTTCAGAAAATTCAAACTTCTGAAATCCAGCCCTTAACACATGTTCTGCCACAAGAACCACTAGCTTCAGTAACAATTAAATAGGTCATTTTCACAAAAACTAACGAGCAAAACAACACTAATACAGACTAAAAACAATTGTCAATTGCAACATTTAGCACTGCATTTTGACAGCTAACAGCTGGCAACTAAGCTTCTTTCCCCTCACCTCTCTAGCAGAGAATTGGGATCTACTCCATCGCTTCAACTTGCGATGAAGTAGATGCATGTGCACACCATTGCTGGCCTTGCCTAGCTAGTGAGAATGTTGGGAGCATGGTTATCATTTTAACTTGTGGTGAGATAGATCCGTGCCCACAATTTAATTGCACAAACTTGCTATTATTTTCTATTTAGTTAAAGTGACATACAAAAATTCTGATTACTTTGCATGTTTATTGAGAGTCGTTTTGAACCCTCTCAAGTTTAGTACACCGGTGGAACAGGAGAATTCACCACTGGCTAGCATATAAATTGAAGGTAGTATAAACAAAACAATGAATTGTTACAACACAAAAAGAATTCTAATGTAACTCTAAGAGAGAGAACTAGTACAGTGATTCAAGTGTGTAGAGCAATGTTGTTAAAAAAAAAAAAATGGAGGAAGGAAACACATAATATGTACCATTTACATGAATTTCTGTACCTATTCTTCAAAAGTGTTCTTCTGATTCATCTAATCAAGATCATCATTTGCAGAAATGGTTTATTAGTTCCTAAACTAGGCTAAAGCGATAGTCAAATCTTTTAAAAGCTGATTACCATGTGATTGAAATTTGGTTCTCTTTACATGGCCAGGAGTAGAACAAAAGAAATAGGAATGACAAATTCCTGTTTGTACATTATTTAAACATTCCAAAATTGAAACAAACAACAGGAGTATCTTAGAAATAGTTTATTCAAAACAAAAAAAATGGTGTGTTTTAATGAAATCTACCATTTTGTGTAGCAAGTTTTACATTTTATTTGCCATTTATCTTTATGAGATTTACTACTATCCATATAAACAAAGGAACTTCATTGATATAGCAACCAGCTTTAACCTAAGGTTGTATTGATATAGCAACCAGCTTTAACCTAAGGTTGTCCCTTATTTTGCTTCTGCTTACAAGGAAGCGAGTAATAAGACTATGTCTGCTAATTTTTTCTGATTAGCATAAAGTAAATAGAAGTATAAGCTTTTTAAGAATAATTTGTTGCAGGGATATAGAGAAAGTCATGTGAATGGTACACAACAGATTTTTCAAAATGTTTCCATTTAACAGGTATTCGGTATGAGGGGATTTTCCTGAAAATGTTTGTGTCTAAACCATGGAAGATATTAAATACCATCTGTCCTATTGTTGAGTTTTATTTTTATACACACACTCAAGGGGACAAAGCAGTGCAGGGGCGGGTTTTCCCTGGGTTCTCCAGTTTCCCCCCACCATCACATTCCACCAGTGCTCCATCTTCATTCCATCTATCATCAGTGTCATCGCCTGCGGTGCCAAAGTAGTAAAAGCGGCCATTAAACACCAAAAAAAATTCACACACACACAAAATTAGTAGCATTTGTTCTTGCTGTTTCCCTAACCTAAGATCATTTTGAAGATGAAATAAGAAGATATGTGGTTTTTATGTGCTATGACAGCTGAGTGGTCAAGTAAGATGTCAAAAAATACCTTGCTTTAAATCATCTTTATACTTAGATATATTGAATTATTTAATGCTCTCCAATATTTTTTTTAACCTACAAGAAGTATTTCTGTGACATAGAATACTCTCAAAGACACTCTATATTTACACATCTGATATTATATTATAATCTGATTATGTTTTTCATTTAAAAGTTATAGTTTTTTTGTATCACCACAAGTACATTGAAAAATCAGTGTGTTTATCAGAATTTAAAAACAACCACAAAAATATATATATATATTTATGGGGGAAGGGTTTGAAACTCTATTTCTACCTTGAGATCTACCTGTAATCATTTAGTTATCAGCACACCTTTTAAATTGAGAACTCCATATAACTAATGACAATGAAGCTAAAGTTACAAATACAGTACCAGCGAATCAGTCATGTAGCTGAGCGGAACTGTGTTTTTTTGTGTAGTATTTAATGCTCGCTTTTACTACTAGTGGCACCACAGGTGAAATTGTATGTGCGCGGTGGGGAGGGAAGAGAATGCATGGTTATATGGATAAAATTAGTTACCTGACTTAATTTCTGGCAAGTTACAGTGGTTCCTCTATCACAGAACCTTATGCACAAGTTACAGGAACTCTATGGCAATGGCTTATTTGAATAATTTCAGTAAATGCACATCAGCTATTACCTGGCACTAAGTTTATTGGTCAATAAAAACAGTTGCAGATTTACAATTAATGCCAATTTTGTTTTACTGAAAAGCAATCTGAAAAACACTTCCTTTACACATTTGTATATAATGAAGTAGCACAATACCTCTGCATTACTGGCAATTTGCACACATTTTTACTAATATAGGAATCCCCAGTATTGGGCTATATTGTTGATTTTGAAAACTTAATCTAGGTATATGCATTTGCTTTAATTTTCTCTTCCACACTGATGGAAAGTAATATATCTCATAATTGCCTGGGTCAGCTAAACAACAAAAAATATTACTTTTCTGCAGTGAACTTGATACCCCTTCTCTTGTTTCATCAATTTCAGATAGAAAATAGTTCACATTTTTTTTCTAAATCTCAAGAAACTTCTTTGAATTACTGGGAATACTCATGCATTTATGCCCCCTTTTTTTTTTTTTTTTTTTTTTTTTTGCAAATGCAAAAAATACCTGTCATATCCTAGGTTTTTTACTTTCTATATATCATACATAGAGAAGGTTTGCACTCCACCCAAAAATTCCATACCAGAATTTCACCAGAAATACATGTTTTAGTGTCCCCTCTATAAAAAAAAAAATCTAATGTGTTCCAGTCACATCTCTGCAACAAAATATTATAACAAAGCTTATACTTCTATTTACTTCATGTTAATCGAGAAAAAATTAGCAGAAATAGTCTTATTATTTGTTTCCTTGTAAGTAAAAGCGAAATAAGGGAGTACCATAGGCTAAAGTGATAGTCAAAAGCTGGTTGCCATGTGTCTGAAGTTCCTTTGTTTGTATGAACAGGAGCTGAGAAGTTCCTGTATGAAAAAAGTACAAGTTTTTCAAAGCTGAAACCAAAAACAAGGAATATCTCAAAAATGATCTACTCCACAATAAAAAAAAGCATATAGCATAAATTGTGTTTTAACGTGCTCTACTTTTTTTGTTTTCTTTGTTTTTGTTTCATTTATATAGCCCCCTTTATCATCTAAGATCATATCAAGGGCTTTGTACTAGAAACAACTCATCTGTAGGTTCTTTACGTTGGGATTATCATGCTCTACATTTTTGTGTGATAAGTTTTTGTCCATCTCATATGGTTTAGCAGTTATGCAAAATTCTGTAAAATTCATCCAGAACAAAGTAGTCTTCAGAGGCTATTCCCAGGAAATTCATGATATACATTTGGCATGTAAATATCTTAAATATAAGAGATTTTAATCAAAATCGTTAAGAGCCATTTTTGAGAAAATCAACATTTTCGAAAAAAGTTCCATGTAAAGGGTAGTTAGGAGTGGGGGGATTTTTTTGAAAATCTTTGTGTCACATCCTTGGAAGATACCAAGCTTAAATACCAAGTTTGGTATGTAACAGTCTCTTTGTTTTTGAGCTATGCTGTCCACAGGCACACAAACACACAGACCTTTTTCCAAAAATGCTTTTGTTTTTAATTCAGGGGGGCCCAAAACATGCATTTCCAGTGAAATCGTGGTATCAAATTTTTGGGTGGAATATAACACCTTCTGTATACACTATACATATAGTACATGTAGAGAAAGTAAAAAAAGCATTTTAGAAAAAGGTCTGTCTGTGTGTGTGTGTGTGAACACAATAATGCAAAAATAAAAAATTGGTAAAATACCAAACTTGTTATTAAGTTTAGCATCTGCCAAGGCAACACAAAGATTTTGAGGAAAATCTCCCACCTCCAACTACCCTTTACATGAAAAATTATTTGAAAGTTTAGATTTTCTCAAAAACAATGATTTTGATTGAAATTATGTTTATTATAGATGACAATTTCTGGGAAAAATCTTTTAAGAGCTCTTCATTCTGGATGAATTTTGCTGAATTTTTTATAACTGGTAAATCTCGTGTAAGGGATATGCAAAAACTTACTACACTAAAAATGTTGATCTTGTTAAAACATAGTTTCTGTCATTTACATTTTTTTCATGGAGTTGATCATTTTTGAGATATTCCTTGGTATTGATTTCAGCTTTAAAATACTTACAGGAATTTGTCAACTCTTGGCAGTGCAAAGAAACGGATTTCAAGCACATGGCAACCAGCTTTTAAAATATTTGACTGTCACTTTAGCCTAGTGTACATGTACCATGTACATAGTGTATAAAGGAAGCATTGTAATCCACCAAAAAATTGGATATCAAGATTTCACTGGAAATAATACCCCCAGAATCCAAAAAAAGTATTTTCAATGTGTGTGTGTGTGTGTGTGTCTGCATAGCTCAAAAGTTAAAACACTGTTAAATACAAAACTTGGTATTTGGGTTTTGTATCTTCCAAGGATGCAACACAAAGATTTTCAAGAAAATCTCCCCACTAGAAACTACACTTTACATGGAAAAATTTTCAAAATTTTTATTTTCTAAAATATAGCTAATCATTTTGATTAAAATCTTGTATATTCAAGCTATTTACATCCCAAATAAAATGTATATCTTAAAGTTTCTGGGAATAGCCTCTAAAGACCTCTTTATTATGGATGAATTTTGCCAAATTTTGCTTAACTACTAAACCGTAAGAGATAGACAAAAATTTACTACGAAAAAAGGTAGATCTCATCAAAACAAATTATTTATGTCCTTTACTTTTTTGTTGTGGAGGTAACTATTTCCGAGATATTTTTTGTTATTGGTTTCAGTTGTGAAGTACTTATATTTTTCTCATACAGGAAGTATCCATTTTTCTTTTATTCTACTCCTGGCAAGCAGAGAAGCGATTTGCAATGACAATCGCATAAGGATAGCTTTTAAAACATTTGACTATCAGTTTAGCCTAGTGCATTCCCTTAATTCCCTTCTACTTATAAGGAACTAAGTAATAAGAATATTTTGCTAATATTTATCTCGATTAGCATTGTGTAGAAAGAAGAATAATCTTTTATAAGAAGTTTGTAGAGCAGCTAGAGAAAGTCATGTGAGTGTAACAGATCAGAATATTTTGTGGAAGTGGTGCTTGTTCAAGCATTTCAGTTACAGTGACAGAGTGTGCTCTTCAGCTATTTAACCAGCATTGTCGCTAACATGTTGCATATAACAAACGTTTCATACTGCAGTATATTCTGTATTTAAATAAACGTACCTTTGTGCATTCCCCTGCTGTGTAATTAATAAAATATTTTGAGAATAAAACCATTAGTAATTTCTAAAGAGTTTAAAAAAAAAAAACCTGATGTGCTCCATTCACATGACTTTCTCTACATCTCTGCAACAAATTATTGTTAAAAAATGTATACTTCTATTTACATCATACTAATCGGGAAAAACAGCAGAAATAGTCTTCTTACTTGCTTCCATGTAAGTAGAAGCAAAATAAGGGAGTACCATAGGTTAAAGTGATAGTCAAAAGCTGGTTGCTATGTGACTGAAGTTCCTTTGTTTGTATGGACAGGAGTTGACAAATTCCTGTATGAGAAAAGTATAAGTTTTCCAAAGCTGAAACCAAAAACAAGGAATACCTCAAAAACGATCATCTCCACAATAGAATTGCATATTACATAAATTGTGCATTTTATCGTGCTCTACATTTTTTGTGTTTTTTTTCTTTTCCCCCCTCTCTTACGGCTTAGCAGTTATGCAAAATTCCGTAAAATTCATCCAGAATAAAGTAGTCTTCAGAGGCTATTCCCAGGAAATTCAAGATATACATTGTATTTGCCAGGTAAATATCTTTAATATATTATACGTTAATCAAAACCATTAAGAGTCATTTTTTAGAAAATCAAAATTTTTGGAAAAAAGTTCCATGTAAAGGGTAGTTGGGGGAGGGAGGATTTTTCTCAAAATCTTTGTGTCGCATCCCTGGAAGATACTAAACTTAAATACCAAGTTTGGTATTTTAGTGACTTTTCATTTTTGAGTTATTGTGTTCACAGACACATGGACACACACACACAGACCTTTTTCTGAAAATGCTTTTTTTTTTGGTTAAAGGAGACCTTAAAACATATATTTCCGGTGAAATTTCGGTATCACATTTTTGGGTGGAGTAAAAACTTAACACTAACTTCACTTGGCATTGTATTTTGTACATCAATGTTAATAATGTCATACATTTTAGTTTTCAGTATGTCATAATAATCCTATTTTTAAAATATTCACTTCAATATAGCAATAAGATTTTATGTTCTGTAGGTGAATTGGATATTTGCTGGATTTTATTATGTTCATAGTGAACTATGAAGGTAATAAAGTAAAAAATGCTACTTTAATAATATTTAAGTGGAACTGATGATATATTATTGTGAAAGGGTCAACATCCCAGCAATAACTGCCTCCTATTTTTTTTTTTTTTTTGCTATAAAGTTTATGTATTCCAAGTATTCCTTGTTATTGGTATGCCTTTTATTTTAATGATACTTTTCTCAAATGGAATGTAAAGAATCTTTTTTTTCTCTTGGCTCCCCATTTGAGAAAAAGTAGGTAGTTTGAAATTGAAACCAATAAAAAAAATCTTGAAAACAGTTAACTCTACAGGAAAAACGTACATGACATTTTACATAACTGGTAAATCGTAAGAGATAGACTAAGACTTACTGTACAAAAAATGTAGTTGTCGTTAATACACACAATTAATGTATAAGAGATAGAATTTTAAAATTGTTACAGAGTGACTCACTCTTAAAAGACTATTTGTTAAAGCTTACTTAGTTTCCTTTAATCCAATTATACTCACAATATGAGTATTGCAAATGTGCAATAAACCAATTTTTGCAAAAGTTTTTCTGTATAAACATGAAGTACAAGAGCATTTACAGAAGACTCTGGACAGCCACTTCAGCATCATCCTCCCTAAATGCCATGGTCGGGTCAGTGTTTTCCCATGATTTGGTCCTGGTTCCAGAAACCTTCATCATGAAGTAGACTGAATAATAAGTGCTTGTAAAGGCGGTTATACAAAAGTGAGTTGAGAAAGTATGCGAGTGGGATACATTAGATTTTCTTGTATTGGTTTTCAAGTGTTTTGATGTTTTCTCAGAGTGACTCATAGCTACAGATTTTCTTCTGTTGACTTACAAGTGTTCTGATAGTTTTCAAATGCTAATTTTGTAGCTGGGATTTTACTGATGCTACTCAGCATAATGCTGTTTAAAGTGTCAAGGGCACCAAATGTTATTTTGGAGAGCATCATAATCATTTTCAGTTATTTAAACATCATATTACATTTTTTTGATAGCATACACATATAATACACCACCTATAATAGCTCCTTAAAGGTGTTTCCCCCCCCCCCCCTTTCTTTTCTTCATTACACTTTTGTCTGAAAACAGTTCAGTTCAAATATAACATTTAATTGTTTATTTTAAAGTATCTACATAAAGTAGGTACTTCATTGACTTATCGGACCTAAAACTCAATCTTTCATAGAAAATTACTGTTGTCTTCTGTGTTATTCTCATACTATACTTTCTATTCCCCACAATATGAAAGGAAAGTTTCCTTATTTTGTAAGCAGAAAATAATACATACATTTCTCAAGTTTTGTCCCCAACTATTAGCGTTCTGCATTCATGTAAAATAAATTAAACAGAAAAATGGTACCTATTACTAGTCTGTCCCTTTGAAATGAAAGGCAAAGTGCGTCTACGTATTCGTAATGCTTTTTAATACGCGCGTGATACAAAGTTTGGTTTGGTTCCCTTCTTACAACTACTTCACATTGGCTAATAGATAAAGCGTGCGTTTGCTACTCTTTTCACTTTTGTCTTTTAAATGCGCGAAATCATCTTGTTTATTTTATAACTAGCGCGTCTCCTTCCTCTAAATCTAGGAGGAGAATGTCAATAACATACTGCACTGTCACGCCTCCTTTACGCAAGCGCAGTTAAATTGTGAGTTCACGTCGTCTGGTATTCGAGCTTTGGGAGGTTATGTGAAACCCTTTCTGTGTGTGCATCAGTATTTCTGTGTTGATGAACATCTTAGGACCTTGCTCTTTCCAGCAGAGTATTCTTCTCTTCATTAACAACCAAAGGTATGTTCCAGTATTGGTATTATTTTAATGTGTTTCTTAGTTTAGCTACACAACAGTGTCGATCAGGGTTATGAAGTCTACACGCACTATTCCATGACCTTGGTTAGGTGTGAATTCCACATGGTAAGCAGTAAAGAACTGAACGTCCCTTACAATTAACGCCAAATTGTGGCTTTATTTTGTTGTGTTCTCTCCGTCCCACTATGTTTAAAGCACTACATCCAAAGGCAATGAAAATGGAATGAAAAAGAAATAATCGATACTAACAAAGATACAAAGTACCCCAGAGTAGTTCAGTAGGTATTTATTTTCACTTCTATATACACCTATAGTAAGTGGGAAAAGTATTTCATTTCATTAAAAAATTGCTATAGAGATTTTAACGAAAATATGTTTTGAGATCCTCTGAATACATGTTTTTATAAAAAGTTCCGCGCACATTTTGCTGTACTCGAATATTACTGGTTTGGATTTTTCAATACTTTGTACTTTCTCTACCATGTGTGTACCTAATAGAGAATTTATGGCATCCAAACAATACATTTCACCGGACATGTATGTTTTAATGTCCAGGTGCACGTATGAACAGCATAAATCAGAAATGGCATATTTTGAAGATACCGGTTAGGTATATTTTCAAGAAAATCATCCCATCGCAAACTACCCAGTAAGTAACTACAAAGTGGCTCTAATGACGAAATAACAAAAGTACCCACGTATTGAAGTAATGTCAAGCGATGCAACCATTGTATACTAATAATAAAATATTTTTAATTTTCTCCAAAATAGTTCTAACGATTTTTATTAAAATACTATGCATTTTAAATAATTGCATGATAAAATGTATTTCTTAATTTTCTGGGAATAGGATATAGCATATAAAGCTTATTCATTAGCAACGAACATTGTATAATGAAAGAGATAGATAAAACTTACCAAAAGAAAAATGTAGATCTCTTTAAAAACACAGTATTTTTTTTTTTCGGTATCTTTTTTTTTTTTTTTTTTCTTTCTTTCTTTTCTTTTTTTTTTTTTTTTTTTTAACAATTCAAAAATACTTTGCCAATATTTTTAAAGTGCTGTCGCGATTTTTTTGCCAATTTTTACTTTCCCCACAGGTATTATGTACACAGTGTACTATAGAGAAGACATTGTATTGCACCAATAATTCGATACCGAGATTTCACGTTTTGATAACCCCTGAATCCAAAAAAACATTTTTAGAAGAATGTCCACGTGTGTGTGCCTGTATATCAGTGTGTGTGTGGGGGGGGGGGGCTAAAATAACTTCCAAGGATGCAACAAGAAGGTTTTCAAGAAAATCCCCACCTCCAACTACCCTTTACATGGCAAAATGTTTGAAAATTTTGATTTTCTCAAAAATGGCTCTAACGATTTTGATAAAAACACCGTATATTAAACATATTTACGCAACAAATAAAATATATATCTTGCATAATAACTAGTAAACCATACGAGATGGATAAAAACTTACTACACAAAGTATGTAGCATTACTTTTTCGCTGCGTGAATCTCGATTTATTTAAACTTATAGTCTTCCGGTGACCAAATATGCTCAGAACAAAAGTTCTTTAAAATCGCTGCAAATGGTATATACGAGCATTTAAGAGCCTGGGGAACAAGCAATTTATGTCATATACACTTTTACTTTCTCTATACGTACTATGTACAGTGTATAGAGCAGGTATTGCACTCCACGCAAAAATTCGATGCCGAGATTTCACGGGAAATATATGTTTTAGGGTCCCCTGTATCCCCCCCAAAAAAAAACATTTTCAGAAAAAGGTCCGTGTGTGTGTCTGTGAACACGATAACTCAAAAACGAAAAGTCGGTAAAATACCAAACTTGGTATTTAAGTTTTGTATCTTCTAGGGATGCGACACGAAGATTTTGAGAAAAATCCCCCACCCCAAACTACCCTTTTCATGGAACTTTTTTCGAAAATTTTGATTTTTTCAAAAATGGCTCTAACGATTTTGATTAAAATATCGTATATTAAAAATGTTTTTAAGACAAAGGAAATGTATATCGAATTTTCTGGGAATAGCATCTGAACTATCTACTTTATTCTGGATGAGTTTTACGGAATTTTGCATTACTGTTAAACCGTGAGAGATGGACAAAGACTTACCACACAAAAAAATTTAGAGTACGTTAAAACACAAAATTTATGCTATATAAATTTTTCTCGTGGAGTTGATCGTTTTTTAGTTATTCCTTGTTTTTGATTTCATCTTTAAAAAACATACTTTTCTGACACAGGAATTTGTCAACTCTTGTCCATACAAACAAAGGAGCTTCAGTCACTTAGCAATCAGCTTTTGACTATCTCTTTAACCTATGGTACTCCCTTATTTCGCTTCTACTTTCAAGGAAGACTATTTCTGCTAATGTTTTCTCGATTAGCATGAAGTAAATAGAAGCATACGCTTTTTAACAATATTTTGTTGCAGAGATATACACAGTTATGTGAATGGAACACGTCAGATTTTTTTTTTCGTAGAGTTGACTATTTTTGAGATATTCCTTGTTATTGCTTTAAGTTTTAAAATACTTAAAATGTTTCACAAACAGGAATTTGTCAACTTCTGGTAATGCAAAGAAACGGATTTCATCCACATGGCATCCAGCATATTGTTATAATTGTTATACAGTTGTTGCATAGTATTTCCCTCTCTTCCTACATGTTAATTATTTATTTAATCGAAAGGAATACTGTAAATGTTTTGAGATTAATAATTTTAATATTTGGAATTAAAGTAGTGTTTGATCGAAAGTGATGGTTGATTTTCTACCACAAATTTTGAAATATACAAATGCCCAAATGCATTACTGTAATTAATTTGATGTTCTGGGTGTTCTTGGTAAGTATGCGCCATAAAAATAAAACAGTTTTCTCCTTGTTTGCCAACACTAAAGATGAGAAGTTTGTGCGCGACATGAAATATACGTTGACTCGGCAACGAGCATAGGTGGGCGGACAGCTGTTAAACAAGTAAGGACAGTTCACACTAAAGAAATGTACTTGGTTAACGCCTAGGCTATCTATTGCCGTCATGTGTCAGAGCTAGATCGTAACGGAGAGTCGCAGTTCTTTTCAGATTGTACGCCTTGCTGGTTTGTTTACATCGGAAGTCAACACAGACGGGTGTGCACTGTATGACTACGTATACGCAATCTGACGACAAATCGCATAAACCTCTTGTCTTGAATCTTCACCAAACCTGTCATAGCTTTCAACTGAAGGGGGAAAGAGCGTTTACCTACTCAAAAAACTGCTAATGACTCGGAAGCTTTTGAGCTTGGTCTTGAATGCGAAACATACGTATTTTATCCTAACCATGAATATCTTGTAGTTACTATCTCGTCATTTTGTAATTATCCTACTAGTAAACTCTCAAGAACTTGCTGTAAAAACAACAAAAACATTCTATTAAATGTACAAATGTTTTATTTAGTATCAAGAGTTAAAGACACCAAAATAAACTTCTTGTCTCATTGTAAAAGGTATTTAGTTTTGCTTAACTTTAACTGAAATCGTTAACAGTGTTCTTATCTCTGTTATCATTATTAGTTCCCTCCTCCATCCTTAAGATCACTTACCTTAAATTGCCTCTAAAGGATAGTATTAGCGGCGTATATATCTCAGCTTAATTTCACAGTAATTCCTTTGCATTCATTGTCTGCCATTATGAAGTATACTGGAAGAATAAACAAATAAATAAGGTACAAGTTCTTCAGCGTATTCCGTATTACAAGAAATCTCTTAATGTTAACTAGCCATTGTGCTGTATGCCCATATTTTGACGAAAACAGTGCGAAACCTCACGACTCAGAGCTTCCCAAGTTACCTACATTAGTTGCGGTAGCGTGGGCCATGCGTGCGGCTTTATTCCTAGTTAACTTCCTAATCCATGTTGACAGTGAGGCGTTTTGTTGATGTACTACCATTGATTTGAGCAACAATACGCACATTCGTCGGGTTGAAACACTATATATAAGACGCACGACTATTTTTAAATTCGTGATAAAGAGATGCGTCCATGAAAAAGTCTGTAACTAATGTTTCTTTTGTTTTTTAAGGCGAGTTAACATAGTTTTAATATGTATTGGTAATAATGTTAATCGTTTTCTTTAAGCTTGGATCACTCATGTTTCGAGCATCGAGGATGAACGTTTCGTGCTATGATGATTTAATTGCCTTAATTAAAACCATTGGTTTATAACAACAAAATGGCAACATGTGTGTTGTATTAGCGTAAATGGCATGCAATTCGAGGCAATGAGGGGTATTCATTAAGTCAAGTGTAAGCGGAGGGGGGTGCTACAGTGGAGTTAGCATATCATTTTTTTCTTTAAAACTGGAAATTATTAAGTGTATCACAAAAAATAAACTCAATATACCTATACACACATCTATACAGGTTCCGTACAATGTCTATGACGATATTACCTCTTATTTTGGTTCCGCCTACATTGCAACAAAATTAAAATGGAACCAAGTGTGGCCAAGTGTTAGACCACTCCTCTCACCTAGACGGCCGTGGTTCGATCCCAAGCGACCCCATGTGAGATTTGTGATAGACAAAGCGGCGCAGAGGCGGGTTTTCTCCGCTATCGCATTCCACCAGTGCTCCATCTTCATTCCATGTATCATCAGTGTCATTGCTTGCGGTGCCAGGGTAGTAAAAGTGGGTGTTAAAAACTGCCAAAGAAAAAAGAGGAACTAAGTATTAATCATTGCTCTAAAAAGTATGTTAAAATGCTTAGAATCCGCATTTGTACGGAAGTGTAGGTATATAGTTCTTTTCAAGGTCACTCGCTCTTCTCACCAAACATAATATTATTAAGAATAATGCTGCAACATAATAAATCTCACATAACGTTTAAAAATGGATGTTAGTAAAATGTTAACAAAATAAATAATAACTTAAGGAACACTGATTAAGTATGGTAAATAAATGATTCCCTAATATGTTACGGGTATTCTTATGTTTGCTGACTTACTTGGGTCTGCTGGGCGCGAGGGCGGGCGGGGAGTTAAACGAATGCGCATTAGCGAGGGTAACGAAAACAATTCTATGATTCTATGGTTGTACATTCCATCGTTATGTGACAATTACGTTTGCTCTTTTGTGTGGTTTGAGCTTACAAAATTAATCATTTTTAATTAAGAAGATTGTACGAAAATAGAAAACTCTCCCAGTCCTAACTACCCTTTAGAATAACTTTTTCGAGAATTTTTGTTTTCTGAAAAATAAAATTACACATATTAAGGATATTTACACAGCAATTAATATATATATCTTGAATTTTCGGAAACAATTTTTGAATGCTCTTTGTTTGGAAGAATATTATACAATCTTGCATAAATAATAAACTTAAACGATAAATGGAAATGTACTATGTGCACAACAAATATATCTCTTCAAAAATAAAGTTAATTTCAAGTGAGTTCTTTTTTTTTTTTTTTTTTTTTTTTTTTTTTTTTTTTTTTTTTGTATCATCAGCCAATTCTGAGGTATCAGTAGTTCCAACCTTAAATATTTGGCCATTCTTAAAAAGTCCGTTCATTTTTAGGTACTTCTTGCGATGCCATGGAAAGGGTATAGGCTTTTAAAGTCAGCGTTTAGCGTCCAGTTCTAAATCGTTCTGTCTACATCTTTAATGTAATTGTAATCTAGCTATTTTTGGAAACATCTATCTCGATTAAAATTAAGTAGATAGGAAAATAAACTTTCGTATTAGAAATGCTTACTAATAAGCGATAGATAACAGAGAAAATCACTGAATGTAACATAAGTTTTGTTTTCTTCTTCTTCTATAACGGGGACTGAAACTACGGATGTATAGGCATGTATCAGCAGGAGAACAATTTCAATATTTGTGTGCTCCGATTCTGGTCTGATATTAACTAAAACCATAGACAACTGAAATTTAGGTCATTGCTTTATTTGTATAATTTTTTGTTTTGTTTTTAATGGTTAAGCTCTGAATTTGAAATTCGATTTATTTCAACATTTTTCTGTGTTACTTGCTTAGAAATTTGTAGGAACCAGGCTCCTTCACTAAAATTGTTGGAGCGGAGGAGAGACCATGCCTCTGTTTAGTTGTTTGTTTGTTTTTATAGCTTTACGTCCTTTAACCTAGTTGGTTATATCGGACGATGAATGAAATTGGCGAAATGATACTCAAAAGATCTCGAGATCCATGGAGCTTAAAGTTACTCAACATTTGTCTTCTCAGGATAAGGAAAAACCCCGAAAGAAACCTTATCCGGGTAACTCACCCTAAGCGAGATTTGAACTCGGCCTTTGGTTTTGTATGGTGCTCAGAAACTATCTTGTTCCCTATACACCTATAGGATAAATGTAAATGTCGAAAAGTGAAGATGAATATTTTTTATTTTCTTACTAACAAACCTACTTTGTAAATTAAAAATCTATTTTGCTATTTGTTATTTTTGTGATGAAAACATATGTGTTAGGATAATATCGTCACTTCTTTTAGCATATTAGAATTAATTAAAATAATATTTGATTACGTCTAAAGCAGAAAAGAAGTTTTATTTCGCGGGAAGATACAGTCATTCTCCGCTGACAGAAAAGTCCTCTTCTACACTCTTCGTTCTTACTATTATGTTCATTTCTCACTTTGATCTTTAGTTTTGTAGCCGTTAGTTTTTTATCTTTGTAGCCGTTCAAGCATTTTTTTCAGCGGGACCTAGAGGTTTCGCCACTCGCGGATAAAATCGCAAAAACCTTGAGGTTAAAAATAAGAATATAGGAGCAGAAAGAAAAACTAAGAGCTTATGTACCGATCTCTTAATGCATCGATTAAAGCCAAGGTTCGTGATGTTTGTGAATTTTGTAAATGTGTATCGGTTGCCATTAAATTTACTTTCTCTAGCACGTATGTACAATGTTCTTAGTAGGCAGAAAAGGTATTGTATTCCATCTACAAATTTTATACCGAGATTCACCGGAAATATGTGTTTTGAGACGTCCTGAATAAAACAAAGATAAAGCATTTTTAGAAGGAAAAAAAATATCCGTGTGTGTGTGTGTGTGTGTGTGTGTGTGTGTGTGCGCGCGCGGGGGGAGGGGAGCGGCACAGTTCAAAAGGTTTGGAATGGTGGCGGGGAAAACCAGAGGACTTGGAGAAAAACCGCCCAGACGCCGTGTCGTCCACCACATCTCACGCTTGGGATCGAACCCAGGACACCTAGGTGGGAGTCGAGCCGCCTTATTTTAATTCTTACGATACTTATTTTACCATCTACTTCGTGTTAATCGTGATAAGCGTTTGCAGAAATACTTCCATTACAAGGTTTGTTGTAGATATAAGGGGAATAGAGGAAACTGAATCGATACACGGGGTTTAAAAGTGTATATGCTGATATAGCTATACTCTTTCCATGGTATCGCAAGAAATAACTGAATGACAATAACTCTAAAAATCTGATGTGTACCATTCACATGACTTTCTCCATATCCTGCAATAAATAATTCTTAAAAAGCTTATACTTTTATTTACTTTATGCTAATCACAAAAAAATAGCAGAAATAGTCTTATTACTCGCCTCCTTGTGAGTAGAAGCGAAATAAGGGACAACCGTAGGTTAAAGTGATAGTCAAAAGCTGATTGCTATGTCAATGAAGTTCCTTTGTTTATATGGATAGGAGTTGACAAGTTCCTGTATGAGAAAAGTATACGTTTTTCATAGCAGAAACCAAAAATAAGGAATGTCACAAAAACGACGAACTCCACGAAAAAAATGGATATAACATAAATTGTGTGTTTTAAAGTGCTCTACCTTTATTGTGTAGTAAGTTTTTGTCCATCTCTTACGGTTTAGCAGTCATTCAAAATTTAGTAAAATTCATGCAGAATAAACTACTCTTCAGAGGCTATTCCCAGAAAATTCAAGATATACATTTCATTTGTCAGGTAAATATGTTTAATATCCGAAATTTTAATCAAAATCGTTAGAGCCATTTTTGAGAAAATCAAAATTTTCGAAAAAAGTTCCATGTAAAGGGTAGTTGGGGGTGGGGGGATTTTTCTCAAAATCTTCGTGTCGCATCCCTGGAAGATACTAAACTTAAATACCAAGTTTGGTATTTTACCGAATTTTCGTTTTTGAGTTATCGTGTTCACAGACACACGGACACACACACACACACACACACACACACACACACACACACACGGACCTTTTTGTGAAAATGCTTTTTTTGGATATTGGGGACCCTAAAACATATATTTCCGGTGAAATCTCGGTATCGAATTTTTGGTGGAGTGCAATACTTTCTCTATACACTATGTACATAGTGCGTATGGAGAAAGTAAAAATGACAAAAATTGATGAAACATTCAAATCGATAAAAAGTGATATCTGGGAAATAGCTGATTCACAAAACATGACTATAATTATGTGTTTTAAAGAGGTCTAGATTTTGAGCATAGTGCGATATTGCCTGGCTCATTCTTTACCACTTATACCTATATTATTATATAAACTTCTTTCCGAATGAAGTGGATTTAATGGGCTATTCCCAGAAAATTCAAGATATACAATTTATTTGTCATGTAAATATTTCAAATAGATGCTGTTTTAAGGACATTAATTAAGATCATTTTTACTTTCTCTATACGTACTATGTATATATAGTGTATAGAGAAGGTGTTGTATTGCACCCAAAAATTCGACACCGAGAATTCACCGGAAATATATCTTTTGAGACCCCCTGAATCCAAAAATAAAAGCGTTTTTAGAAAAATATCCGTGTGTGTGTGTCTGTGGGCAGCATAGCTCAAAAACGAAAATACCAAACTTGGTATTTAAGATTGGTTATTTCCAAGGATGCGACGCGAAGATTTTCAAGAAAATCTCCCACCCCCAAATACCCTTTATACTTTTTTCGAAAAATTTGATTTTCTTAAAAATGGCTGTAATGATTTTGATTAAAATATTGTATATTAAAGATATTTACCTGACAAATAAAATGAATATCTTGAATTTTCTGGGAATAGCCTCTGAAGACTATTCTGAATCAGTTTTACGGAATTTTGCCTAACTGCTAAACCGTAAGAGATGGACAAAAACTTACCACACAGTTTATGTTATATACATTTTTTTCGTGGAGTAGATCGTTTTTTAGATATTCCTTTTTTTTTCCCTTTTTTTTCAGCTTGGAAAAACTTATACCTTTCTCGTACAGGAATTTGACAATTCGTGTCCATACAAACAAAGGAACTTCAGTCACATAGCAACCAGCTTTTCACTATCACTTTTAACCTGTGATACTCCCTTATTTCGCTTCTACTTACAAGGAAGCAAGTAATAAGATTATTTCTGCTAATTTTTTCTGGATTAGCATGAAGTAAATAGAAGCATAAGCTTTTTAACAGTAATTTGTTGCAGAGATATAGAGAAAGTCATGTGAAAGGAAAACATCAGATTTTTTACAAAATAAAGGTGCAGGTGTTCATACCACAGTTTTGGAAGATACTGAACTTTAACTTCTTAGTGCCTGGTGTAACATGTATAATACAAAGGTATTGTGCTAATATTTTACCTTTTAATCAATGTCTTGGGTTTCTAATTTATTAACCTTGAACAATAAAATACAAGTATTTATAGTTGTTTATGTTGCAAAAATATTAAATGTTTGCAATAAAAGCTGCAGCTTTATTTTTAAAACAAAAAGCAAAATCCATCAACTGTAGTTCAAATGCAACCTCGTCATCATGCAAACATGCCGTTACACCGATCATTTTACTTGAGCCCTCCCCGTCCTTTGCCATTGGCACATTTGACTGCAGTTGCTGGGAAACAATCTTCCGGCATTACGCTTTAAATAGTTAGCCTATCCATTACCTCATGGATCCATTATCTACAATTCGAACTGTTCTGTTGTGGACCTGTGAAAGGGATATGAAGACCAGTGTGGGATTGTAGCAAAACAATTCCTGCATTAAGAGAATATTACGAAGTTTGGTATTTGTCGAACATTTCTATTAGAGCTATGCTGTTCACACACGAATCTTTTTCTAAAAATACTTTTTTATGTGCAGGAACCTCAAAACTTGATTTCCGGTGAAATATCAAAATCTAATTTGTTTTCGTGGAATACAAAACTTTCTCTACTTACTGTAGGCACATAATATAATGAAATATATAGTATGTTAAAGTAATGTCCGGTTAAATGAAAATTCATAGGCATAGAAATGAACTTATTTTCATAGAGATTAAAGGCACCGTAAATTTCAGTGTAAATGTGAAATAAATTGCATGCAGTTAAGGAGTTCGGAGGTTGGCAGTACAGCTCAAAACCCACGCTCGCACTGTTTTTATCTATTTCATCCACATCTTTGCTATGATATTGACGTTCCACAGCGAAACCCCCAAGTCCTTTGCTGGAATTTCATTACGGCCTGTCGTCCTCACGCCTACTCATCTATTCTCGTTCGTTCCCATTTCTACGAACTTGTGAAGTTAATTGGCCGAAGAATCTTCGCTTCATTCCAAAGCCAATCACTTCAATAACCAATGTTTATGACTTTTCAGTTTCGGCTTCTGCCTGGCCTGTTGGCTCCAGCAACTAAGTTCATATCGATCTGCTTAATTGAGCGCTAGCTTTGTGTTTTGTATTGAAGATCAACTTGCGTACAGTACGGTAATAAGTTAACTTTTACAGAGAAGCAGTAATAGTGGAGTAATAGCAATGTGTTTCTAATTTCTATTCCCAAAGTGATAATATGGAAATCTACAATATATGAGCGATTTTTCAAAAGGACTTACATTACTAACACACACTTTTAGTAACGTGAGTATTTTGGCGGTAGGACATTTTACAGCTTAGATCAGACTGTCCCAGCTTGTCTACGCAGCAAAGATCAGCGATTTACTCACATGGGTGTGCCTGCAGTATGCGACTGAATCAACTATTGGAATGCACGCGCAAGTATTGTGCTGAGATCTTAGCTCAGCGAGGTGTTAGCTATCACCTTCCCCTCTAGCCTAGCTCCGAGGTTTGTAGTTCAGTGTGATCGAGCACTCCGACTCACACGAGTAGAGTTGGACCGACCTATCGGTACTGATCAAATTGAGTGCGCTAGCTTTGTGTTTTGTATTGAAGGTCAATCTGTGCTCAGTACGGTAATATTGAAGTTGGACCGACCTATCGGTACTGATCAAATTGAGTGCGCTAGCTTTGTGTTTTGTATTGAAGGTCAATCTGTGCTCAGTACGGTAATATTGAAGTTGGACCGACCTATCGGTACTGATCAAATTGAGTGCGCTAGCTTTGTGTTTTGTATTGAAGGTCAATCTGTGCTCAGTACGGTAATATTGAAGTTGGACCGACCTATCGGTACTGATCAAATTGAGTGCGCTAGCTTTGTGTTTTGTATTGAAGGTCAATCTGTGCTCAGTACGGTAATATTGAAGTTGGACCGACCTATCGGTACTGATCAAATTGAGTGCGCTAGCTTTGTGTTTTGTATTGAAGGTCAATCTGTGCTCAGTACGGTAATATTGAAGTTGGACCGACCTATCGGTACTGATCAAATTGAGTGCGCTAGCTTTGTGTTTTGTATTGAAGGTCAATCTGTGCTCAGTACGGTAATATTGAAGTTGGACCGACCTATCGGTACTGATCAAATTGAGTGCGCTAGCTTTGTGTTTTGTATTGAAGGTCAATCTGTGCTCAGTACGGTAATATTGAAGTTGGACCGACCTATCGGTACTGATCAAATTGAGTGCGCTAGCTTTGTGTTTTGTATTGAAGGTCAATCTGTGCTCAGTACGGTAATATTGAAGTTGGACCGACCTATCGGTACTGATCAAATTGAGTGCGCTAGCTTTGTGTTTTGTATTGAAGGTCAATCTGTGCTCAGTACGGTAATATTGAAGTTGGACCGACCTATCGGTACTGATCAAATTGAGTGTGCTAGCTTTGTGTTTTGTATTGAAGGTCAATCTGTGCTCAGTACGGTAATATTGAAGTTGGACCGACCTATCGGTACTGATCAAATTGAGTGTGCTAGCTTTGTGTTTTGTATTGAAGGTCAATCTGTGCTCAGTACGGTAATATTGAAGTTTTGCAATCTCGCCCACCTGTTTATCCCGAGTAAAACACTAACCTCTGTTTTGGCAGAGTACCTATGTGTTTCACCTCGCCCAAAATATGGACGAACTGCCTAAGGATAATATTACAACTTACACCTTGCTATATTGCCTTGTATTTTCTTGAAATGCTACCGTTTTTTTTTAACACAGAGGTGATTATTTTCGTTCCATAACGACAATGATATTAACCTAGATTTTACCGGAAATACACGTTTTAGAGCCCCCTGTGTAAAAGAAAAATTTTTAGAAACAGGTTCGAGTGTGTGCGTGTCTATGTGTCTTGAACACGATAGCTCAAAAACGAAAAGTTGGTACAATACCAAACTTGATATTTGAGTTTAATATCTTCCACGGATGCGATACTAAAATTTTGAGGAAAACCCCTTACCCGAAGTTACCCTTTTACATGGAAACAGTGACTGTGTGGTGTAATGACTCATACCGGTTTGTCGCCAAGCCTGGTTATAAATTTGTATTTTAAAATTGTAATCTATCTCATTATGCTTTATGGATTACGTCTATGTATTTGTAATTATCTGAAGCGGTTTTTCCATTCATGACTAATTCACAAACAACTGTTATAGATTATATTATTTATATAAAAACATTGATATTAATAAAGTTTCGGCACCTCCTTGAATTCCATTATGGTTATAATCCACTTGTTATGCTAATTAATATTGAATTTAAAATAAATGCATGTACATTTTCTCCCGCTGAGTTTTAGCTCATTTGCGCATATATTTTATTTCAGCATTTGTTTTAGACAAGGCTTGAAGAACTTTAATTCAATTGCAACAATCGATTTGGAACTTCTTGTTTAACGACCGTTAGTTCTGTAACAATTTCAATCAAATTTGAAATATATCGACAACTTTTGCATCATCATCTTCATTATTATTATTATTATTATTATTATTATTATTATTATTCAGGACTTTGATTATCTGAGCTGACTCTTGTTATCGTTTAAAGACAACATGCTTTATTTGTAATTAGAATATATAACTTATGCTCTTTAATATTAACCAAGTTAAATGTTTCATTTGTTGTTGTTTTTGTCAAACTATTTTCCAAAATTAAATTTCAATAATGTACATTTATTTATAGCAATTACAAATCCGTTCAATTGTCTGGTCTAGATAGCTGTCACAATTTAAATAGTTTCATTTGACTTCAACCATTGTTTATACAATTATAACATGTATCAAGAAATGTTGAATGTTAATCGGGAACACAATTTAGTTTCTCCAAATCTTTAATGTTATTTGTCTTGTACGGAACTTTCTTCGTGTTGTAGATATACGAGTACTACAGCGCTCGTATAGATTTAATTTCAGTTTAGGGAGGAAATATCCGACAGTCTTCTTGCTGGAGAGGTATCTAATTATCTTGGGAAGCAATTACGTTTCAAATTGAGAAAAGGATCTGCGTCAGCCCGGGAAGAATTAGAGAAAGAGAATTGCATCTGACTTTAATAAGCTGGTCACAACAGCGTTGAAGGTCTCCAAAATGACGTCAGAACGTCTTGTTGACATGAAGAAACGGTTATTGACCAAATGGAATTCACGTATAAATCTTTACGTAGCATAGCAAATATTTGTTGTTGTTGTTTTTGTTGCTGCTGCTGTTGCTACTTAAATGGAGTATAGGAAGTATGCAGTCTCCTCAATTTCGTCAGAAGTTTATGGTCTCGAGTCTCTTGGAAATATAAATGTCTAAACTTGCCTGCGCTAAATATGATACGTAATTAAGTCAGAAGCATTCTGAGAATGTAAGACCGCGTTGTTTTCCTTCAATCTGTAAACCGAGCTGAACTGAAAGGTTAAGATCTATTCAGTTCTGTTATGCTGTCCTAGAAAACTCAAAGCTGAACTGAAAACTCCATAGCATTGACTAAAATGGCGATGGGGCGGAGTCGATGTATTGAAAGATAATACTGATACTGAGCTAAGTTGTGGAAAACGCTGTGAGGTCCATCCTATGTCTGCTAATCGTAGTGGAGAAAGTGCTTATGAGGTTTTGGTTAGGAGACCTAAAAGGACAGTGACACAAATTTGTGAAGTACTTCAGGCTACACCCATGCTATTTTACCACATCTTAGGAGAGAATTAAACCAGACATCGAAGCTACACCGTACAACAAGTTAAGATAAGAAGTAAAGGAGATTGGTTGTACTAATTGGTTGGAGTATGCAGTACAACCTTGAGGAGGCGCAGCTATAGAAACCGTTTCTCCCTTAGCGCTCGAAGTGAAATGTCAAGATACCAAAGTACTTTTAAATTCCACTTTAGTTAAAAAAAATCAAGTGAGGCCAAATTACCACGTGACGAGGGTGACATTAGTGCAATTTTGTTCTACTAAACTTATTCCAGGATCTTTGAATTTCAGAGCTGAAACTGACTGAAAATTATTAAACATGATCATATTTAATTATTTGATTTTACTAATTCCTCTCCCAACTCCTGCCAAAGCCTCTGCTTCGTCTATATATTTCTATAATCTGCATACATTAGCTTATATGAAAGCTGATTCCGAACAACAAAGTCAGTTATTCTCTCGTCCTCAATATGTGAAACTTTTCGTTTTCCACTCATTATGTCCAAATACTTCAAATTACAAATGGATATGACAACTATAACCTCACTGCAAAATTATCGTATCGGCCAAAGCTCGACTGAAATGTTCTCTACATCTCTGTAACAAACTATTATTAATAAGCTTATTCTTCTATATATTTAATGCTAAAACACTAGCAGAAACGGTGTTATTACTTTATAAGTAGAAGTGAAATAAGGTACAGTAGCCTAAACCGACAGTCAAATGTTTTAAAATGTGGTTGAAATCCGTTTCTTTGCATGGCCAAGCGTTTGCAAGTTCCTGTATGAGGAAAATAAGTATTTTAAAACTGAGGAATATCTCGAAAACAGCCAACTCCACGAAAAAAAAGTATATAACCTAAATTGTGTGTTTTAACGAGCTCTACATTTTCTGTTGATTTAGCTTTTGTCTATCTCTTACGGCATACCAGTTATTAAAATTCCGTAAAATTCATCCAGAATAAAGTAGTCTTCTGAAGCTATTCCCAGAAAATTCAAGATAAACATTTTATTTGTCAGGTGAATATCTTTAATATACGATATTTTAATAAAAATCGTTGGAGCCATTTTTAATAAAATCAACATTTAGAAAAAAAAGTTCCTTGTAAAGAGTAGTTGGGGGTGGGGGATTTTCTTGAAAATCTTTGTATCGCATCCTTGGAAGATACCAAACTTAAATACCAAGTTTGGTATTTAAGGTCTTTTCATTTTTGAGCTATGCTGTCCACAGACACACACGGACCTTTTTCTAAAATGTTTTTTTTTTTATTCAGGGGGACCCAAAACATGCATTTCCGGCGGTATCGAATTTTTGGGTGCATTACGACAGGTACATTCTCTATACACTATGTACATAGTACGTGTAAAGAAAGTAAAAACGATTACCACCATAATTTTCGCCGTCTAGATTTCTGGAGAAAAACATTCTCATGACAAACAAGAAAGGAGAGATTCATTCGTTAGTTCAATTTCGTTAAAGTTCTTGGCCGGAGGAAAGCACTCTATAATAAGCAAGGGGCCAATTCGTGATCATCTGACTCAACTGAAAAATATTACCTAAGTAGTTTTCAGTTCAGTCCAGTTATGTGCTATTTTCAGATTAGAGGAAGCAAGGCTTCCACCACACATATCAGATCGGAAACAGTCTCGTTGTTTTGAGCAGTTGAAGCTAAATAAAAGGTAACAAATCTTTAGGGTAAGAGAATGTCTTACTGTATAGGATAAGAGAATCTCTTTGAAAATATTTGCCTATGTAAAACTAATTGTTATTAGTGTTTTTAATTTTTTCCTAAACTTGTGTTTCTTTGGAATTAGGAGCCTTAAAAATTATATTTCTGAACTTTTCGGTTGAATGCACGCTATGTAACATGCAGAACTTGCTAAAATGCTATCTATAGCAAATAAAAACGACGGCAAATGATTCGCGCAATCTTGTCTTCATTCCAATGAATCGCGCGTCACAGATGAATTAGCCACAGAAGAATATCTTAGAAATGATTTTACACGATGTAGCATTAAATGAAAGATACATATTATTATTGAATTCAGAGTTCAATAATTATGTTCACTCAAGATACATTGAGCAGCTTTTCTATTCTACTTCATAGATAAACTGAACTAACTGCGCTTTTTTGTGTACTGATATGCTTCTATAAGCCCTCCAATGTTCATTAACATTATTCCGGAAGTGTGGAAACCTGTGTTAGATGTTATCTTTTTCCGGGACTCCAGGAAACTCTCTTAAGATTAAGTAAATCATCTAAATGCTAATAAGGTGACATATTAATGTTCCAGTTACTATGTTCATTCCGTACCTTTTAAACATTCTGATGCGTTATTTTCATATCACCTTCTCTACCTGTTCTTCAAAAAGCCTTTTCTTCTACCTATTTCACATTAATCCAGCTTAAAATTTGCGTAGATGCTCTCAATACAGATTTCCTTGTAGATTCAAAGGAGTGTAAAGAAATAGTTAAATTTTCGAGAGCTGGTCGCTATAATTTCCAATTATTTGCTTGACCAGGAAGAAGAAAAAGGAATAACAACCTCCCACTTGATTGAGAAAACTATAAGAATTTTAAAACTGAAAGCAAGAAGAAGAATAATCTCATAAATTATTAACTCAAAAAAAATTAGATAAATTATGTATTTGACGAAATATTTTTGTGTAGTAAGTTTGGTCGGCGGCGCCGTGGCTGAGCGGTTAGATCGCTAGCCTCCCACTTAAGCGGCCCGGATTTGATCTCAAACGCCTGCACGTGGGCTTTGTGAGGGACGAAACTGATTCTGGGCGGGTTTTCTCTTGTTTCCCCAGCCACTCATTCCACCAATTGCTCCATCATCACCTTTCCTATCACCTATTTCGCTTTTATTTCAAATCACCCACTTCCTCACGCTCATGCCGACCACTCGTTTCAGGTTTTTCACTCTCTGGTTCTGTGCCGTTGACTCCCCGACAGGCTTCTGACCCCTAGGCACCCGCTTGTAAGATCTAGGGGGGGGTTGTTATTCCTACATACGGGGAGAGTAAGCCGTATGCGAAAAAAAAGTTTGGTCTGTGTTTTATGGTTAACCAATTAATTTCACAAAAGTCACGCAGAATGGACTTCAGAGGATATTTTCAGAAAATTCAAGATATAATTTTATTTGCTTTGGAAACGTCCTATACATATTAGCTGTTTTAATCGAAAAGTTTAGAGCCATTCTTGACAAATTAAAAAAAGAAATCTATTTTTTTTTCGATTTAAAGGCAGAGTGCGGGATTCTTTTTTTTTTTCTTCTTTTTTTTAAATCTGTGTCACATCCTTGGAGGATGCTGAACCTCATCTTTAAGTGTGATATTTAACTGACTATTTATCCGACACACAGAGAAATTTTTCTAAAATTGCATATTTTGAAATCAGGGGATCTCAAAACATTATTTCTGTTGAAATCTCGGCATCGATTTTTTTGGTAGAATACAATACCTTCTCTATCTACTATGTATTGTAGATAGCGAAGCAGAGAAAGAAAATCATGATTTGACTTATTAACAAGATCTACATGTTTGGTGCAGTAAGCGCTCTCTCTCTCTCTCTCTCTCTCTCTCTCTCTCTCTCTCTCTCTCTCTCTTCTCTTTACCAGTTACGCAACAGTGATCCTGAATGATGGGGTTTTAGAGACTATCTCCACAAAATTCAAGATAGCTACACATTTTATCTGTGATGCAAATATCTATAATATATGTAATTTTAATCAAAGTCATTTTGAGAAAATCGAAAATCCCGAAAAATTTTTACGAAAGAATAATTTAGGTTGGAAGAATTTTTCCTGAAAATCTTTGTGTCGAGTCCTTTGAAAATACTGAACAGAAATACAAACTTTTCGTTTTTGAGTTATCTGTTCATAGACTCGCCACACACAAAGATGTGCATGCGGAATGTTTTCTAAAAATGCTTTTCTTTTTGGATTCAGGAGTTCTCGAAACATACCAACATTTTGGATGGAATTCAATACATTCTCTACCTGCTATACACAGAGTGATAGAGTAACAGAAAGTCGATAAATATCAAACTTGGTATTTAAGTTCGGTATCTTCGAAAGATGGACATTCTTTTCATAAAAATCCCCCACCAAATTACCATTTAGTTGGAGCATTTTTAGAAATGTTTGATTTTCTCAAAAGTAATTCTGTTTGAGCTGTATATTAAATAGATTTATGCTATGAATAATATATATTTATATATGTATTTCGTAATTCTTTTACAATCCTGTCGATTTTCAGTTGTTTTTCTGGATTTTATGGAAAGAGTATGGAATTTTAAGGCCAGCATATGCCTCAAGTCTCTAAACATTGGAATATTGCTGATCCCTTTGTTTCTGTAACGAAATAGGAATGGAGCTATTTCTGCAAATGTGTATGTCTATTAATCTGAGGCAGATACAAAAATAAGTTTTCGTAAGAATAATTTGAATAGCCACTAATAAACTGGAAGGTAGGAGTCGTGTGAATGTGAGATTTTAAAATGCAAATCGCTGTTTATGATGGATTTGAAATTCCATGTTCTTTGAATAGATACGTGAAAAAAAAAATAGCGATTTTCCACTTAAGAAAAATATAAGCATTTCAAAACCCAAACCAATAACAAAGAATATATTGGAAACAATCAACACCATAGCATTTTTGACATAAATTGTTAGTCTAAACGGGTTCTACATTTTTATGTAGTAGTGCTTCATCTTATCTCTTACGATTTACAGTTGTAGAAAGTCATTCAAACTGAAGAGCACTTCACGTCTGTTCCCAGAAATTTCAAGATATACACTTTACTTGTCATGATAATATCTTAAGTACAATTAAAATCATTAGAGCCATTTTGGGTAAATCGAAACTAACAGAACATTTTTAGGGTGAAAGATAGTTTGGAGTGGGGGATTTCTTGAAAATGTTCGTGTCGCCTCCTTAAAGACCAATTTCTATATAACCGATTTTTAGTTTTTGAGTTATGTTATACAGAGATAGACAACTATACACACATCCAAAGCTTTTTTAAAAAAAATGGGGCCTCAAAGCATGCATTTTCGGTGAAATCTTTTTAGTGGAATGCAACTCTTTCTCTGCTTACTAGGTATGTATCTGAGAAAGTTTTGTTTCGTAATCTGCTTACCCTCCCCTTAATAGTAGGACTGACAAGCTAGGACTAAAAAGCCAATGCCTAGGGGTCAAAAGTCTGTCGGGAAGCCTACGGCACGAAACCACAGAATGGAACAACCGTTACCAGGGGTCGGCCCATAGCCAGGTATGAACATGAGGAAGTGGATGACATGAAATGTAAGCGAAATTGATGATTGGAAAGGTGATGTTGCAGCAATCGGTGGAATGAGTGGCGGGGGAAGTAATATACCTATATACTAGTATATATAATCGAAACTGGGAATTCAAAACAAAGAAACGTCAAACGATTATAAGCGACAATCTTTTTTAACGTTCCCAGCATAGCTTTTAAGACAAATTAAGCTTAGATTCTTTAAAACATTTTAGTGGAATTTCCAAGAAATGTAGAATGCTGACAGAACGGCTTAAGGACTTCACAAAAGATTTTGCTTGCATCTCTGATACCCAGCTATACCGATTCTCTAGCAAGGTGCTGTTCACAAAACTATAAAGAGTAACTTCTTGTAAATAAAGATTAAGCAATAAATCAAACAGTTTATGGATTTAGGTAATTGCAGTTTCTTTCTTCTAGGTGTACTTACTGGCATGAACGATATTTGACGAAGTCTTAAAGAGATCTTGTTAACTATATGGCTTTCTGATTATTAATCTCCAAGGCTGTTGAGTTAAACAGACGAAATATTACTCTGATTAGGTTTCAAGGCCCTTTAGATATTGCAACATTAGGCGTTTCTGTCGTCAGTAACACGCAAGTGAAGTGCCTTTTACACTTCAACTTTCAGAAATTTGTAACATTCAAGCTTGCATGTCGTGATTTTAAAGCTGGCTGGTGCACTATTTCTTGAGATAGCTAAGTGTGTATGTTACGAGTATTTTAAATTTAATACTTTTACAAGTGCTAACCTGTTTTATTGTGGTTAAATTGTTGAGGAAAATTGCTGTACAGTTTGAGTACCTCCATTACAGCCATTATTGAAAAAAAGGTTCCAATTATAGAGAAAAAAAAAAGAAAAAAAAACATTTTATGGAGTAAATAATGTGCATGGAAATCATGCGCTTGGCTTCTACGTCCTAGGCAGGTCAGATAATGCGGCGGTAAACAGGAATCATTAAGTCCGTTGTAAAGTTTGTATAGATTTTGTCTCTAGTAAATACGCAGGATAGTCCGAAAGTTTCTCACCCCTCTAAAATTTTAAAATAACTAGCTAAAAATAAGAACTATCGATTTTATTGTTATAATACTTCAAATATATAACTTTTGATCTACTATGCCTTTCAGTAGTTATTTTATGTGACCTTCATTGCGATATTCCAAAATTCCGATTTCGGAAACTACCAAAACTATGGATGTTTGTTGGTTAATAGATGCCCATTATTCCTTCACCTGTTGTCTAAATAGGTTGTCCTGAAATCTGTTCACAAATTCTTAACGACATTTAAGTGTGAGGAATTTTCTTGGCAGTCAGTCCAGACACCATTGAAATTCTTCCGAATGACATCCATGTTGTTTAATGCCATGCGCTGTTTCACATCTTGCATCAGAATCCCAAGGAAATTGCCTAGGGCCATACTTAACTTTCTGGTAGGTACACAGTGTTTTTTTTTTTTTTTTTTTTTTTTTTTTTGTCTCGACAGTACTCTCCAATAATTTGTTTGGTTTGAGGGAACCATGTGCTTTCTGTCTTACCGTAAGGAGATATGTTTCCAGTAACCACAATTTCAGCGCGAGACTTTGGGAATAACATTAAGCAAAACCTTTTGAGGGCTACTGGTTCTAATGCGGAACGATTTGACTTAAGATGCAGGATCAGTAGACGCATCTGCGTGTAAGAAGTGTGCACATTTTATGCCACCCTATGCAGTGTCTTCTTCAAATCCAGTATCATTCAATCTTTTGCAAAACTTCAGTCAGTAACAGCTTTATTTCTTTTAACCAACCCTTCACCAAACTGTAGGTTTAACGTGTCGTCTGATATTTGTCATACTCTTTTTCTTAGTGAAAGTCATCAAAGTTTAGTTTCTTCACTACACGTCTTATTCCTGTCACCCAATTCATCCACAAATGCTAACTGTGCTTAGTTTGAGGAGCAAGTTTTGTTGGTCTGCCACGTTTTTGATCGTCTGTAACGTCTCTATCGTTTTTGTTTCTCATTTTGACTGTATTTCTGTCAACTTTCGAAGTTCGACTGATTTCCATTATCAATATGCCGGGTAGAGAAAGATATTGCATTTTAGAATATATGCTCTCGTTGTGAGGATGACATCAGCAACTATTGGTAATTAAAGTGATACTGAATATTGCTTCAAAATTTAACAACGCTGCTGTGTTCTGAATATGGACTATATTTGACTCAAATTCATTAAGTTCATATTACGGACACTAGAACAAAAAATATAGGCATGTGATGGTGTGCTGATGGTGAAGTCAGTCTTAACCTCGGTGTTATCAATTAGTGTCGAAAAGATACCCTCGAATCTCAATCAGCTGGTTCTCTGTGAACACGTTTGGTTAATGGTTTTATTTTGGTCGCTAAAATATTTCTTTACCGAGATCAACTACTGTCTGACGTGATTGTTGGCGGACAGCTAACAGACTGTTCGCTGTTGAATTTAATTTTGCCTATGTTTCTGTGGTAGTTCCAAGAAAACCTTCCATCGTGAGTCGGCGAGTACGAAATTCCTGGTCCAGCTGTTTTTAAGATAGATAAGTTTAAGATGGATGGAGGTAAGATATGAATAATTAAAAGTAATTATAATTATTAGGTACACAGTTACTTGCAAAGAAATCTGAACTTTATTCGTAATGGAAATTATCCATATAATGTCACTTTTGTATACGAGTAATTCTCTCTTTTAACAATAATATATTAATACTTACAACATTAATAAATACTCAATCAGTTAAACAACAGGTTGACTTGACAATTTTCTTTCTGTTTCAAATTCAGTGAAATTCCGACGTTCACGTAAGCGTATAGTGTAATCGACGCTATACAACATCCGGAAGTCTAAATCTTTTTAATGTAGTACATACGAATTGTTTATCCTATTGTATTTTTAAATGTTGCTATGACAGCAAACAAATTTCTAGTTATGTATGGATTTTCTCTTAATTCTATTTACAATACAAATTGAAATAACATTGTTATTACTATTACTTTACAATTCTGGCACATGTAAATGCTTTGTGAGATAATATTGATTATACTAACATATATTTCATAATTTTCATGAATTTAACTCTCGTAAACATCATGTGTTAAAAATGATTCTATTGTTCTGATAATTTCGATGGCTTTCAATACATTCATATTTAGTTATTCTTAGCCAGTACATATAAATTAACAGCAATATAAATAGATGTAGTGCATGTTAATTTGCTTAAAAACACCTATACATGAATTAAGTGAAGCATTTTAATGGCGTGGCCATTTTATGACTCTCAAGATGTGGGCATATTGTGTATTTTAACATTTTATTTTTCATCCACCATGTGAATAATGAATATATAATTATTTTACCTGTTTTATTACTATTTTCTGGGAAACAAATCTATTTATGATAAATTGGCTTTATTTAATTGTTTTAAATGAAATCTCTGAGCTTTAATACAGCTTCAGTAATGAATACGAAAGATTAAACCATGACAAACGTTTTAAATTGTGACATGATGATAATATACTGACTTGGCGTAAAGAAAGATAATTGCAATTTCAAACACTATTCTTCTTCACGTGATAAGGCAGTGCATCAGTGCTGTCCTCGCTGCCTTCATGTAAATAATAGCACGAATGTGCCAATTTCAAATTACCGGGAAATAATTTTAATTGCAAACAATGCGATAGGGCTGAGACGTATGGACCACTCTGTAGTAAGATAAAATGATGTTTAGAAGTTCATTAGTTACAATTTTGGATTTAAAAAACCCGAAGTTAAAGTGTATTGTGGTTTACGTAACAAGCAATCGCATATTATGACGCAGGAAACAAACTAGAAATCGTGTATTCTAACATTCTTACAACGCCCTGTGTGACCAATTTTGATTTTCAAACAGAGCTTATTAACTCTATTGTATACAAACTACGCATTAAAAAACTGAATTGCTCCTACATGCCTTTCTCTACTCACTCTTCAAAATTTTCTTACAAAAGTTAATTCTATGCACTTTATCACAAAAATGAGGTAAATATTTGCAGAAATGGTTTTATATTTTTTTTTATTACGTACAAGAAGAATAAGGAAGTAAGCAATATTAAATCTTTTAAGAACAAATTGCTTTGTGATGGCTGTAACTTCCATTCATTTCGCATGATCACGAAAAAAAAAAAAAATTGATGTTTCATTTATATGACTTTCTCTATCCATTTTCAACAACTTATTCTTTAAAACCCTTATTCTTCTACATACTTCACATTAATCGAGATAATATTTTGTAGAAATGATTTTATTACACATATTCTTGTAGATAGGTACAATGGAAATAAGGGAAAATAGTAGGCTTAAGCAATAGGTAACTCTTTTAAGATCTGCTCGAAGGATTACGGCTTGAAATTTCATTATCATTTCTCGACCAAGTGTAAACACATACACACAAACACACATCCCATGGCGGAAAATATTTTAAAGTTGAACCAATAACAAAGAGTATCTCGGAAATAGTTACCCCCAAAAATGTATTTGACGAATTTTATAATTTTCCGATATCTTTATAGCATTTTTTGTAGTTTCTTTTTATTATTTTCATTCAACATCATGCTCCATTACGAGGGTCTGCTGATAAGTCCCGGGCCTCATACAGATATGGCGCCACTAGGCCAGTTAGACGGTAACATCGTATAGTTTATCTCTGGAATAACTTGTATTCATAGTTACAGTTTGTTAAGTTTCGAATGACAGCATTTTAAACAAGACAACCTTAGAGTTTTTACGAAAATGGAGAATTTGGAAAAACGAGCAGTGATTAAATACATATATTTGAAAGAAATCAAAGGAGGAAATGGACAGTACATTGAAAGACTCCTCCCCTTCATATTCAATGATTAAAAGATGGGTTGCAGAGTTTAAATAGGGCGTACGAGCACTATTGATGAGCCTTACTCTGAACGCCGTGTAGAAGTGACAACTCCAAAGATCATTGAAAAAAATTCATCGTTTATAACAGGAAGAACTTAGATTAAATTTGTTTGAGATAGCAGAGGCTGTAAGTATATCAAAAGAACGCGCAGATAATATTTTAAATAATGCTTTGGGCGTTCGCAAGGTCTGTGTAAGATGGGTGCTGCGATTGTTGACACCTGATCAAAAGTTGCAAAGAAAAACTGTTTCTGTTAAGAATGTGGAGCTCTACCGTAAAAATCCCAGTGAAATTTTGAGACGGCTTATTACCATGGATGAAACTTGGATACATCACTACACACCAGAAAGTAAAGCACAGTCAAAACAGTGGATTGCGCCAGACGAACCAGCTCCAAAAAAGGCAAAGTCAATTTTGTCAGCTAACAAGGTTACGACGAGTGTTTTCTGGGATGTACAGGGAATTATTTTTATTGATTACTTGGATAAGAGTAAACGTATAACTGGTGGCTACTACGCAAGCTTAATGCAATGTTTGAGCGATGAGGTGAAAAGAAAAAACCTCATTTGGCAAAAAAAAAAAAAAAATCCCGTTCAGTCATTGCAATGGGAAAAATGTGCGCATTAAAGTTGGAATTGCTGGAACATCCACTCTATTTGCCAGATCTAGCACCCAGTGACTACCATTTGTTCCCTAACCTCAAAGCATTTCTTGGAGGATGAAAAAAAATGGAAATGGCGTTCTATTTATGGACGCTGTTTAACTACTGTGGTTCTCAGCGTCCCATTCTATACTGGGCGTGAAAGACGGATTTTTACATCGGAAAAAAATCCGTCGTCCTCCGCTGGGTTTGAACCCGCGACCTTGGGCTTATGAAGTTAGCATGGTAACCATTACACCATGGAAGGCGACTTGGAGGACGAAGATTTCACAGCAACGAGGTCATTAATGCGGTAAAGAGCTATTTTGAGGACCTTGATAAATCACACTGCAGAGATGGTTTAATTAAATTAGAACACCGATATGACAAATGCATTAGCTTTTCTGGAGATTATGTTGAGGGGAAAAAAAAAATAAATGCTGTTTCCATTGATAAGCCCGGGAGTTATCAGCAGACCCTAGACTGAGTAACATTAAATGATTTACACATAAATCATTTAACATAAACATAGTTAACATAATATGTACTGTATATAAATTATTTAACAAAATATAGTTAACACAATAAATAACAAATATTTACACACAAATACTGTTACATAAATATTATGTTTCACGTAAATATTTATGCATTAATTCTCTTAACACAAATTTTAAGTGGACATAATTAATAACATATATTAGGCATATAAATTATTTAACATAAATGCTATGGTTAACGTAATAAATAAGATTATTCTTTGTAATTAATTCTAAATCAATTTTAACTGTGCATTTATTTTATATTAGTGTTTTAAGTGTATGTTTTGTTTTATTTAAATATATTATTTGTAACCCGTGTTTTACCAGAGGCATATCGCAGGATATTTACATTTGTTGAACACCACATATTCACATAGTTGTATTCAAGCGTGCGGAAGATGCTCTTGAACTGCAACTGTATTGAAATTAACCTTCAGAACCATTGACAGAGGAAGTGAACGTAATACATTTGGTTAATCTCTTGATGTTGTCTGCCTCACATTCAACAGGTCGCGAATTCGAATATCGCTTGAGTTCCCGGAAAGACTTTTGTTTTTATTTTTTTTATTATTGTTTTCATTTATATAGCCCCCTTTAACATCTAAGGTCATATTGGGGGCTTTTTGCATTTGAAACAACTCGTTGTCTGTAGGTTCTTTTTTACCTTGGTTTAAATCATTTTATTTTTCTCAAACACACACACACACACACACACACACACACACACACACACATTCACTCTCACATACATACTTCCAGACTCTGTGGAGGATAGGGAATAAATCTGGCTAAAGAAAAATTCCCCGCCCCAGCCGGGAATTGAACCCAGGACCTCCGGGTGAGAAGTCAGCTCGTTGTTTTTATTCTGAGAAGACGAATCGAATAACTTTAAGCTCCATGGACCCGAGATCATTTGATTTCATTCATCGTCCGATGTCACCAACCAGGTTAAAGGATGTTAAGGGCCCCCCCCCCAAAGTATTGATCAATTCCACTATAAAATAACGGAAATCTGGAAATGTTTTATGTCACAAAATATATTATTTAGAATGTATTGTGTATTTTAAAGATATCTACTTTTCTGTAAATATCTTCTTCGTCTATTGCTTAATGTATTCTAGTTTCCAAGATCGCTCAAAATTCCTTTCGAATGAAGAGGACATCACAGACCATTTCCAAAAAAATCAAGATATACATTTTATTTGTTATGTAAATATGTTCAATATGTGGTATTTTAATCCATATCGTTAGAAATTTATCTGAAAATCAAACATTTCGAAAAATTTCCAGGTTAAGGGTAGTTTGGATGGGAGATTTTCTTGAAAATATTCGTGATACATGCCTGGAGACATGTTTGATATTTAACGGTGTTTTGGTTTACGAGTTGTGATGTTTATTGTGAAACACACCCTGTCACGAAGCTTATTTTCAAAGTTTATTTAAAACATGTATTCCGGTTCATTCTCGGTATCGAGTTTTTGGGTGGAATGCAACACTTCCTCAACTTACTTTTTAGGTAGCAGAGAAAGTAAAAATATGAAATCAAAGTTTAATAAAATATTCATTAATAACACCCAATACGTTTATATTCGGACCAATTCTGGCAATGTTTATCATGATTAGCTCAACGTTGATAAAAGAATAATCTGTTTTAAGGAAAGCTTGTTTATAGAACAGCTAGAGAAAGTCATATGAACGGAACATTTTTTGTTTATTTTCTCTACACGTGTTATATACATAGTATATACAGAACGTATTTTATTCCAACCAAACTTTTGTACCGATATTTCACCGGAAATACATGTTTTGAGACCCCCTGAATCAAAAAAAAATATTTTTTAGAAAAAGGTCAGTGTGTGTTTGTGTGTATGTAGACAGGATAGCTGTTTTCGTAAAAATTAAAAGTCGGTTAAATAACAAACTTGGTATTTAAGTTCAGTATCTCCCAAGCACGCGACTTAAAGATTTTCAAGAAAATCCCCCATATATTAAAGATGTAAATTTAAATATCTTTAATATACGTATCTTAATCAAAATCGTTAGAGCCACTTTTGAAAAAAACTAAATTTTCAAAAATGTTCCCATGTAAAGGGTAACCTGTGGCGGGGAGATTTTCTTGAAGATACTGAACACAAATACCAATGTTGGTATTTAAAGGTCTTTTCGTTTTTGAGCTATGCTGTCCACAGACATACACACATGTGCGGACCTTTTTACTAAAATCTGATGTGTTCCATTCACATGACTTTCTCTACATATCTGCAACACATTATTCTTAAAAGGCTTATGCCTCTATTTACTTCATGTTAATCGAGAAAAAATTAGCAGAAATAGTCTTTATTACTTGCTTCCTTGTAAGTAGACTCGAAATAAGGGACTACCATAGGCTAAAGTGAAAGACAAAAGCTGGTTGCTGTGACTGAAGTTCCTTTGTTTGTATGAACAGAAGTTGACAAATTCCTGTATGAGAAAAGTGTAAGTTTTTTAAAGGCGAAACCAAAAACAAGGAATACCTCAAAAACGATCAACTCCACGAAAAAAAAGCATGTATATAACATAAATTGTGTGTTTTAATGTTCTCTACATTTTTTGTGTGGTAAGTTTTTGTCCAACTCTTATGGTTTACTAGTTATGCAAAATTCTGTAAAATTATTTCAGAATAAAGTAGTCTTCAGAGGTTATTCCCAGAACATTCTAGATATACATTTATTTTTCAGGTAAATGTCTTTAATATACGATATTTTAATCGTTAGCCATTTTTGAGAAATTCAAAATTTTCGAAAAAAGTTCCATGTAAAGAGTAGTCTGGAGTGGGGGATTTTCTCAAAATCTTCGTGTCGCATTCCTGGAAGATACTAAACTTAAGTACCAAGTTTGGTATTTTACCAACGTTTCTTTTTTGAGTTATCGTGTTCACAGACACACGGATCTTTTTCTGAAAATGCTATTTTTGGATACAGGGGACCCTTAAACACATTTCCGGTGAAATCTCGGTATAGAATTTTTGGGTGGAGTGCAATACCTTCTCTATACACTATTTACATAGTACGTGTAGAGAAAGTAAAAATGCGTTCATCGGATGTAATTGCATATAGTTACGGTGAAATGTCGACATCGACATTTTTGAGTGGAATACAATACTTTCTGTAACTACAATGTACTTTGTACCTACCTACGTGCTAGAGAAAGTAAAAAGAAATTTTAATCACATAGCAACCAGCTTTTTAAATTTGACTATCGCTTTAACCTATGGTACTCCCTTATTTCCTTTCTAGTTACAGGGAAGCAAGTAATAACGCAATTTCTATTAATTTTATCTCGATTAGCATGAAGTAAATACAGGAATAAGCTTTTTAATAATACTTGTTACAGAGGTGTAGAGAAAGTCATGAATAGAACACATCAGCCTTTTTTTACTTTCTCTATACGTTCTATGTACTTGTGTATAGGGATGGTATTGTATACCACCCAAAAATTCGATACCGAGTTTTCATTAGCTTCTCTACACGTACTATGTATAGAGACAGAGGAAAGTATTCAGTCAGAGTAATATTTAACGTTGAACCAAAATAATTATATTTTAAACAGACCATATATTTTTCCTTTGGATCGCGTTTTGCCCCTTTATTCCCTCCTATTGCTAGTATTATCAATTCAACAAAAATATTCTTCTTTGATAAGATATCATTTCTTTACCATTAGGTGTAATTATGTTTGGACAAAGTATTCAGCCGCAACCCAATTTGATGGCACAAACGATTAAACAGTAGCTACATGCAGTGTCTGTTAGATCAGCACTATGCTTGTGGTTATCCTGTACACATACATCAGGGTGTTAGTTGCCACATTTAAACCAAAATGTGAGGACTGGAAACTACGATTGAGGAAATAAAAATGGTCCTTAGCCTTTATAACCAAGGAAAAAGTTTGCAGAAATAGCTCTTGCTGTTAAAAGAAACTGTAAAACAGTGTTCAGCGTCATAAAAAAAAACTACAAAGAAAGGAAAACAGTCATTAGCAGTGCAAGACAAGGGCGTTCAAGTAAGCTTAGCCTTAGGTATGGGAAGACAATTATCAGAATAGTGCAAAAAGATTACGAATATCAGCTTTTAATGCCACAGTACCCAGGCGAAAACCGTAGGTCAGGAAACCAAATCAGAAAAGGCGCATAGAATTTGCAGAGGAATTTGTAGGAAAAGATGAAGAGTTGTGAGACAGGGTATTGTGGTCGAATGAAAGTAAATTCAATTTGCACCACAGTGATAGCCGAGTGAAAGTATGGCGACAGAGGAATAAAGAATGGGATGTTAAGAACATGAAAGCCATATATATTGGGGGGGGGGGGCTAGTGTTTTGTTTTGGGGATGTATGGCCTCATTAGGTGTGGGGGAGCTTGTAATAACTGATGCGATCAAGCACAAGTATGTCTATTTGGACATATTGAAACAGTGAAAGCGAGTGCTGAGAAGCTAAGTTTAGGTATGAGTTTCTACTTTCAGCAAGCACACGGCACACCTAATCAAACTTTGGATTTATATAACGTCCCTCATATTCTCAACACCCCACCTCAAGCCCCAAACGTAAATCTTATTGAAAATATCTGGAAAGAATTGCAGAACAGTTTGAACAACCGATTAGTCACAGAGGTCAGCTGAAACACACAATTCTAGAACAATGGAACAAATTAAATCCTGGCGTCGCCAGGAAACGTGTACTCTCTATACCTAAAAGATTAAGGGCCGTCGTACAAAGATAACCAAATATTAATTTTGTTTAGTTTTGTGTCTGTAAATTTCTCAAAAAAGAAAAATGGAATTATTTTTAAATTGCATTTAAGTTAATTTAATATTTATACATTTGTGCTCCTCAATAAGACATAGATAATTGTGTTAAATAAATGAATTGTCTAGTTATTTATATTAACGGAGTAGAAATAAATGTTTATTTGATTTATTGTATCTGAATACTTATGATCGTTTTAATTGTTTCTCACAGAAACCGTGTGTAGGACAGGAGTTGAATAGGTAGAGTCAAACTGAAAAATTCAATGCCATAGCCGGGATTTGAACCACGGATCCCCCGGTCTCTAGCCGGTTGCTCTACCACTGAGCTACTATGGCAAAATGCCGGCATAGCACTGACTTTCTCAACTAACTCGCATGTTTCTCGGTAACAATTGTGATCATTTTAATTGTTTTCAGTCTGATTCTACCTATCCAACTGCTGTCCTACACACAGTTTCTGTGAGAAAACAATTAAAATTATCACAATTGTCCACAATAGTTGGCTAAAACTTCATTTCCTGGGACTTAAAGAACTTACAACACCGTAAGTCACCATTGGGGTTGTCATCTCAAAATAATTTGAGATCACCTTGTATGGTTTACCGGGAAGCATGCGAGTCAGTTGAGAAATTCAGTGTTATGCGGGCATTTTGTCATGGTAGCTCAGTGGTAGAGCAACCGGCTAGAGACCGGGATATTCATAGTTCAAGTCCCGGCTATGGCATTGAATTTTTCAGTCTGAGTCTACTCTACCTATCCAACTTCTGAATACTTATGTTGTTAGTGTATAGAGAAGGTATTGTATTCCACCCAAGAATTCGATATCTAGATTTCACCTAAACATGTTTTGATGTCCCCTGCGTACAAAAATATTTAATTTCTCTAGCACGTATGTACAACGTAATAGTAGATAGATAAGGTATTGTATTTTACTCAAATTTCACCGAAAATATGTTTTGAGACCCATGAATCCACGAGTTAACATCAGTTCACATTTGTGATAATACGAGGTACGTCCAGAAAGTAAATTCCGTTTGGTAATAAAATTAAATTGTGTACAGATACAGAATAATTATTTATTGCACAAAATTCTACAACTCTTAAACTACTTTCCCACATAACTGCCGAAATTTTGCAGGCCTTTGTCATAGCGTGGCACAAGTTTTTGTATACCTTCTTCATAGAAGTTTGCCGCCTGTGTCTTCAATCAGCTGGAAACATTTTCTTTCAGCTCTTCATCATTGTTGAAGTGTTGACCGCCAAGGAAAGACTTGACATGTAAGAACAGATGAAAGTCGCTAGGAGCGAGGTCAGGGCTGTACGGAGGATGGTGAAACACGTCCCAGCCAAATCCCTGTAGGAGGTTTTTCGTCACATTTGCAGTGTGTGGTCGTGCGTTGTCGTAAAGAAAAACAACACCTTTTGACAGCAATCCTCGGCGCTTATTCTGTATTGCACGGCGCAATTTCCTAAGTATCTCGCAATAAACATCTGCTTTGATTGTTTGACCACGCGGTAAGAAATCAATGAGTAAGATGCCTTTCCAGTCCCAGAACACTGTGCACATCATTTTTCGGCTTAACCTTTGCTGGGGATGAAGTGTGCCTCCATTTCATTGATTGCCGCTTACTTTCAGGGGTGTAAGAAACCCAAGTCTCATCTGTGACTATCTGTGTCAGAAATTCTTCGTCGTCTTCATCATAACGGGTTAAAAACTGAAGTGAATTACCCATCCGTTTTGTATTGTGTCACTCAGTAAGAATCTTTGGTACCCAACGTGAGCAAAGTTTACGAAATTTCAGTTTTTCGGTAACAATTTCATGAATTAGTTGTCGTGAGCTTTGGGGAAATTCCATAGCGAGAGCACTAATTATAAACTTGCTGTTTTCCTGGATCATCTCATCAATCGCATGAACCAGTTCTTCTGTAACCAAAGATGGACGCCCACTTCGCTCTTCATCGTGCACTTCACTACGTCCTTCATTGAACTGTCGGACCCATCTTCTCACCATTGAATCACTCATCGCATTTTGTCCGTAAACATCGCAAATTTGCCGATAAATTGCAATTGTTTTCACTTTCCTAGCATTCAGAAAACGAATCACAGATCTGATTTCACAAGCGGCGGGATTTTCAATCAACACCGACATCGTAAACAAGCACAACAACGTGTATGTGGCTGACAGCGATCTCAAAATGGCGCACGTTTCTTCTCCTTGATACAGAGCGTCTACCGCGCATGTGCGAAACTGCGATCGCAGCGCTGCAGCGGAGATAAATTGAAACGGAACTTACTTTCTGGATATACCTCGTATCTAATGAAGACTAATAATGGATCTGTTTAGATCGAGTTACTGGTTGTTTTAAAATGAATATACAACTGTTCCTGAGTCTATGCACGAGGAATTATAACTGCATCGTATTAAATCTGCTAACTTCCAGAGTATTAAGAACGTCATGTTGTAGGAAGAATTTGTATCCATCTAAAGAGTTTAAGTTACCGTGACTCGCTAAATTGCTATCGACGAATCCCTTTGAAATCACCGCCAAACATTTGTTGAGCCTAACGCTGTATTACAGCTTGCAGTAACACTTCAGTAACTTGTAAAACAATAACAAGAGAGTCTTGAAGTGCAAGAAAGCGTTACCTTGAAGCACAGAGGCACCAGAGTAACCAAATTTTCGGAGAAAAAAAAACCCACCGCATATCTACGTCCTGCCTACATACAGCAGATTACCCCATAATTATGTTCTACATTGCTGAATTTTACTCTTCAATTTAGCATCTGAGACACACTTTTCATTCTTTTTGACTGCTCAATTCTACGTTGCTAATCTTAGAAATGGCTTACGCGCACCTTTAGGTGTGCTTAGGTTTGTAAACACACATTAGTTCGTTGAATTGAATATTGAGCTAAATGGATATCTTTATTCACTGAGATTCCTGATATTTAATCATATTCTGCACTATGATTTCAGGCTAATTGTTTCTTCCAGTGTAGCTTGCCTTTAGTATGGCTATTACTAGCCATTTTCTCCTAAGTTGTGACTTTTTACATTATTTGTAAAATATATTAATTTAATATATTAATTTATTTATACACATTTTATCATTTTCCATTATTTATTTTTATTTTAATTATTAAGTTAAAACAACCATAATTTCACTATCAATACTTGCTTGCTTAGCTGCTATTGTATTACACAGAGTAGCAGTGCGTTAAAATAGTGGATTGAGAAGATCAGTTTTTACTTTCTCTATACGTACTATGTACATAGTGTATAGAGAAGGTATTGCACTCCACCAAAAAATTCGGTACCGAGATTTCACCCGAAATATTTGTATCCAAAAAAAGTCTTTTCAAAAAAGGTCCGTGTGTCTGTGGACACGATAACTCAAAAACGAAAAGTAGGTAAAATACCAAATTTGGTATTTAAGTTTAGTATCTTCCAGGGATGCGACACGAAGATTTTGAGAAAAATTCCCCCACACCAAACTACCCTTAACATGGAAAAACATTCGAAAATTTTGATTTTCTAAAAAATGGCTCTAACGATTTTGATTAAAATGTCGTATATTAAAGATATTTACCACACAAATAAAATGTATATTTTGAATTTTTTGGGAATAGCCTCTGAAGGACTATTTTATTCTGGGTAAATTTTACGGAATGTTGCATAACTGCTAAACCGTAAGAGATGGACAAAAACTTACCGCTCAACAAATATAAGAGCACTTTAAAACACACAATTTATGTTGTATACATTTTTTTCGTGGAGTTGATTGTTTTTGAGATATTCCTTGTTTTTGTTTTCAGCTATGAAAAACTTATACTTTTCTCATACAGGACTTTGTGAACTCGTATCCATACAAAAAAAGAAACTTCAGTCACATAGCAACCAGCTTTTGACTAACACTTTAACCTATGATACCGCTTTATTTCGCTTCTACTAACAAGGAAATAAGTAATAAGACTATTTCTGCTAATTTTTTCTCGATTAGATGAAGTAAATAGAATACTTTGTTACAGAGATATAGAGAAAGTCATGAAAGCATTATTGAAACTAACTTCTTTCTCAGTTATGCAAAAAATATATGTAAAATTCAATTCACCTATCAGTATCACTAATAATTAATTGCTTTTTCCAAAACAGACAATGATTTTCCTCCAGTAAACGATTCATAGTACTGTTTGTTTTTGTATTTTATCACTTAGAGATTTCTCAATAGATATTTTACAACACTACATATTCAGAGTTTTTATAGTGTTTAACGCCCACTTTTACTACAAAAGGCACCGCAGGCGATGACACTGATGATATATGGAATGAAGATGGAGCATCGGTGGAATGCAATGGCGAGGGAAACCGGAGAACCCGGAGAAAACCCGCCCCTGCGCCGCTTTGTCCACCACATATCCCACTTGTGGTCGCTTGGGATCGACATTATCGGTTGGTTTATCTATTAACACTAATTAGGACGGAACCATGCTTTAACCGAAACCTAATGAGTAAATTTCTTCCCTACACACTATTCAGAAATCCGGATGCAGAATCTGTTTTTTAATATTAGTTCTTGAATTATTTTAACTTTTTTAACTTCACAATCGACCAAATAGAGCCATCGAAGCTCACCTTTTCAGAGAATTTTCGACGCTATCTACAGTATTTTCTTTGACCATATCATGTTATTTTATATGGAAATTCATTCAGAAGTTGACGAATCCCGTTTCGATAGGAAATTTTAACATCTGCATCCTCTCTTGGAGTAATCTCCTTATAACCCAAGCCAATTGCGCAAGCATGGTTCATAATACAGTATAACTCTTTGCGAAACAGAATTCCTAATTTTCAGTCATATACAAGTAAAAGACAGAGGCTTAGCCTACAAGTTATACAGTAAACGCCAGTGATTATCATATATGCCTTAGTCATATAACTTATATACTTGGTAACTCAAGGACATGGAACCGACAGTGGCTTTCCAATATTTGTTGCTCACCCAGTACAGTTTGACTTCCACATCACAGTAAAACTCCAATATATATAATGTATGTGTGTGCGTGTATTTACGTGTGTATGTAGATACCCCCGTAGACATAAAAAAAAAAAGTGGGTCATGTCCGAAACGTCAAATAGTCTTCAATCCTATACGGCACATCACCTTGTGTACACCATCCGCTATACAGTTATGCAGCGGCATCAACAAGTTGTCTCAAGTTCCAATTCTTAATATTACTAACCCATATGATCAACAATCATAATAAAGTACATAATTTAAGCTTCTGCAACAACAAACTATCAATATTAACCAAAATGTTAACGTCACAAAACAAGACACAGTTTGTATTGTACGCCATTACTGCCACTTTTCACGTGTGTTCAGTGTAACACCGTGAACTGTGCTAAGAGGTGGTGAGAGTCGCAGGTTCTCTTCTCGCATGTAACAAACATCCCCCCCCCTTCTCTTAATGATGTTGAATCAACACACGGTTATTTATTTTAGACAGTTATTTCATTCACGACATTCGTTACAGTTAATAATGTTAATAGTTATTATGATGTTTCTTTAAGGGTTTATTCTACCAACAGCTATATGCTGCACACGAAAGCATGTGGTGCGCAGAATGGTGCGCAAACGCATCTGGCACCAACAGTCTCTCAATGAAAAAAATGGAATATGAGTAGTATGAAAAATACTAAAAATATTGTTAAGAAAAGGAATGTTTTGAAACATTTTCACAAACCGATTCAACAGGAAAATGCTAACCGCAACAGGAATAACGTGATATTCTCAGACGAGATGACATTTTCTTCTACACCTAAGGGAAAAGTGGTGTCTATCGTCCAAAGGGGTCCCGATGCGATACAAAACACGTGGCTTCCTAATTCCATCATGGTCGCGTATCTGTATTATGTTGCGCTACATATCAAGGGACGGTCTACGTGTGCCGTGGTCGCTTGATGGTACACTGTAATACTCGATATATTTTGATTCCCTCTGTGGGGATGAGATATCCCGGTGGAATTGTTGAATTTGTACAAGATAATAGTCCTTTCCACACATCTCGACAGGTTACAAATTGGTTTTCAGAGAGACAGGATATCAGGGAGGCCTTAGTGGTCAGTGGTAGACTGGCCTCTCTGTTCACTAGATTTGAACCCTATTGAAAATGTGTGGGCTGAGGTAAAAAAGGAGCTGCGCTCCAATTTATCTGTAAACAGACGAAGGACAAAATATGACTTCTGGGCATAAATTCAAGAAGCCTGGGATATTGTAGCTTCTTATCCACATTACTGCAGGCATTTAATTTTTTTCTGTGCCCCAAAGATTAAGAGTAGTTATACGGTCATACACCCGATATTAATAATGCTTATTTTTTGTTTTGGTTTTAGAAGATAATAGTTTATTTACACATTTTTATCAGTTATTTATCATGAGTATTAGTAGAATTATGTTTTTTGTGCGCATAGATGGGCACATAGCTTAAATTGTCAAAATTATATTAATGCAATATTATGTTCTGTATATTATTCATAAAATTAACAAACATAACAAATAACTAGCAGTGCGAGATTTGAACCTAGGAATTTATGAGTGGAAGCAAGGCCTTCTTAACCTTTCGGCCACTATAACGTTCTGTGATCTGTTTTCTCAGTAGTCGTAAGTTGCCAGTGACAGACCAGTGCATTTGGTCGACCCTTGGGATCTGGGATGACTCATTTGTTGTACATTTGTGTCTGTAAACAGTATAATTCAAAAACAAAATAAATAACCTTGATATTGAAGTTCCTTTTTATTCCAAGTTTTAACGAGACTGTTTTTAAGAAGTTCCTAAAATCTTAACTTGAAAATAACTAACTTATTTTCAGTTTTTAACCGTTCATCAAATATTATATATTTATCAATTAATTGATTAAGAACTTTTATTTGACATAGGTAATCATCAGTGAAAAGTTACACAAGCAATTTTCATTGAAAGGGGAATTATACTTATCTAATTTAATCAGGTTCTATTTTTTGTACAACCCCAAACTACTCTTTATAGTTTTCGTTATAATTTTTCTCAAAAGTGAATAAAAATAACGATTAAAATATCATATGCTTAAGATATTTACGTGGTAAATAAAATTATATATTGAATTTGCTAGGAGTAGATAATTGGTAAACCATGTGAGATGGCGAAAAATATGGATATTTCATAAATGCACTACTTATTTCATTAAACTTAGTGGCATCAGCCATATACAAGATATATATTATTATTGGTTTGCATTTTTCGTAACTTTTGCATTTTTGAAGTGTACTCAGTTTTTTTCTTGTGATGCCGTGGGGAAAAAAAATCGGATGTTCCATTCTCATGACTTTCTCTACATCTCTGTAACAAATTATCGTTAGTAAGCTTATTCTTCTATGTACTTCATGCTAATCGAGAAATGTTTTCTTGTAAGTAAAAGGGAAATAATAGAATACAGTAGGCCTAAACAATAGTAAAATATTTTAAAAGCTGGTTGCCATGTGGATAAAATCCGTTTCTTTGCATTTCCAGGGTTTGAGAAGTTCCCGTATGTGAAAAGTTAAAAGTATTTTAAAACTGAAGCCAATAACAAGGAATATCTTAAAAATGGTCAACTTCACGAAAAAAAAGAAATGTATTGTGTGCTTCAACGAGATCTACATATTTTGTGTAGTACATTTTTGTCTATCTCTTACGGTTTACTAGTTATGCAAAATGCAGGAAAATTTATCCAGAATAAAGAGGTCTTCAAAGGCTATTGCCAGAAAAATCAAGATATACGTTTTATTTGTCATGTAAATATCTTTAATATATGGTATTTTAATCAAAAGTTAGTAATTTTTTAGAAAAAAAAATCCATCTAAAGGGTAGTTTTGGGTAGGGGGATTTTCCTCAAAATCCACGTGTCGCATCCTTGAAAGATAATAAACTTATATACCAAGTTTGGTATTTTAGCGACTTTTTGTTTTTGAGTTATCGTGTTCACAAACACACTGACGCATACAGACGGACTTTCTAAAAATTGTTTTTTTTATTCAGGCGACCCTAAAACGTATATTTCCGGTAAAATCTCGGTATCGAATTTTTGGGTGGAATGCAATACCCTCTCTATACACTATGTACATGGTACGTGTAGAGAAAGTAAACATGTTACCATATAGCGATCCACCTTTTAAGCATTTTACTATCAATGCTGTTTCTTGTATTCCCTTTTACCTATTTAATCAAAATGTGCAATGAAACTATTTATGAAAACGGTTACTTCGATTAATATTAAGCATATAGAAAAATAAGCTTTAAGCATCGTTTGTAAACCCTATAAATAAATGTTCGTAGCTAGAGAAAGTAATGGACATAAAACATCATATTTTTATAATAACTAAAAAATAACTTTTTTTCCGGTAACATCTCTATATGAAATTTTTGGCAGAGTGCATTACTTCTGTTAGTAAGTTGTATATAAAAGTAAACATTAACATTCCGAAATAAATCCTGGTTTAATTTTCATAATTTTTCATGAAAACGAGGTCATGTCCCGGAAATTAAGTTAGTATCCTTGCAGTTTGGGGGCCTAAAATATGCATTATTATTGTTGTTATTAATAATAACAATGACTAATAAAACCTGCGTAGCAGCTGCTCGAGGAATAAGCGCATAGAGCTGGCATGCGCATGCGCTCTCGTTTGCGTATCATCTGCTGTCTAAGCCTAGCCATTGCATACTGAAAATGCCACTCTTTCTAGTAAGTTTTTTTTTTTTTTTTTTTTTTTGAGCTTAAAGTTACTCGATATTCGTCTTCTCAGGATAAGGAAAACCCCCGAAAAAACCTTATCCCAGTAACTCGCCCTAAGCGAGACTCGAACTCACTACCTGTTGAATGTGAGGCAGACACGCTACCACCACACTACCCAGGCGGGCTTGGTATTATTATTATTATTATTATTATTATTATTATTATAGTGATTGCACAGGACAAATGGCACATTTTGTATTTTAAGAAAAGCGATTGAGAAAATTGAAACAGAGGGTTACAGTCAAATGCTAATAAGGCTGAATCTTGATGCTTTACATAAACGAACAATTTATTTATGAAAAATTGAATAATAACATAGATTTGAGTTTGTTTTAAAGATATTGGTTTCATATACAGAGAGCTGCAGTCGCAAATCTAGAAAATGAATGAATATTAGTCGATGGTGAGAGAATTATTAGGATGATAAATTCTGTTTTACTGAGTGGAAATATTCTACACCGAAACAATAAATCAACCCTTAAAGCAATATCTGTTAAAATATGGGGTAGAAACATGGACAGCGACAAGTTGAGAGATTAATGACTGTGGGTATGAATTTTAGAGGTCACCCAGAACATTAAGGAAATTATCAATTTCTAAATACTAAGATAAGCTAAATTATACAGGAGGAAAATATTTGGAAATTATAAAGGAAAACCTTCGAGATGGTACGAGCATGTTAAATGAATGGCTGGGAATATTGTGTTGAAAGGAAGGTAGACCACAAAAATGGGTTATACTTATGAATAAGGCGTGGAGGAGCATGGCGAAAAAAGAACTACATATGTGAAGAGGATATTATGGACACAGCATTTTAGTATGAACTGAAGAAGAAAGTATAGTGGAGCAATAATAATAATAATAATAATAATAATAATAATTGTACAGGGAATTTTAAATGATTGCTCCTACATTAGAAATATAAAAGTCGGTGTAAAAGCTAGCTGTCATTTTCATTGAAGTTGTGTGTGGAGCAAATTGAGTTTGTACGCCTTGGCACGTGAGTTGGAAAGTTAGCTGTAGGTAATGGAAGTTGTGAAATGTGAATGTCAGAGCGAAAAATAAACTATGACGTTAGCTAAGTTTGAAACGTTTTACAGCTACAGGCGTTCATTAACCTGTCGCCACAATTATCTATTATCCTGCTACTGTTTTTTTTTTTTTTTCAGGTAAAAAGACGTGCTTATCCGTGGCTTGTCAATTAAAATTGTATTGAAAAGTCGTGAAAATAAACCGCTAGATATGGTGAATCAGAAAACGTGTTGGGAGGGGAGATTTAATTGTCACGCGACTTTCTCTACCAGTTACAATTCACAATGACCCATATAATATATTGCTGCCACAAAAACTTGTTCTTCTGTCCACTTTACTTTAGTTCATTATACACCCAGAACAGAAAATATCCGTGCACTCCTTGTGCTTCTAGCGGCTAAGTAAATGGAAAGAAAATTTTCATTCGTGTATATGTAAAGAAGAAGCAATGACACAGTTTGTTTTTCCTGTTTTTGTTTTTCTACTGTTCCATATACCTCTTGTAACTACAAGGGTAATATCAGTGGCCTTTCACCTTTGGAACATCTTGCGTAGATATAGGCAATTGAGTTAGTTCGTGTTAACTATTGGATTTTATCATTGTATAAATCTTTAGAGCCTGTGTTTGAGAAGATAAAAAACAACATTTTTCCAAGCCAACAGTGCGGAGTGAGTAGACGTTTGCAGGACTTCCGTGTCACGTCCTTGGAAAAATATCAGATGCGTGCGCCAACATTTTTATAGATGTGCTTTTGGGGGGAGGGTTTCAGGGGACACAGCGCATGTATTTTTGTTGAAATCTCGATATTTAATTTGGATGAAATGCAATACCTCCTCTTATTTACCATTTGGTAAGCGATAAAGTAAATTTGAACGTTGTCAAACTTTATAGTCATGTCTGCGCCTTATAGCACAACAATGAAGTACTTCTGAAACAATTAAATTATATAAACTTTGAATTTACTAAAAGAAACATATCTACATGTATGACTGTACTAAATCAGAGTTATTTCTTCCCATGAACTTAAAATTGATCACAGGAATAATCCAGGAAATTTGTTTAGGTTGTTAATATTGCATGCATACTACTCTCAATGCAAGCTGTTTCTTAGGGCGTACCTACGCTTGCATAAGATATTTTCAAACTTTTACATCATTTTACTTTGCTGTTAATACTATCTTCATCATTCGGCGTTGAATTCGCACAAGGGTCAAGGTCACTTTATCAGACTGGAACCCGATATGCCGCAGAAGGTGACTTTTATAGAATGCAATCTGATATGTTCTATTTACATGGCTTTCTCAATCTATTCCTAAAAAGACTATTCTTACAAAAGATTATTCTTTCATATACATCATACTAATCGATATGAACATTAGCAGAAATGTTCACATTACTTGTTTCCCTGTAAGTGAAAGGAAATTAGGGAACGCATTATTCTAAAGGGATAGTCTTTTAGAAACTGTCCCTATACACACTGAAATTCGGCTCCCTTTCCATGACCAGGAGTAAAACAAAAGATATGAAAGGGATGAGAACCTCAATTCCTGCATTAGAAAAGTTAAACGTGTTTTAAAATTGAAACCGATAACAGAGAATATATGGGAAATCGTTAACTCTACAAAAAATGTTTGACACATATTGTGTGTTTTAACGAGATCTACACTTTTTGTGCAGTACGTTTGTATCCATCTCTTAATCTCTTACGGTTTTCCAAAGTCATTCAGAATGAAAAGGATTTCATAAGCTATTCACAGGAAATTCAAGATATTCATTTTATTTATCATGTAAATATCTTAAATATATGGTATTTTAATCAAAATCGTTAGAGCCATTTTTGAGAAAATCAACATTTTTGAAAAAAGTTCAATGTAAAGATAGTTTGGGATGGGAAGATATTCTTGAAAATCTTGGTGTCGCATACCTTGGAAATGCTGAACTTAAATATAGAAATATAGTTGCGTATTTAGCGGATTTTACGGTTTTTGAGTTATGGTGTTCAAGACGCGCGCACACACGCATGGACCTTTGTCTAAAATACTTTTTTTTGGATTCAGGGGAACTCAAAACATATTTCTCTGGTGAAATCTCACCATCGAATTTTTAGGTGGAATACAATACATACCTTCACTAACTACTGAGTGTATAGTATGTGTAGAGAAAGTAAAAAGTACAGCCTTTCGTATGCCTGCGAGATAAAATTTGTTCGAAATGAAATAGTACAGCATAGACTTAAAGCCCGTCTTAGCTCTTGTTAAGAGCGAAAAGTCAAGAAGAAAATAAAAAGCTGATAGTTTGAAAAGTGCTTGCTTAAACAGAAACGTGGTTGATTATCAAGGCCGTCTAAAAGGGCACAGAAATGTATCATCAATGAGTTGGGTAAAAGAGGTCATCAGAAGCGCATGGAATTTTAAATACTCGGAAAGAAGACCTTTAAAATTACATACCAAATATATATATATATATAGCACTGGGTTTAATCTTTCTTTTTTATTAATATTTATTTATAGTCGCTTTGACTCATAAGAGTCTTATCGCGACTGAAACACTGATACATTGTGATAACAATAATTATTACAGGATGGTTATAAAGATACATTTGAATATAATACAAATTGTGCTAATTAACAGGTAACAATGAATACAAAAATTACTTCTTATGAAGTTAATATAAAGTAATATTAAACTGTACAGATATATTTAATTTTAATGATCTATAATATATTACTAACATTTTTGTGAACGAAAGCAAATAAAAGCTGTGTTAATGTTTATTGCAATTTTAGATTAAACTATAGATATTGATAGCTTTTAGGAACATAACAACATTTTTATACATGGTTTCATTGTTTATTACTTTTATATCATCATTGATTTTGTACTTTTTCCTCTGGGGGTTATAAAGGCGGCATTCTGAAAGTACGTGAGACACAGTCAGTGGAGTATTGCAAGTTGTACACTGAGGTTGGGCGTCTTTTGTGATCAAGTAGGCATGAGTCATTGCGTGTGGTCAATTCTCAGACGAGTGACAATGGTTTGATTTAGCTATTTGGGTTTTTTAAACAGCAAACAGCAGTGGAGGGTCCTCTAACTGAGTGTAGTTTAGTTCCTTGATGTTGAGACATTGAGTTTTCCAGGCATTGTTGATTTTAGTACGGATGTAAATGGAGAAGTCTGAATGGTGCACTGGAATGTCAGTGTTGCACACAGGTTTCCGAAGAGCAGTTTTGGCTGCCTCGTCTGCTTTCTCGTTGCCGGCAATTTGTTGATGAGAAGGAACCCAACAAAGGATCACTTGTTGTCCTTGTTCTAAGGCCTGATTATAGGAAATTTGAACATTTTGGGTAAGTTGGTTGTCTGTATAAATATTTTGAGTTGCCATTAGGGCCGATTTGGAATCTGAAAAGATTATGAATGACTGATTCTTAGACTCTGTTACATACGAAAAGGCTTCTTTTATAGCGTATAGTTCACTGGAAAATGTAGAGAAACAGTTAGGAAGTTTTACCGCCTGAACTTGATTTGCTAGGATTATTGCACATCCTACCCCATGAGCTGATTTTGAACCATCTGTAAATATTTTTTCATAATCAGCGTGTGAACTGACACTTCTTTAAAGAGTTGTTGATAAATAATTGCAGATGTTTGTCCTTTTCTGTAGGGTTAAGCCTCCAGGGAGGAACATCGTGAAATCCGGTTGTTGCTATCTTCGGAAGGCTGGTTTGTTGTTTCTTTAAGTAGTAATTAATTCTATCGTAGAACGGCAATGATTTAAATGGACGTTGGAGTTTATCTCTTTTGGGTGTTTTGGGAAATACATAGTTATAAGCATTTGAGTAGGGTAATCCAGCTATTTTCATTGCATACTTTAAACTTAAGTATTCTCGACGTACTTCAAGGGGAGATTCATCTGATTCCATATGTAAACTATCGATTGGATTAATATGGTAGGCTCCCAGGACAATCCTTAAGGCTGCGGATTGTACACGGTCGAGATCTTTAAGTAGCGAGGGGCTGGCTGAATTATACACTATTGAAGCGTAATCTAGCTTGGATCTTATTAATGCGTTATATGTCGTGTGAAGAACTTTTATGTCGGATCCCCAGTTAGTAGCGCAAAGAATTCTTAATATATTTGACCTTTTTTTGCATCTGTTGCCAGTAATTTTATATGTGAAGACCAAGTTAGTCTTTTATCAAATGTTAGACCTAGTATTTTCACAGAACTGACAACTTCAATCGTTTTGCCATTTATAAATAACTTGAGTTTATTTCCATCGCGTCTTGCTCTTGAAAATTTAATACATTTAGTTTTATGCTCAGAGAATTTGAACCCTATTTCATTGGACCAGGTTTGAATTGAGTGCAATGATTTCTGTAAAATTTCTTGAGTTGTGGATGCATTTCTTCCTGAACAAAAAATAAAAACGTCATCTGCAAAGAGACATGATTCGCTATTTTGTTCATTGCAACAATGAATAGTGTAACACTCAAGATTGAGCCTTGAGGAACGCCATTATTTATTAATACGCTCTGAGATAGACTGCCATTCACTCTGACTCGGATCTGTCGGTTTTGAAGAAAATTAGAAATGAAGTTTAGCAAGTGTTCATTTATATCTATATCTTGTAATACTTTTAAGATGTATTTTTTGTTAAGTGTGTCATAGACATTTTCTATATCTAAGGTGAGACACAAAAGGTGCTGGGAATTACTAAATGCCTCTTTGATTTCAGTTTCAAGAACAATTAAATTATCAATCGTAGAGTGAAACTGACGAAACCCACTTTGAGATTGGCTGAAAAAGTGGTTCTTCTCCAGCATCCATCGTAAACGTTTATCTATTACTTTTTCCATGACTTTGCACATAGTAGATGTTAATGCGATGGGCCTATAGTTTTCTGGATGTAGAATATCCTTGTTTGGTTTAAGAACAGGTATTACTATTGAGTGTTGCCATGATGAAGGAAATACATTATTGACCCATACATGATTGAATATTCTCGTGAGATATTCTACACCAGCTGGAGGTAATTGCTGTAGAAATTCATAAGGAATATTATCTGGGCCAGGACTCGTGCTTTTAAAACCAAATAGAGCGTCTTGCACTTCTTCAATACTGATTGAACCGTTGTAAGCGTAGCTAGTATTCTTACTCATATTAACAATTTGTACTGGGTTTAATGGTGTATCATTCCGATATGGGTTCGACACGTTTGCAAAACAATTCGCAAAGGTGTTGGCTATTTCTTCGGGATTAGTTTTGATACTGCGATCATCAGGATTACGAATAGCCGTTATCTGGGCAGCATAATTCCCTCCTTTTATCTTCTTTATTTTGTTCCATAAAATTGACTGGGGTGTCTTGTCAGTTAGAGAGGAAGGTCAGCCATGTTTCTTTCTTGCTCTGTTTAACGGTCCTACGTGCATTAGCACGATATTTTAGGAATTCCTGCTTATTACTTAAATTAGGGTGCCGACTGAAGCGATTAAAAGCACGATTTTTATTTGCTATAGCTTCCCTGCACTTTTCATTCCACCACGGAACAGGGCATTTTCCAGGTGTAATAGATGTTTGTGGAATACTTAATGTTGCAGATCTAATAATACAGTCGGTGACTTCTTTTAGAATTGCGTCAATATTCTTCTTCTGAAAGGCAATTGGAGGTATTGAACTTTGGACATTTTCACTAAATAGCTTTCTAAATTTTAACCAATCAACTTTTTTTAGGTTCCATTTGATTGTAGTAAATACCTGAGAAGCTGTATTAAATATATTGAGGATGATAATGGGAAGATGGTCATTATCTTGAATAGATTTAGTTACTTCCCAGCTGAAGAAATGGCATATATCAGGTGTGCAGAATGATAAATCAATGCCGATGTACGAATTATTGGCTAAATCATAGTGCGTGGGTTGTCCTTGTTGAGTAACACTAAGTTTGCTGTATCTAATAGTTTTTCAATTATTCTGCCGCGTCGATTAGTATATTTTGAACCCTATAAAGTGATGTGACTATTAAAGTCACCCACAACAATTTATAGTTTGGGTAGTTGCTCCAATAAATTATGTAGTGTCGTTAGTTCTATTTCATTGTTGTTTGGAAGGTAAATGTTACAGATTGTTATGGTTACTGATAGTTTTACTGTATCTGCTACAGCTTCTAGAGAAGTGTTTATCTCTACTTCTCTGTGTGGAATATTGTCTTTAATGAAAGTGACAACGCCACCACTAGCATGTAAAGCGCCTATGCGATTCTTGTAATATGAGGAGTATGTTTTCATGTGAGCTACGTAATTTTGCTTAAAATTGGTTTCTTGAAGGCAGATAATGGTGGGATTATTTTTATTTAAAATAAGTTGAAGATATTCGTATTGTTTCCAGAAACCATTGAGGTTCCATTGTAATATTTTTAATGCCATTTGTAAGCTGATTGGTTAAGTGAAATTTAGGCCTCGTTGGAATCCGTGACGTTGACATTTTGCTCAAATTTCTTTATTAGTCTAATGCACCTGTTTTTGAAGCCACGATCTGTGAAACAGGGAGAGAGCTTTTTTTATTGTTTACTAGCCCCTCAGGGTCTCTGGTATAACTGAGTGCCAAGGATTGTACGTCTGAATTCCAACAGAATTTTCAAGAAAACTAAGTAGTTGTAGGTATGTTATAGCATAATCGTCTGGGTTTGCTTCCATTAATTTCCACACCGGTGACATTGCCTCGCTGATTCTTGTTTTCTTAGTATCTGTTTTTGGTTTTTTCTTTGTGTGTTTGATGACTCTGTTGTTATTTGTTTCACAGTTATCAGGTGTGTCTTCCTGAGAAGATTCAGAGGAAGAGAGCTCCTGTTCTCCTATTTGTGTTATAGATGTGCTACTTGTGGAGTGTACACGTTTTAGGGGAGTGAGTGGCATCTCTTGTCTGTTTTCATTCTTTTCGTTCGATGTATGCTTGTGTAAAGATTCAGTTTTAAAGGAATCCATAACATGCGGATGTTTAGTATGATTAGAGGATTCCGCGTCTATATTTTGCTTGGATATCATCTTTGTGTTGGGATCAGAGACAGCTGTTTGTGTGATTTAGTTTGTGTTTTGTTTCATGTTCAGGTTAGGAGAGTTAGCAGCACACAAATCTAATTCGTTTGTGTTTTGTTTCTTGTTCAGGTTAGGAAAGTTAACATCACACAAATCTAACGCGGCAACTGTTGCCGCATTTTCATTACTATCCTGAGTTGTTGCCATGGGTAAAGCTTCGTCATTAGCGTTTGCCTGGCACTGCCTTGCAAGGTGCCCTTCCTGTTTACATGTAAAACAAATTACAGTGTCTGATGAAAAATAGATCCAGTAGTTTGTACCTTCATACTTAATCTGCATACTTTCAGGGAGCTTTTCTAGGTCATTAGGATTGACATACATTTGTCTCCTAAAACTTAGGATGTGTGTAAAACTTGGTTCGTTCTTTCCTGCACGAATATAAACTATAGATGAAGTGGGCTTAACCCCCAGTACTGCGAGTTGCTGTTCTATTAGCTGATTAGGAATTTTGGACAAACATTTGAAAGAATAACCCTTTGCGTTTTTGTGACGAGGGCTCTAATACTTAGTGACACATTCTTTATGTTTACTTTAGGATGATTACGTACTAAGTCTTGTACCATTGTCTTGTTAGCCAAGTACATGCAAATTCTTGCATTTGAAATGCGTGAAACAAATCTAATGCTACTTGGATCGATTAGTTAACCTATGGCTAAAACATATTCTTTTAGCGTGATTTCACTATGCGAATCTATAACAATAGCCTGATCTTTAGATGGTGTCATTTGTGTTATTGAAGCATAACTTTGCGTATCTTTAGGTTCTGGATTCATTTTAGCTGGAACTGTAGAAGCTACATCGTTGTCTTTTGTCGGTGAAATTCTAGAACTTGTGGGACTCTTGTTGCAGCTTTCCATACGGAAATAATGCCGCATAACCTCTGGGCGGTTATTAACCTCCTTTAAACTTAGTTTTGCACTATTAGCTGTAGTTTAAATTAACTGATTTAAAAACGAGTGTTTATTATTGTAGTGCACACACAATAACAGGCTATAAAGCCTGAAAACACTCACAATTGGTATATTTATGGAGAGTAAATTACTCGTAAAACGTTACCCCTGGGTTTAATTGATTACCGTCCAGTTATCTTAAAGTTACTATGTAAGTACATTGGCAGTATATCTGTTTGGGAAGCGCAGTTAGTTGATCGCACCTTTGTGCGCTATAAAGTTTTTACACACACACACACACACCCACACCTATTTGGCCATTATGGGAGAGAGAATGTCTTAGATAGAACACAAACACACCACAAACACCCATCCCCAAGACGTCCTCGAACCCGCGATCCCCTACACTAGTGCAAAAGGTTGTCTGATCGTGGTCTAGTGGACGTTTAGCTCGTCTGTAAAAAATGTAAATGACATGTTATTTATAGACGCTCTTGAACTACTTTGGTTCTCAGCGTCTCATTCTAAATTGGGTGTGAAAGACCGCTTAATTTTGCTCAGAGTCCTCTCTATCAGGCTTGAGGTTCTTTTAAGTATCGTTAATCTACGACACGGGATCAACGGCTTTACTTCCCTTCCGAAGGAAATCATGCTAAGGATTTCGCCGGGTTTGAACCCGCGACCTTGGGTATATGAAGTTAATACGGTAACCATTACACCACGGAGGGTGACTGAGATCTCTGTAGTTGCTGACAGCTCTAAACCAATTATATTATTATTATAATAATAATATGGGTTAAAGAGTAGACTATCAAATAATAAAACAAAGCGTCAAATATGACCTGAAGCTAAATCTTTATTTTGTATTTTATTTTTTGCCCCCCTTTAACTTCTATGGTGTTTTCATTTAAGAAACAACTGATGGTGCCATTACTGGAACATGCATTTTCTTAACATTGCTATTAAACACATTTGACTGCAGAGGTAGTCATGTTTATTACAAGTACTAATTGCAATTGCCACAGTATGTTTAGTTGTTTTGTTTAGATAGTTTTAAGTAATCTAAACAATTTTTGTTTGTTGTAATTTTGTCTTGTTTAACATGTAAGGTGACATCATCATGTCAGTTCCTTTGGTACACATGATTCCATGTGTCAGATGGACGCTCTTTAACTGCTATGGTTCTCAGCGTCCCATTCCATACTGGGCGTGAAAGACTGCTTAATTTTGCTCAGAGGCCTCTCCATCAGGCTTGAGGTTCTTTTACGTGCTGTAAATCTACGACATGAGACCCACGGCTTTACTTCTCTTCCGAAGGAAGCCATGCTAAGGATTTTTACGCCCAAAAGATCCATTGTCCTCCGCCAGGTTTGAACCCGCAACCTTGGGTATATGAAGTTAGCATGGTAACCATTACACCACAGAGGGTGACATCTTTGACATGGACATACCATATTGAACGCATTGTCAGCAAAACGTTGCATATTGTATAGACTAAAAGATTTAGACTTGATAACAGCTATAAAAGGAGTCTTTGAGGTGCAAGAGTGCAAAATAATTTTCTGTATTTAAATGCATTATGGTCCAATAATAAAGAGCAGATAAACTATTTAGATATCCTATAAAAGAACACTATCATAATACTTTTTAGATTTAATATTTTAAACCTTCCATAGCATTATTTAAGGAAACAAACATACTGCCAGTTTTCTATCTCTGTAAATACAGTGAATCATTATTCATGTACAAAACCGAAAATAAACTCCCAGGTACCAACTTGGTATTCAAATACAAGACAAGACACACAATCACATATTCATAGAATCAGTTAACTCTACCAAAAATGGAATAAAACGTATATTACATAGTGCCACTTAAACATAAAACAGCCTCCTATTTAACATCAAAGAATCGCTTAACTTATCCCAATTTAAAAGCAACTCTTCAAATACCTACTTGAGCAATACTGTAATTTCTAAAAATTTGACAACAGAAAATCTTTATGGTTGTTTTTTGAAATTTGCATTAAGTTTAGTCACACACCTACACAAAATAGGCTAAAAAAATTATATACCTATATAAAATTTATACTTTTGTTCTCCTTTTTATATGATTATTTTATTCTTTGTATTTTGCTTACCACTTCACTAAAGGGCATCCCTACCTAGAGTAATATGCTTATTGGGACATTATATGTAAATAAATAATAAAATAACAATAAAAATAAAAAAAATATGATTCCGGATAGATCTCCTTGCAAGCATAATCATCTTACAACAACCATCTGCTTGAGTGACTTGTTGATAGATGGCCATAGTTGTATCATCTCCTGTTTATGTTATTCCATCTTTTATCTTGTGGATCATGCTATTGAACTGCTTGATAATTATCTGGCATTTGAGAAGAAACTGCGATAAAAGCCCAATTAAGATTGGTCGCTACACTGGATGTGAATCCATGATCTCCCCAATGTGAGGCGCAAACTGTAATTTACACATTAGCTTTTCTTTTTACTTTTTCTACACATACCATGTACATAGTGTACAGAAAAGGTATTGTTGCATCCAAAAATTTGATAGCAAGATTTCAAAGGAAATACATGCTTTGGGGGCTCCTGAATCCAAACAAAAAATTTAAGAAAAGTGTGTGCATGTGTATGTACATGCGTGCATGCATGCGTGGGTGTGTGTGTGTGTGGGTGTGCATGCATGTGTGTGCTTGTGTGGACAGCATAGCTCAAAAACAAAAAGTCTGCTTTAAATACCCTACTTGATATTTAAGTTCAGTATCTTCCAAGGATGCCACACAAAAATTTTTAAGAAAATTCCCCCACTCCCAACTACCCTTTATATGGAAACAATTTTGAAAATGTTGATTTTCTCAAAAATGGCTCTAACGAGTTTGATTTAAATCTTTTATGTTTAAGATATTTACATGAAAATTAAAATGCATATCTTGAATTTTCTGGGAATAACCTTTGAAGACCCCTTTATTCTGGATGAATTTTTCTAAATTTTGCATAACTGGTATACTGTACATTTTGGACAAAAACTTACTATACAAAAAATGAAAATTTCCGTAAAATATGCTATTTATGTTGTATAAATTTTTGCACGGAGTTGACTGTTTTCGAGGTATTCGATGTTGTTGGTTTCAGTTTTAAAATACTTAAAACTTTTTTTACTTCCTCTATAGGCACTATGTACATAGTGAATAGAGAAAGTATTGCACTCCACCAAAAAATTCAATACCGAGATTTTTTGTATGAGAACTTGTCAACTCCTGGCCATGCAAAGAAATGGATTGCAATCCCATAGCAAGCACATTTTAAAATATATTCTACTTGTAAGAAACTAAAGTAATAAGAGCATTTCTGCTGAAGTTTATCTCAGTTAGCATGAAGTAGATAGAAAGAAATCTTGTGTGTTCCATTCACATGACTTTCTCTACATCTCTGTAAATACATATTATTAAAGAGCTTATACTTCTATTTACTTCATACTAATCAAGAAAAAATTAGCAGAAATAGTCTTATTACTTGCTTCCTTGTTAGTAGAAATGAAATAAAGGACTACCATAGGTTAAAGTGATAATCAAAAGCTGGTTGCTATGTGACTGAAGTTCCTTTGTTTGTGTGGACAGGAGTTGACAAATTCCTATATGAGAAAAGTATTTCAAAGTTGAAACCAATAACAAGGAATATCTCAACTCCATGAAAAAAATTTATATAATATAAATTGTGTGCTTTAACGTGCTCTACATTTTTTGTTTGGTAAGTTTTTGTCCATCTCTTATGGTTTAGCAGTTATGCAAAATTCCTTAAAATTCATCCTGAATAAAGCAGCCTTCAGAGTCTATTCCCAGAAAATTCAAGATATACATTTTATTTATCATGTAAATGTCTTTAATATACAATATTTTACCAAAAGTGTTAGAGCCATTTTTTAGAAAATAAAAATGTTCGAAAAAAGTTCCATGTAAAGGGTAGTTGAGGGTGGGGGGGATTTTCTTGAAAATCTTCCTGTCCCATCCTTGGAAGATACCAAACCTAAATACAAAGCGAGCGCACATGCACACATACAACACAACACACATGGACATTTTTCTAAAAATGCTTTTTTTGAATTCAGCATGTCTCAAAACATGTATTTCCAGTGAAAACTCTATCAAATTTTTGGGTGCATTACAATACCTTCTTTATACACTATGTACATAGTATGTGTAGGGAAATTAATAAGCTTACTAACAGTAACTGGGTACAGAGATGTAGAGAATTCATGTGAATGGAACACATCAGTATTATGTGTATTATCAATAAAAAAAGCTTTTAAGTACTTTTTTAACATTTTCCAAGAATGCAAATAAATTTTTTAAGAAAATCCCCTACTTGAAAAAAATTGTCAAAATTGTGATATTCTCAAAAATGGCTCTTTGATTTTAACAGCATGTATATAAGACATTTTTGTCATAAATAAAATATATACCTTGAATTTCATGGGAATAGCTTCTGAAGTCCCCCTTCATTCTACACAACTTTTGCATAAATGGTAAATCATAAGTGATACCCAAAAACTTACTACACAAAAAATATAGATCTTGTTGAAACACACAATTTATATCAAATGCAATGGACATTTCTGAAATATTTTTTCCAGGAAAATGTGAGTCAGCAGGGAAATGCAGTGTTTATGTCAGCATGTTGCCATTGTAGCTCAGTGGTTAAAGCAACTGGATAGAAACCAGCAGATCCATGTTTCAATCTTGGCTATGACACTGAATTTTTCAGTCTAATTCTAGCTTTCCAGCTCCTGTTCTATGCACAGCTAGTGTGAGAGAAACAATTATTAACAAGTATAATGATTGATGCTTACCAAAAATTTAATTGAAGATACATTACCTATGTGTTCAAATTCTTTCATTCTTGACATTTAAGGAAAATACATTGTTTTTTATTGTAATAGTGCTGTGGAAACTAATAAGTCAGTTTTAAAATAAATGTTTGGTTTATTTATATTCTATTAAAATATTTATTAATGTTTGGTAATAGAATTGGGATATGGAAATAATATTGTAAAAATACTGACCATCTTTCAAATCAAGTAGCAATATTGTCTTTCACTGTACTGAGTGCATACAATGGTGTGAATGAACCATTATCTTCCTGTCCCTCCAAACCCATGACTTGGCATACACCTAATGTTCCATGTGCAGGTAACCTAGGAAGGCAGGACTGAAGTCTAAGGTCTTATTATAATTATGTGCTTAATAGAGGATGAAAAGTTTTCTTAATAATGCACATACTTGTTTACATAATGTAATAATATTCACTTAATTGTTTTTTCACACAAGTCGTGTGTAGGACAAGAATTAGATAGGTAGAGTCAGATTAAAAAATTCAATGCCATTACCGGAATTTGAACCACGGATCTCCCAGTCTTTACCCACTTGCTCTAACCACTGAGCTACCTTAACAACATACTGTCGTGGTATTAAATTCTTCAACTGACTTGCATGTTTCCCAGTAAACCACAAGATGATTTCAAATTTTTTTGAGACGATATAACCCCAATGGCAACTTACAATGTCGTAAGTACTTTAGGTCCCAGGCATCATAGTTTAGCCATCTATTAGGTCAATTAATGGTAATTTAATTGTTTTTCTACACAAGCCTGTGTAGGACAGGTGTTGAACAGGTAGAGTTAGACTGAAAAATGTAATACATTGAGAGTTTAACAACTAAGACTTGTGCAATTTACTAAGTTTATTGTTATTACTGTATTTACAGAAATGGAGAAGAGCATCTTTGGACCATGGGACTATGCAGTGTTGGCAGCCATGTTGTGCATTTCCGCTGGTATTGGAATATATTACAGGTTTACAGGAGGACGACAACGTACCACACAGGTAGGTGTTTAATTTAACGTGAATTGGTATACAAGGATATCTTATGTTATGAAATTTAACTGTATAAACATCTGTTTTTATTGGGTTTTATTTGATTCTGTAAATATAAGATTGAGATACCTCATGTATGTATATATATATATATTGAAGCTCCTTTCAAATCATTCATTTATTCCCACTATTAGGAAGTATGCGATTTTACAGAACCGTTTCCAAAAACTTATTTGATTTTTATTTAGCTAAAAAAAAAAAGAAGAAAATCCAAACATTTTATTTTACAGTGAGACTAGCGTACTAATACTCTGGTGAATATGAACAGCATAACTCAAAAATGAAAAGTCGCTTAAGTAACTCCATGGCACGACAGCTCACGGGGAACCTTGGCCTACCGCCCGGCCGCTGCGTCCCCCATCTCGGTCCACCTCAGACGTCATGGATGGGGTGCAGTATTGGAGGGTGAGACGTGGTCAGCGCCTCGAGTCCCTCCCGGCGGGTTAATGCGGTCCTCATGACCTGGAGCCGCTACTTCTCCATCAAGTAGCTCCTCAATTGGCCCCCCAGGGACCTTACGAGGCTGAGTGCACCCTGGGCCAGGTCTCCCAGCGGGGGAAAAATCCCCACGCCGGTACTGGGGATCGAACCCAGGTCTCCCACTTGGTAAGCAGCTGTGCTACCACCGCGCTAAGGAGACGACCAAGTCGCTTAAGTACCACCTTGATATTTAAGTTCAACATCTTCTGAGGATGCAATGCAAACCTTTTTAAGAAAATACCCCAAACTACCTTTAAAGGACAACATTTTCAAAATTTTAATATTCTCAAAAATGACTCTTAATGATTTTGATTTAAATAGTACATGTTTAAGACGTTTTCATCATAAATAAAATGTATATCTTGAATTTCTTGGAATAGCCTCTGAAGTCCTCTTCATTCTGCATGAATTTTGTATAAATGGTGAACTATAAGCGATACACACAATTTTGTACACGAAAACTATAGATCTGATCTTATTGAAATGCATAATTTATGTCAAATGCAATTTTGTGCATGCCTGTGTGTGTGTGTGCTTGTGTGCGCACGTGCTTATTTATTGTGTGGGTGCCCAGCAGTTCCTCACCAAAAATCTCATATTTGGGAGACAATTACCAACATTTTAGGATTTATCAAATATCATGTCCAGAGTCTGATTCAGTTCATGATAAACATCAGACTTCTGAATCAATGAAAATAGATCTGCCAAGGTCATGGTGCAGGGCAGTAATGCCGTCCCCATATCATACTCATATTCAAGACTTCAGAACTGACATCTGCAGGTTTATCTTCATGCCTTTAAAATCATACAACCAAACACAGTAATTAAGCAAGCTTTGTTATGCAGCAAAGATACTAAAAGCATTAGCAAAATGTAAATTATGGAAGCATGTCATTTATTGTATTTTTGTTTACTTTTGGATACTTTAAATAGTTCTAAAGCAGGCTGTTCTGACTCAACTTGTCTCAGTTGGAGTACTCGAGCGCAAACCTCGAGGCCTGGCTGGAGGGAGAGTGCGATAACAAATACAATGATAGGACATTGAACTGGCAATAGCAATTAGTTTGCTGAGTGTTTCAACCATCCTTCATGAATACGTTATGTAAAAACCAATTTAAAATGGATATCAGTTTGGCCCAGAAACAAATTGTCACTTCTCCATTTGGGTGTGTCCAGATGACCAACCACCCTTCAAGCTCAGGAGAGGAAGGAGTGCTGGAAAGAAAATGGTTGCATCCTTCTTCACAAGTAGTCACTTGGCAAAAGTTAACAGTTAACAGAAAACTGTTCTGCAAATTGGTATACAGAAGTTTGCCTTTCAAAGGTGTTTAAAAAAATCCAAGAAAAGCATTCAAAACAGGACTAAGGGGTATTTTATTGTATCATGAAATGCATCTGCTCTCACCATTAATGTAACGATGGAGCTTCACTCATTCTATAATGCTGATCCGGCACCATGTGATTTCTTCCTGTTTCCTATGGTGAAAATCAGGTCACTGATCTTCTAGCCCTGAAGAAGCTGTTGCAGCATATAAAGAAAGTTATCTACAGTACCAAAAACTGAGTGGAGTGGATGCTTCCAGAAGAGGTTCCAGAGGATGATACTCTGTATACAGTGTCGCGGAAAATACTTTGAGAAACTGGGATAAACAAAACTTTTCTATGAGCACTCATTATCTGCTGGCTCAATACTTACCTACTTATCTTATGCTGTCACTAGATAAGTGACTAGGAAAAATGTGGAATCATAACTGATTTGCTATTAGCACACCAATGCAGTGCCCAGCCAGAAAATCTGCAGACTATTTTAATACTAAATCAAGAAAATATTGCATATCGGTTTTTAACAACAAGATTTCTACTTTGTCTAAACTACAATGTACAGAGTAGATAGAAAAGGTATTATATTCCATCCAAAATTTTTCTACTGAGGTTTCACCAAAATACATGTTTAAAATTGCTTAAAATTGAATAAAAAATTGCTTTTAGAAAAAGGCTGTGTGTATTTTGTTTAGTTTTTTTATTCAAATTCCATACATTAAAGATATTTACATTACAAATAAAATATACATATCAACATTTTCTGGGAATAATCTCTGAACCCTCTTAATTCAAGATAACTTTTGAGATCTTGTAAAACATAAGATATGCACTAAATCTTACAAGCACAAAATTTGTAGATCTTGTTAAAGTACACAATTTTTGTCCAATACATACATGTAATGCATACCTACTCAGATTTGTTGTTAACCCTATCCAAGATATTCTTTGTTATTGGTTTAAATGTCCCAATAGTCATACTTTTCTCACATAAGTAATAGTCATGTATTTTGCTTTTTTTTTTGTTTTACTGTTAATCATGCAAAGAGAATGGAATTTCAATGTCACCACCTGCTTTAGCCTAGTATATTCATTTATTTCCTTGTACCTACAAGGAAACAAATGATAAAGACTATTTCTATTAATGTTTATCTTGATTAACATGGCATAGATAAGCTTTTAGAAGATTAATTTGTTGTACATTAAGTAATAAAAGTCATGTAAGTGAAACACTTCAGAGATTTTAAAAATTTTATGAAAATCTAGGGACTTTCTAATACATTTTTTGTTTTAGTATGGATTTATAAGTACCAAAACACAAGGATTACAGTGGATAGACCAGAAATTTAACACTTTATATCTGAGATTGTCTTGTCTCAAATTAATTTAGTAATACTCTTCAACATATTGTCAGTTAATGCAAATTTAACACACTATATCTATGATTATCTTTTTTCAAATTAATTTTGTAGACTCTTCAATGCATTGCCACCTGACTTGTGTTTAGGGCTTAAATATGAGATAATGTCATTACACATCACACTTATATTTTATTCTGCCTTATTCCCTAACCCCCTTCTTTTCACATTAGTTATTGGATGTTTTTAAAAGAAGAAGAAGAAGAATTAAGCTATTTCCTGAGTTTTCTTCATGTGAACTGTTTAATGGAAAGTGTGTCATCTTTCCTATGCTTTGAACTATAGGCACCAGATAGAATGCAACTAATCAGTATTAGTTCATTCTCATAGGTTACAGAATACACAACATATTAATTTTAACTCAAATGGCCTTGGAAATATTTGAAACCTATGGCATATCTGTCACTATTCCATAAGTTGATTATATTCTAGTCTAGATGGTAGAACCTGTGCTTACATGTTATTATTGAATGACCAGTAGACTTGAATTTTAGTTTCCATTTAAATATTGCATGTGCATAACATTATTTTATTTATAGTGATATATAAATCTATAACAAGCTACCAAGGTGCATAAAAGTCTCAGAATGAACTAAGAATATATTTATCAATTTGTAATTGAAATATTTACTTAAATTAATCTCTCTGCATGTTTTATGTATATATTAATTAGAGAGTAGGTATTATATTCCACCCAAAAGTTTGATGTCGTGATTTCACCAGAACTATATGTTTTGAGGTTCCCTGAATCCAAAAGAAATGTAGTTTTAGAAAAAGGTCTTGTGTATCCATGTGTCTGTGTACAGCTTAATTCAAAACCAAAAAGTTAGTTAAATACCAAACTTGATATTTAAGTTCAACATCTTCCAAGGTTGCATTATGAATGTTTTCAATGAAATCCCACCACTCCCAACTACCCTTTATGTAGATTTTTAAAAAAAATTGATTTTCGCAAAAATGAATAACAATTTTGATCAAAATAATATATGTTTAAGACAAATGAAATGGATATCTTGAATTTTTTGGGAATAGTCACTGGAGACTTCTTCATTCTGGACTTCTTTTGTTTAACTGGTAAACCATAAGAGATAGATAAAAACTGAAAATATAGATTTTGTTAAAGCACATGTCATATACATTTGTTGTAAAATCAATCTTTTCCGTTATATTCCTTCTTATTGGTTTTACTTTTAAAATACTTAAACTTTTCTCAATCAGTAAGGTCTCATTAATTATGCTAAATAACACTTATTTGGGGTTATTGCCGGAACATTTCCTTCATTTTCAACCGGACATTGACTAATTCCTAGAGGTGAAGCTGGTGAGCTACACACTCTTTTAATGTATGATACCCACCTTGCATGTCACTTTGTGAAACTTGAGCACGTCATGAGTAATTTGATGTGCTGAACCATAAATAATAATGCTCAGATTTTTAGTTACTTCATACATCATCACTTGGCAATTTTCCTTCTCAATGGTTTTAACTGCTGCAATAGACTCTGGTGTCACATAGTGGAATGTCTGACCTGGGTGGGGAGCATCTGCCACAGAAGTTTCACTGTTTCTGAACCTTCTCCTTCATTCATAAACTTGCTGCAGCGAGAAACATGCAATGTTTCAATAGAAAACATACTACAAAGCATTGTTCTTTGTTGGTTCATGTTATAAGCCATTTTAAACTGATATGGTGGCAGCATTTCATTTGTCTGCACTATGCTGCCAGCTGTTCGACATGTTTAAAATATTTGTAACAGTACTGCCAACTTACAGAACAATGGAATAAAGATTAGAATGCTTATGGTTTTTAAGGAATGTTTTTAAGGTTTTCATTTGATTCCTCCTCCTTATAATGTTATGCTTATTCTGTGGACTATCCTTAGAAGTTGAATGTTTTTTTTTATTTCAATAATGTTTTTCATATCTTGTATAATTATATTTGTTGTATTTCTGTTATTTTGAGTAAATTAAAACAATTTGTTTTTATAGAACAATAAAATTAATCTTGCTAGGGACATGTTTCCTCCATAAAAGATTGCAGCTTCATTTGTACCATTATTAATTCATTCTATTGTTCATCACTTTGAATATCTGTATCAATGGAGTAAGACAAGCGAGTGAGTAATAATGAGTGTATAATTTTTTGATGACTGGAAAAATGTTTATTTTATGTCGTTAAAATCAACTTTAATGTTTGTAGGAATACCTACTGGGTGACCGCAGCCTCTCAGTATTGCCAGTGGCTGTTTCTCTAATGGCAAGCTTCATGTCTGCCATAACCTTGTTAGGAGTTAGCAGTGAGAATTATACTTTTGGCACACAGTTTGTTGTTATTAATTTTGCATATGCTCTGGCAACACCCATATGTGCATACTGCTATCTGCCTGTGTTTTTTCGACTGCAAGCTACTAGTGCTTATCATGTGAGTATGCTATACCTGAATTTTATTACATTGTGAGATCATTAAAAATATGAATTTATTAAACTTTTCCTTAAAGGTCTTTTACCTATTGTTATCACCACAACTAACATTCACATTTTAAAATTAACTGTGAGTGAAGGCTTTCACGACCAGAGTTAATAATTATTGTTAAAATCATAAAATCTTTCGTGCTGAAAGTATGGTCTGTGGGAAAATTGTTAAAACCTGACATTTTGATTGACTGTTTGGTTGTCATCTTCAGAGGCAGCTTAACAATAAATAACTGTTAGCATAAGATTTAGCTGCTCAGGGTGTAACCTTCTGATGAGGTCGACAGAAATGTTTTAACAATTTTATCCATAGACCATACTTGATCTTCCAGCCTGGAAGATTTTATAATTTTAATAGTCTATAATGAACTAATAATAATTAACAACTCTATTTTAGAGAGCTGCTTATTTTCAGGAGTGTTATTTCAATTTATACTTGAGTGGGGGGCAAAATTGTCTGAAGCAGCTTCCTGAATATTCGTGGGATTCCTAATGATACATTTAGTAAAAGAAACTTCATTTATTTTTTAAGTGTGAAATATTTGTATTAAAAGTACTGCTATCATAATTTTTTTTTTATAGAGCGATAATAATTAGTAGTCTAATTAGGTGTTTCTATTAATTTAGGGAGTTACAATTGACCCTTCCAAAATGATGCCCCTGCATATTTTATATTCTAAAGATTTTGCAGATTACATCAAATAATATTTCAAAGCTAGAAATGTTTATTGAAGCACTGATGGGGTGTCAGAAATCTATGGATTTTTGTTTTCTTGCTTTAGGTCACACCTATAAAATTGTTCTTTGTTTGTTAGACTGGCTTCACAACAGATGACATTGTCTATTATAATTAACTGAGTATTTTTTAAATCAATAAAAATAAATGCTATTTTTTTTCATCCATAAATTTTATTTTTCTCTCATAGCTAGCATATTTCCTGTTTGTTTTGTGTATTCAAAATAAATGCAATCTATTTTGGCATTCACAGTATCTGGAGTTAAGATTTGGTAAAACAGCTCGACTTGCAGCAAGTTTTGCATTCTCTCTCCAGATGGTATTGTATATGGGTATTGTGTTATATGCACCAGCGTTAACACTAGAAGCTGTCACAGGATTGTCCAAAACAGCAGCAATATTAAGCATCGGAATTGTTTGCACCTTCTATTCTACCATTGGTGGCATGAAGGCTGTGGTCATTACAGATGTGTTTCAGGTAAGCTGCTAGTTTTATTAATTATGAAATGCTTATGAACATATCTACACATTTAAAAGATTTTTAGCTTATAGTTTACAAAAGTTTAAGATTTTTCTATTGAAAACCAAAATCTATGGTTACGCATTTACATTCAAAGTCAAATTATTGCTTCATATAGGCTTTTTTTACCGTTTGACATCATTTCCATTTGTGTATTTTATACAGATGGCTATTTATATACATATCTCTTTTTGTTATTAATAACTTCCAATTATAAAAAACAAACCGTATAAGGAGAGATCAACAGTACAATAGTTACTCTGAAAATGAATCTAAGTCAGAAGACATTATATAATATTAAAAAAAGGTCACTATGTACATGACGTTTTCTTAATGTTAAATTTAGAATGAGTCAGGCTATTTTCTCTGATATATATAGTATTAGTGAATAAATTTATGAATGAATGAATTTATTTGTACTACTTTTCTTTACACATTATTTACATGGTAATTACAAATAGCTCCAAACTACGAGTAATTAAAATTTTGTTGCCGACTACTTCAAATAAACTTTGAGGTTCCCTGAATCAAAGGGGGGGGGGAAAGGAAAAAGTGTGTTTATGTGTGGTGTGAGTGAGAAAACAGCATAACTCAAAAGAAAAAAATTGCATAGGAAAATAGAAAATACACAATAACAATAGGATATTAACCACTCTTTTAAAGTCCTGTCCATGTTTGGTTGTTTCTTATAAAGCAGAAAAAGAGTGGAACTTTAAGGTCAGTATAGTGTCCAGTTTTTTTTTACCATTGCTTCCCTTTTTTATTTATAAAAAATGTGTAACTTTACGAAAAATTTATCTGGATTGAAATGAAGGAACATATAATAAGCATAGTTGTTATACCCACTAATAAGTGATAGAGAGCAGAGAAAATCATGTGAATCATAAAGAGTTTTATAGTTATAATGCACTGAACACTTTAAGCATGGTAGTGTGTTGTTCAGGTTTTCCAGCTTCAGTACAAATATGTCCAAAAAGCCTTTACTTTCTTTATCTTTTGAGGAGAGTTTAATGCCAATTTTCTTACTGCATATACTACACATGCATACAGGCAGTGAACACTGCATGAAATTAGTAATGATAATTTTATTAGAAAAGAAAACTTGAGAAGGATATGTTCCAGGCCCAAGTTTAGTGTTCTTGCAATTACCAGTTATGGGGACTGAGTAAAACCTAGAAAATAAAACCTCAATCAGGTAAAGGAGGATCCTGATGGGATTTGAATCACAGACCACCTGTTCATGCAGTTCACCTTAATGAACTTGGGAATCCATGTTAATTTACTTTCTCCATCTCTTACGTGCCTAAGATAGAGAAGGTGTTGTGTTTTACCAAAAAAAATTGTTGTTGGATTACACTGGAAACACAAATTTTGAGAAAGAACAGCAACACTAAAACATGAAGTCAAATATCAAACTTGTGGGAGTACAATATCTATCAAGAATAAAGCTGAATGATATGAAAGATAAGTTATTAGAGTTTCTTGTTTACATTAGGAATTTTCAATTCAGAGCAGCTGTTTAAATACTTTTAACTTAATTTTCATAGGAATGACATGTAATACAATTTTTTGATAAATTAATTTCTTGTAATTGGAGCCAAAGGCTGAAATTAAGAATAATCTTCAAACTGAATTTTCAGTTTCATCAGAAGATATTTTGATTATAATAAATAGTTAACAAGGATATTCTGAACACAGACCTATAACGTTTAAACATACTCATAATGAAACTTGATTTTGCTGTCTAACTGCGGATGCTGGCACAGCCTTTATCAAACCTTTTAATAACATTTACTAAATCTAAATTAATTTAATATTAATAAAATTATGTACTGCCACATTCATCAAAATTTGAAATTTCTTTTTCTCTAGAAAAATTAAACTTTTATACAAGCATATTGCTTTAACCTATGTTAAATGATGATAGTATCATAAATTTATCCAAAGAGCTATTCACGATTACTATCTGAATGTATTGGTACTGTTTTATTATTTTTATTATCCTTTTTTGTAGTTTAAGCAGCTACATACTTTTAAAAGAAGACCCCCATGCTGTAATTCTATAAGAAAGCAGTGAATGCACATATCCAAAATACATTCTAATGCAGTACAAAAGTAAATAAAATATTAATTCATGCACATGTGAAAGACTATTTTTCTACTGATTCATTACATTTCAAAAGTGTGGAAAATATAAAAAATTGGCTGTGTTAAATTCAGATGACTTTTTATACCTATTCTGCAACAAACTATTCTTACAAATGTTTATTCTTCTAAGTGTTTCATGCTATTCAAGATAAACATGAACAAAAACGGTTGTTTTATTACATATTTCATTTGAAGGTACAAAGGGAAGAAGGGAATACAGTAACCTAAAGCAATATTCAAATATTAGAAGCTGGTCCTATGTGATGGTTTAGAAATGCCATTCTCTTTGTATAGCAAGCATTAAAAAAATGAAAACTTATTTTACACTCGAAAAAAGTATAAGTATTGGAAAACGTCCACCAAAACAAGGAATGTCTCAGAATTGTTAACTCCATACACATCTGTGTGCTTTAAAAAGATCCATGTTGTTTCGGTCATATCTATTTGTTACGATTAACCAGAAACATAAGTCATCCAGAATGGAGAGGTCCTCAGAGACTATTCCAATAAAATTCAAGATATACATTTCATTTGCCATGCATATATTTTACACATATGGTATTTTAATCAAAATTTTTGGAGCCATTTTTGAGAAAATCAAAATTTGCAGAAATATTCCATTGAAGAAGAGGGACATTTTCTTGATAATCTTCACATTATATCCCTGGAAGATGCTCAACTTAAATATTAAGTTTGGTATTTAACCAATTTTTCATTTTTGAGTTACCCAGTTCTTTTTCTCTCTCTCTCTCTCTCTCTCTCTCTCTCTCTCTCTCTCCCCCTCTCTCTCTCACATGCACGCACGCCCGCACACACACACTCACTTTATTCTAAAAATACTTTGGTTTTTACAGGGAGCTCAAAACATATGTTGAAAACATATGTTTAACATTAAACTTTCGGGTGGAAGACAGCATAGTTTCTCCTCTTACCATATGTAGTACAGAAAGTAAAAATTTATATTTATTGCTTTTTACATTGCATATAATAGTCTGAGATTGGAAGGCTGAACTAGATTTGAAAAATGCTTATGACGGTTGACTTCGAAGCAAAGTAGAGTTAATTTATAAAGAGTGGTATGAATTTTAGAGACACTAGCCAAGAGATCAATGGTGCTTTCCAGCCATAGCACTAAATTCCTAAATCTGATTCTACTTTCCTGGAATTGATTTTATTGTAAAATTGTGGTGTATTAAAACAGTTTTAAATCTGAAAATATAAAAAGGTTCTTTGTGTTTGGGGTTAAATTCATGTCCCATTAAAAGATAAGATCTTTCAATATAATTTCAGATCTATTCTAAGAAAATGTATTACATATTTTGTTATGGGTGATCTTAAATATTCCATTAATCATCCAGGGTATCATCTGTTTTCTGTTTTAAAGTTTTAGGTCTGAGATATAAAAATAAAGAAACAACAAGACATATAATAAAAAAAATCTGATATGTCCCATTCACATAACCTTTTCTAGCTGTCCATATATAAGCTATTCTACAAAAGATTCTTTATCTACATCATGCTAATTGAGATAAACATTAGCAGAATTAATCTTATTATTTGCCTTGTAAGTGGAAGCAAAATCTTTTAAAAACTGGTCGCTATGTGAAACAATCGAGGCTTGACTCACTTTGCATGATCCCATTTGAAAAGTTAAGTGGCTTAAAAATGAATTCAATAACGAGGAATATCTCGAATTGATCAACTTTTCAAGAAAACATAATGACATAAATTATTTATTTTAATGAGATATACATTGTTTTTGCAGTAAGTTTTTATCTCTTATGGTTTAACCGTTATATAAAATTCTGTAAACCTCATCCAGAATAAGGGGGTCCTTAGAGGCTATTCCCAGAAAATTCAAAATATACATTTTATTTGTGATGCAAATACCTTTATTATATAACATTTTAATCAAACATGTTTGAGCCATTTTTGAGAAAAATAAAACTTTTAAAATTTTTGCATATAAAGGGTGGGGAAATTTTCTTGAAAATCTTCATGTCGCATCCTTGGAAGATGCTAAACATAATTACCAAGTATTTAATAGTCTTTTTGTTTTTGAGCTATGCCGGCTACAAGCGCCCGCACACAAACACAGACCCTTTTATAAAAAGGATTGTTTCACACTCAGGGGACCTCAAAACATATATTTCTGGTGAAATCTTGATATCAAATTTTTGGGTGGAATACAATACCTTCTCTAGCTACTATGTACATTGTATGTCCATATGTCTATAGAAAGTAATTAGAAACTATAGCATTTCTATCTGTCTTGCAAAACAATTCAATAGCATCACTAAAGGTGAATATTACATATATTTTTAGGTAAAATCTCGATATCAAATTTTTGGGTGGAATACAATACCTTTTCTAGCTACTATGTACATTGTATGTCCATATGTGCTATAGAAAGTAATTAGAAACTGTAGTATTTCTATCTGTCTTGCAAAACAATTCAATAGCATCACCATGTGTGGTAATATTCTTACATGTCCAATTTTATTTGGACCCTTATTAAAATGAGCTGAGCTTTCTAAAATATAAAATAATTATGCTTTTTTAAACATGCCTAAATAAATTAACTTTAATTACTAAATAGTATTGTTTAGTTTCTAATATGGCAGAACAGTGCAGTGAATTTAAGTTCTACAAAAAAAATTTCATACTTTTATTTATAACCATGGTTACATATGCAAATTTAAGCTTTCAAAATAGTGCATATGTGTAAAATGATTGTCTTAAAGTTAGCCTTTAAAAGAACAGACTTATAGGAATAGGTTTGTTGATGACCAGATAAGATGACCATGAAGTTTCAATTTTGTACCTCTTCCTTTTGAAGTCGTTATTTGACGTAAATTTTGTGGAGTAGAAAAATAATTATATAATAAACATTCCTGTTATTGATTTTGTTTCATAACTTTTACTTGCATAGAAGAGTGATGTTTAAGAAAATATATCATAAACAGCCACTAATACATACACATTATGTTAAAGATCCATAGCTGTGTAGATGGTGACCTTAGCAAACTGTCTGAGGACAGCAAATGAGTCATATTGTACTGAGAAATTACAGCTGAAAACATTAATTTTCTGTTCTCAGTCCTTGTTAATGTTCGCAGCCATCTACGTGGTGGTCATCAAAGCCACAGTGGATGCTGGGGGTCTGGTTGAAATCTGGCAGATAGCAGTAAATGGTGGACGCATTGAATTTGACAAGTGAGCATTATTAAGTATATCATCCAAAAACCATTGCTAAAAGATATTTTTAATTTAAAATTGTTTTCATTTGCTTTAAATTATAATCATTTGTTTTTGCAGAAATTGTAAAGAGCTTTAAAATAAATAACTAGAATATAAATTAAACTAAAAAATGAGTCAAACTAACTCAGCTTCGTTACTGAAGTATTTACCTAGAACATGTTTCCCACATCTTCAGTTAGAGTTAACTGTTCAAAATCTATTTGCTACAATTATGGTAATTCAGGACCTGAATGCCATCATAATTAACCAAATTAAGAATGGGAACCCACACAATGAAGCTTGAAAATTAAACTAAAAAATGAGTAAAACTTAACATTCTTAAACTTTATTATTTAAATGTCTCACAGGATGTTTCCTCTGTCTTTATCTAGGAAGTTGACTCAATATTTACCTACTTGAAATTAATTAAGGTACAAATCATCTACAGGTATATAGAAAAGTAATAATATTGCTAAATTTGGCTTCCGTTATTATAGTATAGAAGTCAATAAATGGTTTAATCAGTAGCTTCTGTGACTTACATTTAGGACATACTAGGTTCAAATCCTACACCAACCAATCCAGCTGTGATATTCTGATGCTTCCTTCATCTGCTATATAAATATCAGAAGGAGATTGGGAAGTCATAAATGAGGTGTATAGGAAATTTTGCAAAGAAATACTTGGGTTACCAAATGCAACCTTTAGGTAGATAGCACAAATAGAGCTGGGTAGAGGGGCAAGCAAGAGAAAGATTATGGAAAGGGCATTGAAATTTTGGTATAGAATATTGAAAATGGAAGAAAGGAATTTGTTAAATCAGTGTTTAGTATATCAAGAGAAAAGTTTAAAGAACAAGGGATGAGTAGATAGTCTCAGAAATAACTTGGAAAGTAGTGGGTTAGGGGAAAAGTGGAGAAGAAGAGAAAATAATGTGAATAATTTCTGGAAGTTGGCAAGGAAAATATTTGAGGATATAGAAATACAAAAAATATTTAGTGAGAGAACTGAAAAGAGATCTGTAGTTTTCTATATACCAATGAAAGGTTCATGGGGAAGATAAAAGTGTATAGATGTGATAAATAAAGAGGAATGAGAAGGTATTGCATAGCTGAAAGCATGAGTATGGAGATTCAAAGATTTAAGGAAAGGTATTCCACAAAACCAATGTCCTATATGTGGCACAAATGAAGATATGGAACACATTTTATTTAAATGTAAAGGGATTGAAGTTTGGAGAAAAAAGTATATTAATAAGAAATGATTTAAAATGGATAGAAATGTAGCAGTAGTTGAAATGTTTCAAAAAGACAGTAAGAAGATTGGACAATTTGGATAAAATGAGTCGAATTTACACTTGAATTGCTTCACTAGCAATTCAAGTGTAAATTTGACTCATTTTATCCAATGTGTAATTATGCTTCACTGAGTACCACTTTCAGTATTTTGATTCTTTCTTTTGAAGATTGGACAATTCTTATACAAAGTGAAAAATAAATAGGTATGGACAGTAAATAGACAAAATGGTGTAATAAACTAGAATTAATAAACTATTGTAAAATATGCGTATGACCGGTAAAGAGCCAGGGCTGAACCCGGTCATATTCACCTGTATATAGCTTAGCATAAATAAATAAATTAAATAAAATATATATATATATATATATATATAGAAATATCAAAATTGAGTATTTCAATACCGTGATTAAGATTAACACAAAGGTTAAGGAAAATAACAATAAAATACATGGTATAAGAAAATGACTACACAGCAAAAGCCATCTGTTCTGGCATCATTGACTTCGGAGTACAAAAAACCTACAAAGAGCATTTTGCAAAGCTTGTCAGCCTTACATTCAACAGGTTGTGAGTTCAAATCTTGCTTAGGGTGAGTTATCCGGCTAGGGTTTTTTTGGAGGGGGGGTTTCCCCTTATCCTGAGAAGATGAATGTCAAGTAACTTTAAGCTCCTTGGACATTGATATCACTTGAGCATCACTTCACCAATTTCATTCATTATCTGATATGAGCAATCAGGTTAAAGGACGCTAAGTTAATACATAAATAAATAAATCAGTAAAATAAGACAGCAAATACAAAAGCACCAAATGCTTCAACCAGTTAATTGAGCTTCATCCCTTCTATTAGAAAGATACCCATGTGTTTCTGATATAAATACCTAGACTTTTTCTGGTCTCAGAAATTGTTTTATGAATAAATGTGTAAACGATAGATTTTATATTGTTCTATTTTGACACAAACATTAACAAATACACTGAAGTGAATTAGAGGTAAAAGAAAAGACTTTGAACCTTCTTTGCTATCATTAACGTAGTATTGATGTCTCTTACAGTTTTGATCCAGATCCAACCGTTCGACACACTTGGTGGAGTCTGATCATTGGAGGAGGTTTTACATACATGTCACTATATGCTGTAAACCAAGCCCAAGTTCAGCGTCTGCTGTCCATTAAGTAAGTCTTTCTTAGTACCCATGTACAATAAAAGATTAAGAAAACTTTTTCAACTGTGAAATATTCTTAGATTAAACAAATAACCTAAATTATGTTGGTAAACAATATGTGAAACCTCTTTGTACTGAATATTTTTAAGTTGGGTTTGTTGCATTTAAGAATTACATATAATTTTTCCAGACTGATTTCGAAGCCATGTGGGCATCATTGTCGACAATGATGCCCACACAGCTTTGAAACCGGTCTGGAAAAATTATATGTAAGTGATACTTAAGTGTTACAAACCTAAGTCAAAACACCACTGTTCCAAAACATCCTTTCATTAAAATTGTTCTCTTTTTACTGTTTCTACATAAATCTGATAGTAGATGTGATATGTGCAAACATCATAAACCTGAATGGAATTTAAAAGCAACTACAAAATTCATCAAAATGTAGATCTTTGCTTGCTACTCTGCAGAATCTAAAAATGATCTGATGTGTTCCATTCACATGACTTTCTCTACATTTCTGTAACAAATTATTAATAAAAAGCTTGTTCTTTTATATATTTCATACTAATTGAGTAAAATTAGCAGAAATGATGGTCTTATTACTTGTTTTCTTCTAAGTAGAAGGAAAATAAGGGAATAGACCAGGCTAAAAATATAAACAAACTTTTAAAAGCTGGTTCTTATGTAATTGACATTTCTTTGTTAGTATAAGTCAAGAGTTGACAAATTCCTGTATGAGAAATGTAGAAGTATTTTAAAACTGAAACCATAACAAGGAAAGTCTCAGAAATAGTCAGCTCTACAAAAACAATGTATATGACAAAGTATGTGCTTAAACAAGATCTACATTTTTTGTGTAGTAAGCTGTAGTCTCTCTCTTATGATTTACCAGTTATGCAAAATTCATCCAGAATAAAGAGGTGTTTAGAGGCTATTCCCAGAAAATTCTAGATATACATTTTATTTGTCATATAAATATCTTTAATATACAATATTTTAATTAAAATTTGGATCATTTTTGAGAAGATAAAATTTTCCATGTAAAGCAGGCATGGCAAACAGTGCTCGCTGGGTGTGATAGCTTTTTCCCTACTTTGTCTATCTTTGTGATTACCAAAGTATAGCGAACAGTTCAGTTGTGTGTTGACATAGCACATATTGGTGAAGTTTTCAAAACAAGCTTCATCTTCCACTTCAACCTATGCAACTCCAAAACAAATCTTCAACAGCGAATGGGAAAACAGGTACTTTTTCATTCTACAAGACAATAAAGCTCTCTACCTAATATGTTCATAACAATTGCAGCATATTACACACTTTAATATCAGAAGACACTTTGTGTCCAAGCATAAATATTCATATGGAGAAATAGACAAAAGCTCTTGACGAACTGAAGTCTGAAGTAAAATGTAACCAAGATGATGCTAGATCCTCTATTGTAAATATATATGTGGCTGTGTGCTAGGTACAAAATTGCTAGGGATATTGCTGGGTCAATGAAACTTTTGCAGAAGGTGAATTTGTGACGAAATGCCTACTAACAGCTGCAGGAGAACTATATATGTACTTCAATAGTAAATTCCTTCATAACTATTAGTTTATCTTGGCAAACTGTGGAAGAATTGCCTAGTAACACATTAATTTATATTACGTTTTCATTATATACTACATTATTATACTGGCAATTACAATGCTTATAAATCATTTGTTGGGCAAAAATTAAATATGCCCTGTTTATTGTAAAATAAATGTCAATAGAACAAATATAGTAATAAAATCTTTGATATATGATTTCACCTCAAGAAAATTATCTAAATCTGAAACTATAAACAGCCCGCCACTGCTAGAGAGAACTGGTTCCATCTGGCATGTGTGTATTATGTGCGCTAGTAGTGACTACAGGTAAGGAGGGGTGGGTCTAATCTTGCGAGTACCATTCGCCATCCCTGATGTAAAGGGTAGTGTGGGATAGTAGAATTTTCTTGAAAATCTTCATATTGCATCCTTGGGAGATACTAAATGTAAATACTAAGTTTGGTATTTAATACACTTTTCGGTTTTGAGCTATGCTGTCCACAGACTAGATACACATACGCACATGCACAGATATGCACACATACTGATCTTTTTCTAAAAATGATTTTTTTTTGGATTCAGGGGAGTCTCAAAAATTGTATTTCCAGTGAAATCTTGGCATCAATTTTTGGGTGGAATACAATACCTTCTCTATATACTATGTACATAGTACATGTAGAGAAATTAACAAGACAGCAATACTTTATCTTTAAAGCATATCCCTTCTATAAAAGAGATGTGCCAGTGAAAAATACCTTCAATATTTGTTCCTCCGGAGAAGTGGGTTGTTTTTCTGTTCAGAATGCTTTACAGCATTTGTGCCTTATCAGTAACCGATTACTTGCTAATGGTTATGAAGGTAATGAATAAAAAGTGACTGGTTACGAAAGTCATGAATACAAAGTAGTTAGTTATTCTGTTAATGGTTAGTAGTAACAGAGATGGTTACAGAGTCTGGGTTACCCATTCACTCCATCTGCATTGGGAACTGGTTATCTCAACTTATGACACATTACCAAACTTCTCTGCAAGAGATTGTGAGTAGCGTTGTGGATCTAAAATACCATCAGGAGAGAAAACTGCCTACCAATTATTCTTTTTGCTACATACAAGTAACCAGCTAAAATGATCTGCATGTTTTGTGTTGTTACACAATAATGTGTGTTTGGGCATTTATGTTTCTCTTCTCTAGCAACATCACCTTTCAGAATGTTATTAACATTAAATGCTATTAACTAGGAGAATATTTAAGTTATTACATGCTTAATTTCTGTCATGTTAATGTTGGCAATAGTGATGTATTTGCCTTTACTAAGTCATAATGTGATTTTTATATTGAACATTTCACCTATACAACTGTTTAGCATGATCTGTAAACCACCATTGTAATCAGTATTGACACAAAGCTTCTTTTTAAATTGCATTAAGTAACAAAGTAAGTTATATTGATATTGTTCATTGAAATTGAACTGATAATTGTTGCTGGTAATCATTAATGTAGTATAACTCGAATATGATTATCATGAAAACAAATAACTCAATTATTACTGGTAACCATTACATGCAACCATGAACTTACCAGAACCCATTAAACTTGATAAAAAAGGACATTAAGGATAGAGTTCAAATTCTATGAAAATTGTTTCTTGAATTTTAAAATATGGAACTTCATCAGGATGTCTTCATTACTGATGCTGTAAGAATGAATTCATATATTGTACTCTGACTTCTAAAATATCATAAATCAAAGAACTGAGTACCTATTTATTTACTTGCAAGTTTAGTGTCTGTTGCTTAGTACAAAACTGCAGCAATTCATTAATATGTGGTATTAATTTGTTGAGTTGATATTTTTGACACTAAATTACTTATATTTTTATTATGAGAGACTAGTTTCTGAAGTCTATGCTTCCATTTTCATTGATTACATATTTTATCATTCAAATCCCAAGACCTTGAAGATAAATTTATATTCTATACAAGCATATTGAAACAAAGAATATTGAAGCACCACTTGCATGGAGGGTACGTAAAAGTGAACCATAATTTACGTCTCTGTAAATGTGAGCTACTCTAGAAAATGCTAGATCTATATGAGCTGAATAATATATTGCTAAAAATAAACCTGTTATAATTTGAATTCCTAATTTGTGACTGAAAAATCAAAAGCATAATGAATTATGACACTTAAGAAATGAGGGTGTGATATATTGTTTCCTAGAGGAATATATGGATAATTATGTTATACTAAATGTCAATGTTGTTCATGTTAATGGGGAATCCTCCAATTATGATATAAACAAAAACCAAGGAAACAAATTGGTACCTTTTTAAGTGTTTAGAGGTTCCTCTTAATTGACAATTAAGTAAGAATGGGTGTTTTATGAGTAAAGCTGTTAGAAAGATAATTTCTTTTCATCTTCTGTCTTGGCTGGGTGATGTCTCTCCTCAAGGAAGAAACCAATTTTATTGGTCTTACATCAGCCAAGTACAATGCATGCAATTTGAAATAAACTTCTATACAAGCTAAATGAAACTAAAATGTTATATGTTTCTCAGCAATGAGTACATAATTATGAAATTAACACAATGTATGCAACACTCATACCTCACACTCTTTTTCCTATTGAATATTATTCTAGCTCTGCAGTGAATCAATAATTACTGATCTAACAAGCATGATACACAAGAATAATATGCTTTTTATAAAAGACATTCACTAGGAGACAAGCTCCATGTGCTGTTGCTTTAGAGATAATAGAATGTCAAAAAGACAGCATTCGTTTTGAAGCAGGCTAAGAGTGTGCAGTGTAACTCAGCAGAACACACTTGTTCCAAAGTGATGAAAAAACATCTCTTGTTTAAGAGATCACTCAACTGTATCACTGTGCATCAGAAAGTGATGTAAAACTTGTGTATTTAAGTTTTGCAGTGTTGTTGTTTACAAATTATAAGCTAATTCCTTCAAGAAACCATACACTTTTATAATTCAGAGAAGAAACACATTTATTCTATTATTTTATTTGTTTAGCAGGAAATAGTTTATGAAAATGAATTTGTTACCATAATTTTATGTATTTATTTTTAACCATCCAACAGGAAATACAACAATACTGCTTATTCTCTGTGCTAGGAACCTGCGTAGATCACAGAGAGCACTGTGGATCAGCTGGCCTGTACTCACCTTGTTAAGCATTAGCACATGCTTCTCAGGCATTGCAATCTATTCCAAATACTATAGCTGTGATCCACTGAAGGATGGTCGGATATCTCAATATGACCAGGTATGTGAGTATATCAGCTTAATAAGAATATGCTTACAAATGTATTACAACTGTGGTCATAAACTTACCTATTTGAACTTTGGTAACAGTAAAACATAGTACATCTACGAGAAATTGGTAAACAACTATAATAATATGAAACTCTGGTTATAACAATTAAATTACATTATATAAAAGACAACGTTTGTGATATTCCCATTAACTTGATAACTTTTCTGGATCCTTTGGTGTTGTTAAAAATGGAATACAGATCACTCTTGAGGTTTAAGTTACTTCTGTCATTCAGTAAAGCAGGGCACTTGAGGATAAGATGAGATGTTGATATGACTTCTCGAGCTGTATACATTAATCTTGATATGTAAGAATATTGTGGTCACTGATAACTTTTGTCGTTATAAAGTGACCTTAAATAAATTAAAAAAAAGAAAGAATATGCTTATCACAAAAAATAATTTTCTTCCACAAACAATTTGTACTAGTTCCCCACAGATTGCAGCATTGCTTATCCATAAGGTCTTTATATGTAAATGTGTTTATGATGTGAAATGCCAAGAAGGTACAGCTTTTAAATCTGGCTGTGGCTGCTGTTTTTTGATAATATTAGGAGAGGTCATTGCTCTCCTCAATGTTTACTCTGTTTAGTGTGACATTAATTATGCATGCAGGGTATAAAAATTGTGAGTATGGTAGTGATCTAATTCATGCCCCACATAAAAAGTTTTGATTTATTGTGCTTCCTTGCCCAAGTTGTAAGTTGTCCTGTAAGAAGTTCTTTCCTTCAAACAAAAGTAATTAATGACAGAGAAGTAACAATAATTAATGTAAATGTGTCAAATGTTATGTCTGCAATGTCTGCTGTAGCACATTATAGTTCTAAGCAGAGTTTATGCTGCTACCACTGAAGATAGAATTAGGGGTCCAAACTTCAATAAGATTTTGATCAAACTTCTTCTGCCAGCATGTTTCACAATTAAAATTGAATTTTATGCAAATGTGATTATTTTGAGAGGTTAGATCTTCGTTCTTTTTTACTCAACACATCTCTCACATACTGATCCAACACACAGAAGTGATTCATGGGATTCTGGCTGGAACTTCTGAAGGGCTAATCTGCAGCACCAATGAATTTCAGTATATTCAGTACCAGCACTATTATATGGACAGTACTTTGTTGGTGTGTGCTCAAATTTGGTGGAATATCCACCACTTAAGGGTGGTTCATGACAACTGAGAATGTAATTAGAATGAGAATGACATAGTTGAAATACAAGTATTTTAATGGGAGTGTTCACAATTGATGGGAAGCTTTCTTGGGCCCTGGAAACGGGAAAGAAGACTTGGCCAAATTTTAACTTTCTTGTTCTTGTTTCTGATCATAGTACATTAGATTGCCATCGTGCATAATAGTTTCTTTGTTGTAGAGATTATTTTAGGGAGCTGTGCATGAAGCGGCTGACAGAGCTCATTCTAGTTGTAATTATTTCAAATTTTGATGTTGGCTAACCCACATTATATTGGCTGAATTGGAGGCAGGTGAAAAAATATCAAATAGCTAAAACAAATAAATCCCAATGTATAAAATCAGCTTTTCACTGAGATTGATATCATTATCAATATGCATTCTTGTTCTCATTACTGAGATGTTGTGAACCAAAATCTAGTAAACTGCATCATATCCTGTTATTATTATCAGTTTGGTTACCAATTTTGGGTTATTATGCCCCAGCCTTTATCCAAAACCAGTTTTAAGAGCTCTACCTTCTGCAGCACATTGTGTAGATGGTTGTGGTCATATCTATTCACACTCTGCAAAAATGTAAGGATGTGAGAGCTTACTGTGTTTTCATCCATTATACCATCACAAACAAATTCCTAATGGTCTCTTCATACACTTTGTTATTTAGATCATTCAGGCATTCTTACTGTGAATGGAAATTCTGTGAACATTTTATCAGAGTACACAACTTGCCACCAACTGCCAATTGCATGCTTCAACAGCAGCTGTTTGTTCTTTATTTATCAAATCTGTCAACAGTACTGTCCTGTGCTCTTATCAGTGTCTCCCACTTAAAGCTTTCTTTTATATTGTTAAATGGTTCATATTATAATTTCATTTCCATATTATAATTAGATTTCTTATGCAGCTTTGATAACTACAGACAAACTACTCTCATGTGGTTGATTGTGTCTAGCTTGTTACTCATTTGTTTGATTTACAGAGCTCCCTGATTTCTTAGTATACTGAAAAAATCTTAATTGTAAGCGCTGTGGATTCCATGATGAGAAGATTTGAATTTTTGAATGACAGACACTTTAAGTAAAGCAAATCTACATTAGTACCAAATCATATTATATACAAGGGTCATTCAATTAAGTCCTTAGAAAAAGAGAGAAAAACAAATTATTTTTGGTAGACTTTTTTTATTTTCAGCATAATCTCCTTTTAGCTTGATACACTTTTCACTGCATTTCTCCAGCTGTTTTAAGCCTTCCAAAAAGTAGGATTTTGGAAGGTCCTCAAAATAGGCATCTGTTTGGGTGATGACCTCTTTGTTAGACATGAATCTTCAAGTTTAGAAATAAAAAAAGTCACTGGGGACCAAATCTAGTGAATACAGTGGACGTTATAGTAATTTGAACCTTAATTCTACAATTTTCGCCTTCAAACCTGGGCTGGTGTGCACCTTTGTATTGTCTTGAAGGAAGAGAATCTTTTTCTTTGCCAGTTGAGGATGTTTTTTCTTGATTTCTCTGTTCAAACGGTGCAATAATGATGCATAATACTCTCCATTTATTGTTCTTCCTTTCTGCAAGTAATCAATGTGGATGATTCCATGTGTATTCCAAAAACCGAGGCCATCACCTTGTCTGGAGATTTCACCACTTTTGCCTTCTTCGGAGCCAATTCACCTTTAAAAAGTCACTTGTTTTGACTTTGTCTCTGGAGTGTAGTAGTGTATCCATATTTATCCAGTTATGTATCGACACAGAAATTTGTTAGGATTGCAACGGAAAAGTGTCAAACTAGCTTTCAAATCGATCACATGATTGCGTTTATTCTCCGTTGAGAGCAAACATGCCACCCATCTTGCCAGACCTTTGTCAGACCTAATTTTTGGTGCAAAATTGAGAACACTGTACCTGGTGATATCCTGTGTCCTCTACTGTTTTGCAAACTTTCATTCTTCGATTGCTCAAAAACATATCCTGTATTTTATTAATAATTTTGGAGGAAGTCACTTCTACTGGATATCTGGAATGATGTTTATCATTTGTGGATGTATGGTCACGTTTAAATTCAATTATCCAATTGTAAATTGTTGCAAAGAGCACATGTGCCATGAACTACATAACAATCGTTAAACCTTTTAAATAGAAGTGTTTAATCACTGCATGAAACTCGTTTTTTTCTATCTTTCTAAATATGCACAAGATTGATTCAATCGCCTATGGCAACAAAACCACAAGATGGATATAGCTGAAACTTTAACTGCCATCTAGTAAGAGACGATGGTTACTAAACCATCGCATTTTCTAAGGACTTATTGAATACACCTCTAATCCATTCATAAACTAAGAATAGAGCTTTTTTGTTGCCTGGCTTATAAAATAAGCTGGAGTGTTCATAACAAGATATCACCATGTAGATTTCTTTGCATTTATTGCTTAAACAGTTCTTCTTCTTCTTCTTCTTCTTCTTCTTCTTCTTCTTGTCCTCCTCCTTAATTTCTTCCTCCACTTCTTGTTGTTCTTCCTCCTCTTATTGTTTTTCCAGCCATAGGACAAGTCCTGTTCCTTTCTCACATTTCCCATTGTTTCCTTGGTCATCCAATTTATTGTCATCCTGGATGTTTGTACTCAAATACCAGTCTGGGAGATCATTCTTCTGGCAAGTGTCTTGTTCATTTTTGTCTATGTATGGTAATCAAAACTAGATAATTGTACACCTAATTCTTCTCTAATTGAGAAGATGTTCTTCTCTTGTGCAAACTTTGAGTATAAGAAACATACTAAACTATTTAAAATTTTAGTATCTCTTGTTCTTTTAATGTTATTTCCTGGTTATAAATCATTAAATTGAAGGTTTAACTAATAAGGTGTTTTATGCTTTCTCCCAGCTTATGCCCTTGTATGTTGTGGAAAGTATGGGACACTTACCAGGCTTATCAGGATTGTTTGTAGCAGGAATATTCAGTGGATCCCTCAGCACAGTGTCATCTGCAGTGAACTCACTTTCTGCTGTAACACTCGAAGATTACATCAAGGTACATAAAAACTTCTCAGCAATACATTACAAATAATAATATAAGTATATAGTACCTATTTATAGTTGTAGGATGCAATTTGAATTGTACAGATAGTGAGAAATGAATTCATGAGAAAAGCATAAAATGATGTACATACATTAAAGTAACATCTCTACCACAAGAAAACTTTATTAATGCACTCCTGCTTATATTTTTGTATCTGGTCCTATATCATCAGTGGGATAATAAGGGAAACATAAACATCCTGTGAAACAAGTTTAGATAAATACCTAAAATAACGAAACTTAAGAGTGTTAAATTCAACTCATTTTTTAAAAATTTTAATTTTTAAGATTCATTGTCTGGGTTCCATTCTTAATTTGATAGTGAATATAAACTAACTTATAATGAATATAAATGAAAATGATGCTCCTATGCACCAGAATCACACCACAGTCACAAGGTATCTTGTGCTCATATTAGCTTGTCAACAAAGAATAGAGCATTGTTCGAGTGTTATTTATTACACAATGGGTCAGGATGTAGAAAGGCTGGTTGTGTTAGTAGTGCATCCACATCAAGAGCACTGTGGTTTGCATTCTGTTCCATAAATCATTATGGCTCTTTCTATGTAAAGGTCACTGTGATAACTTTCTCTTCCAGAAACACTGTTCCTTTTTGGTGGAGAATACCGTGGTTTCATTGTAGGCTCACCAGTCAATTGTGACATCATTCTTGCTCATTTGGAGTGTGGGAAATCATGGATAAAAATGAATATTCAGTTCATACCAAAAAGTGTTCAGAAAATAATGAACTTAAAAATACTGCCAGTTGATGACATAGTCAAATTAACTGCAAGAAATCAGATAGCACACAAACATTTCGTTGTCACAGCTTCCTCACCAAATACCAGGCAACATAATGAAAATGAGAGTCATAAAAACATCGCCAAAGTAAGAAGGAGAAAGTGTTAAAGAGGCTCGTTCTATTAGCAGTCTTACTCTTAAATTATATAGTAATTTCATTTTTATTTATCGAAACAATAACAACTCCCCATATTTATGTGATGCCATAAAGGACAGAGTAAAATAAACCTTCCACATTCTTTTAAAAGTGAGCTATATTTTCTGTTTTGCAGTATTCAAATTTTGATAATTCAACTCTTTTTACATACAGGAGGAAATAAAATTAACTTGCAAATGGTCAAAGAACTTGCAAATGCTAATTTTATGGTTTTATATGAAAAATATTTTTGGCATTTAATGACGTTAAAATGTAATGTTATTGATAACTTGTCCAAGGGTTGCATGTTAAAACCATAAGAAATAATGGTTCCTTTTGGCCTTGTATTTGCCTGTTGTGCTTCTATGTATTGCATATTTATGCATATTAAGTTGTCATACATTTGAGGTGTAGATTTTTTCATCTTGCATTAACCTTAGACACATATTATGTGTGGGTATATGAGGTTTTGTTTAAATGTCTGTGCAATGTATTTATATCTTGTAGATTTTTATTCTCCTATGATCCACATTTTTGTTTATAATTTTGATATCATTATTGAAATTGTTTTGTGCTTTGGACATACAACTTTTGTTGCAACAGGAATTTTAGTTCAATTGCTTTAAGTTCTGTTTCAAGAAGTTTCATCAAAAGCTGCTGAGCAAAATATAGTTCATTGTAATTGTAAGATGTTTGTGTAAGAAACACATTATTTTAGGAGCTTAGCACTTTTACAATGTTCATCTTTCAGTACTATATCCTAGATGTGTCCTCTGAGTTTGCAATAATTATTGGTATGTGTATTACCTGATACTGGATAGAGAGATGTATGTGAAGTATGTGGTTAGAGTCTTTAATGCATGTTTAAAAATCTGATGTGTTCCATTCACATGACTTTCTCTACATCTCTGCAGCAAATTATTGTTAAAAAGCTTATTCTTCTATCTACTTCATGCTAATCAAGAAAAAATAAGCAGAAATGATCTTACTACTTGCTTCCTTGTAAGTAGAAGGGAAATAAGGATGTACCAAAGGCTAAAGTGATAGTCAAAGTTTTAAAAGTTGGTTGCTATGTGTTGGAAGTTCCTTTATTTGAATGGCCAGGAGTTGACAAATTCTCACATGAGAAAAGTATTATAAAACTGAAACCAATAACAAGGAATATCTCAAAAATGGCCAATCCCACAAAAAAAAAAGGGGGGAGGGAATTCTTTCAAGAAAGTACTGGGAATTGATCATTTAAAAATCCTGTTTAAAATGGGATTTGAAATTATTGTTGTCCCTAAATTGGTATAACTTTCTTCTATACCCACCAAGTTTGATCATCATCTGTCATCTAGTTTGTTTACAGTATGCCATTTTGTTAGTTCATCTCAAAGGTGATTTGCGACTTTACAATGGATACGAATCTGTCTCAAATGTTGCATTGCAAATGGTATATCATGTGCTGAATCGCTGAAAATGTTACAGAGGGCTTACGGTGAATCAACTTTATCAAAAACACGTGCATATGAGTACATTCAAAAGTGATCGAGATATGGTGGAAGATTTGCCTTGCTCTGGTCGGCAATCAACGGTTTCAACTGAACTGAACATCGCTAAAGTGAAGAAAATGGTGTCTGAAAATCGTCATTTAGGTCTGAGAGAGATTGCCGCTGAACTTTCCATGTCTCACAAATCAATTCGTACCATATTAAACGATTGTTTGGGCATGACACGTGTTGCAACTCGGTTAGTTCCAAAAGACTTGAATTTTCTACAAAAATTCAAGTTCCGACCCCACATTCATGAAACGCATTGTAACTGGTGATGAGACATGGGTTGACGAGTTTGACACTCAAACCAGTCAACAAGCTTCCAACTGAACCGAAACCTAAAAGGTTACATCAAACTCGATCAAAACTGAAGGTCATGTTGACAGTTTTTTTCGATTATCGCGATGTCGTACACTCAGAGTTCTTGCCAGAAGGTCAGATGGTAAATAAATATTATTATCTGAGAGTTATGCTGCATTTGAGAGAACAAATACAGCAAAAAAAGGGCAGATTTGTGGAATGACAACTGATGGATTCTGCACCATGATAATGCACCAGCTCACAAGGCTATTATTGTGAACGAATTTCTGGTCAAAAACTCAACAGATTTCATCGAACAACCACCGTATTCACCTGATCTGGCTGCTGCTGATATCTTTCTCTTTCCAAAACTCAATGAGGCACCCGTTTTCAGTCGATAGAAGTCATAAAGGAAAATTCGCAGCGACAATTGACATCGATTCCTAAAAGTGCCTACAAAAAATGTTTTGATGATTGGATTATTTGTTGGCATAAATGTATAATTTCAGAAGGGGCCTACTTTGAAGGCGATAAAATAAAATTGGATGAATAATTCATTTTTTATGTTTTATTGGCAAATTCTCGGAACTTTCTTGACAGTGTAGTATACCTAAACTGTGTGTTTTAATGAGTTCTATGTATTTTGTTAAGTAAGTTTTTGTCTATCCCTTACAGTTTGCCAGTTATACAAAATTCTGCAAAATTCATCTAGAATAAAGATGTCTTCAGAGGCTATTCCCAGAAAATTCATGATATACATTTTATTTGTCATATAAATATCTTTAATGTTCGATATTTTAATCAAAATTGCTAGAGCCATTTTTGAGAAAACAAAATTTTCAAACATTTTTCCATGTAAAGGGTAGTTGGGGGTGGGAGGGAGGTGGATTTTCTTGAAAATCTTTGTGTTGCATCCTTGGAAGATACTGAACTTAAATCCAAAGTTTGGTATGTAATGATCTTTTCTATTTTGAGCTATGCTGATCACTTACTCTCTCTCACACACACATGCACATGCGCAGGCACACACTGACATTTTTCAAAAAATGCTTTTTTTGGATTTAGGGGATCCCAAAACATATATTTCTGGTGAAATCTCGGTATCAAAATTTTCGGTACATTATAATATCTCTCTATACACTATGTATATAGTACATGTAGAGAAAGTAAAATTTTGTTTTCCAAAGTCAGGCTTCTCATATTAATAAAATAAAATCTTTTAAAGTGGTTTTACAATGTAAATGCTTTAGAGATTTTATGATACTTAAATATGCAGATCTTAATATATTGAATATTGAAGGTATTTTTCTGAGTTAACCTTAATATCTAACTCCTTAAATTTATAAAGAAATTACATAAATTATTATAAGTGTGGTAGTAGCTCAGAATTTTTATGTATTTATTTAAATTAGTACATGAAGGACAATTGACTGGATATTTTTCACAGAATATGTAAATTAAAACTTTATACTGTTTTCAAATGATTATTCAAAACTTTCCATCCTTATTCAAAGATTGTGAAATTTGTTAACAGCCTCTGTACCAAAGATGCAATGGTTTCCCCTTACCTGATTCTCGGAGTGGCTATATCTCCAAGTTTCTGGCACTGTTATATGGAATTCTGTGCCTTTGTATAGCATTTGCTGCTCAACATCTTGGGGGAGTACTTCAGGCCAGTCTCACTATATTTGGTGTGGTTGGTGGACCGCTGTTTGGTCTATTTACACTTGGAATGTTCATTCCAATTGCTAATGAAACTGTAAGTATTTTTTTTTAAAGTAAATTAAAGTATGGATTCAAGAAATCACCTAATTAGAAGCAGTTGATAGAATTCATTCTTGGAAGAAGAAAAAAGAGATTCAATTTACATATCTAGATTTGTTATCATTTTTTTAATTTTTACAGATTATCTCCTCCCTAAGGCATCTTTATACTTTAAAGGAAACTGCAAAAATTATATAACCTTACTAAAATTGGTTTATAAGAAAACATTTATTGTATTAAACACTATTGATCCCATTAATGCTTCCACAGCATTGAGTAATAGTTTAGAAATACTTATTAAACATGTCTGCTGTTTTATTTGTAAACAGCCAACACTAATACACTAATGAATTGCTAACTCAATTGAAATCTGTTATGTTGAGTTAATAAGCTTTTTGATTATGCTCCTAGTGTTTTTTGCATACTCATCCTTCTTTGTTCAGGAATTTGCTTATACATACTAAAATCAGAATCATAATCCTAAAACTATGCTGTGAGAGGAATAACCCAGATTTGTAGCCTATTTTCATCATATAATGTGACAAAATTAAAGAGATACTAATAGCCATTTTGTTATTGATCTATCTGCCCATCATTTTCACTTAATTGTGCTCCACTAATTGGTGTAACCCAGGACTGCTGCTGACAGATGTCTATGCACATTTCTCATGATTAGTTTATATAGCATAAGCAGCTGAACTCTATGGTTCTAATAAAAATTGAAAAGTTTGCTTAAAAATAAATAAACGTAACAAGTACCAAAATACTGAAAGAATTCAAACCTGGTGGAGGGCAACATCTGTTTTTCTGGCGTAAAAATCCTTAGCATGGCTTCCTTCAGAAGGGAAGTAAAACATTGGCCCTGTGGTATAGATTTATGGCATGTAAAAGAACCTCAAGCCTGATAAAAGGCCCCTGAGCAAAACTAAGCTATCCTTCATGCCCAAAATAGAATGGGACCCTGAGAACCACAGTTGCTAAAGAATGTCCATGAACAAAACTTGATTTCAATTGAAAGAATTAAAATCATGTTAGATTTTTTCCTCTTGATAACTGCAATTATAGTTTTTACTTCCAGTAGTATGCTTATGCTCTGCAGTTAAATTCAACAAAATATTTTTTGTCTTTCAGAGAAATGGTTTGCTATACATTTTTACAGCCAATTTTAATAATTAAAATGCTGCTTTCTGTTAAAATAATAATAATAGTAATAATAATACTAACAATAACACTAACACTAATACATTGGCAGTTTTTATTTTCCCTTTTTTTATGGTGTTGTACAGCATTTCAAGTAGGAACTTTCGGCACTCATATTTTCTGTCATTTTGCATCTATTTCTGTTTTTTTTTTTTTGAAGAAATGATTCAGTGAATGTCACACCTATAATGATCTCTAATTTGAAGATGAAATAGTTTTATACATTAAATAACTAATATTACAATTTTCTTGCAACCTAATGTGGGTCTTATTAATCAAACTTACAAATTTACCAATTATGAGTTGCAAATAGTATACAGAATTGACTGACAATGCAATACAAATGTTTACCTCCAAAGACACAACAGGAACAGAACTGTTTATGGCATACTCAAGCATTTCTTATATGTTCTTGTTACTTGGTTCAGTTTCTATATAATGTCAAATTAGTCAGATTAAGATTACTGAAATTTGAATAATTATTTAACTCTATGCATAAATATAGAAATACAATTGCTGCAATAATCTCAATTTCATTGCAGGGTGCTGTAACAGGATTGTTGGTAGGGCTTTTGATTGCACTTTGGATAGGTTTCGGAGGACCTAAACCTCCTCCCAAACTTCTTCCTATGCGTACTGATGGATGTGTAGATATTAATTTGCAGAATGCAACATCACCAGTAAAGAAAGACAGGTGAGAGAATAACTGTAATTTCATTAGTATGTTTACTACAATTAAAACTAAAAATTGTATTTCCTGTTGGCACAGCAATAATTATAGTAGCTCCTGTAAAATAAGCCTGTATATCTACAAGAGTGGTCTGAAAAGTTTCTGACCCAATAAAGATACAATACATTTTTTCAGATTTTTTTTTATTTTTCAACATAGTCTCCTTGTAACTCTACACACTTCTCCTAGCAATGCTGCCATCTCTGTAACCCGTCCCCAGCGTTTTTCTCTGCAAAATAATTGTTCACGAAGGTGATTGCCTCTTCATTTGATGAAAGTCTCTGTCCTCCAAGCACAATTTTCAGATGAGGGAACAAAAAGAAGTCGCTTGGGGCTAGATCTGGTGAGTAAGGTGGATAGTCAAGCAGTTCAAACCACAATTCATGGATTTTCGTCATTGCAACCACTGAGGTGTGAGACAGTGGGTTGTCAGGATTTTCTTTTTCTGCAAGTTGTGCCTTCAGCTTGTGAAGTAATGATGCATAGTATGATCCTGTAATGTTTTTCCTTTTTGAAGATAATAGATTAAAATAACTCCATGACTATCCGAAAAAACAGTCGCCATCACTTTCCTAGCCAAAAGAAAACAGTATTTGCTTTTTTATTGGGGCCCATTCCCCCTTTGCAGTCCACTGTTTGGACTGTATTTTTGTTTCAGGTGTGTAATGGTGTATCCAAGTTTCATCTACAGTAATTAATCGGTGCCAAAACTTGGATTATTGTGCCTAAACTGCACCAACACAGCGTTGAAAATGTTCATTCAAACACGTTTTTGTTCAAACGTGAACAAACGCGTCACAAATGCGCAGACAGCTTTCTCATGTCTAAATGTTGATTTAATTTGTGACAAACACTTGACTTGTTCATAGCCTCTGCTATCTCTCTCACTTTAATTTGACGGTCATCTAGCACCATTTGGTGAACTTTGGTGATGGTTTCGCCAGTAGTTGCAGTTTTTGGGCATCCCAAATGTTCATCGTCTTCCAAGCTCTTACGACCACGTTGAAATTCAACTACACAAAATTTCACTGTGGGAAATGATGGTGCAGAGTCCCCATACACAGAATCCAACTCATCTGTGATTTTCGTAGGCGTATTGCCTTTCAAAAACAAATATTTAATGACAGCTCTATACTCGATTTTGTCCGTTTTCATAAAATCACTCACATCACTTCACTCAAACGAATGTTACATAACAACTGAGCATCCAAAACGGCTGAAACTTTGGTGAGTAACTATCAACATATGAACAACGAAATTCACTAGCTTTTATTTACGAGTGCTGCCATCTTCATATTGAGGTCGGAAACTTTTCAGACCACCCTCATACATCTATTCCTACTGTAAATATATGATGGGCTCAGACTACAAATCCTAAAAACCTGATGGCTGATATAGCTCAAATTATACCATAATTTCCAAATGCTTCTTTTTTTCCTCTTTCATGAGACAAGATTTATTTAAAAAAATCATAATGAAAAAGAAGTGAAATTGGTTCTCAACAAAATCCAAGACAGATACATTTCTTCTCTTTTCTTTTCAAGCTTGCACTCAATGTAAGATGATACATAACATGTATTGAGAGTATCAGCATTTGCAACAAATAGGAATTTAACCAGTTGTGCGTCATTTTAATCATTTCCTTGAAGTAGGATTATTGTTCTTTACCATCATTGACATTGCCATCTTCTTTTTCTTCTTCTTCTCCTCCACTTCATGGTACAGCAATTAAAGCTGACCCTTGTCGGATACTGTGTTTAACAATTTCGTAGTGACTTTACGATTTGTTTTTTATGTTTATTTTTTTGGTAGTAGAAATATTGTATTATTTTTATGGGTTGTGGTTTGTATCCTTTTTTTTTTTTTTTCTAGTATTTGCCACATTTTACAATCAGTAATAGCAATCGGTAGGTTTGCTGTTGCTGATTGAAATATATGAAGATGTTTGTATCAAAGATGTTTGGATGGTTTTTAGTGTGAGAATGAGGAGCTTCCCATTGGGATTTTCATCAAGATGGAGAGACAGCCCAATAAAACCATGGCAAAATTTAAATTTTTTTCAACTGCATTTAGAAGAGCTTTTGGCTTTTTGTGACTGCTCTTTTGCTGCCTGATTATTTTTGTAGGAGGTTCTTAAAGGTTAATACAGTCTCTGGAAAAACAAGAGGCTGGATCCAAATACAGCCAGATGCTTGCCAAACTCTATAGTGAATCACAACCCAAAGCGGTTACAGAAGCAAGAGGGACAAGCATTTAATATAGGGAGGGAGTCTGGCAGGGAGGCCCAGTATCCCCCAAACTATTCATGAGTCTGCTAGAAGACATATTCCAGGAATTGAATTGAGATAAGAGATACAGAATCTCAATAAATGGTTAGGTACTTAAGATTTTCTGTTTGCCAGAAGTGTCAACTAGCTACAAACAATGATATGGGAACTATGGGAAAGCTGGCCTATCAATGAACATGCACAAAACACTAGTAATGACTAATAGTATACTACACCAATGAAAATAGACTCCAATGAATTACAATATATGCCTGAATATATCTATTTGAAGCAACGATAGGAATCAGTAAAACAGTGGATATAGAACTAAACTGTAGAATAGCAATAGCATGGGAAACATTTTGGACCCCAAAATTTATTTAACTGGACAAGAATCTAAACCACAAATATCAGAATCAAAGCACTGGTCTTCTGTATTTTTCCAACATTATTGTACGGATGTCAAATCTGGAATATGGAAACACAAGAACATTTCAGTATGTCAAAGGAAGATGTAGAGAAAAGCGCTAGGAATATCCTGTGGAGAAAAACTAAGGAACACTAAAATAAGGGAAATAATTAACTTGGAAGATTCTTCTAACTGAGCCTCCAATGTGAAATTGAAATGGGGAGGCCATATGGCGAAGCTTCAGAGCACTGGGTTGGCATATGTAACTACAATGTGATCACCTCGTATTGGAAAGAAATTCCAAGGAATTCCTGGAATTAGATGAGCAAAGTATTTTAAGACAGAAATAGGAGCCCACTGATCAAGGAGGATAGCAAGAAACCACAGTGACTGGAGAGAGATCCAAAGGAGCCAACTGTAAGTGACAAGTGTGAACATCTAGTGTCCATTGCAAGGAAGTGAAAAAGTGAGTGTAATGCAGGAAAAATCTAGTGAGTACATAAAGGATAAATCTCAAAGATGAAGTGAGACAATAACCACTTTTATAGATTAGCTTCCCACATGAATTCAAAACAAGCTCTCCCTTGCTGGAGGAGGCTGAAGCTCTAAGGGAACAAAATGGCTTTCATTTGTTCATCTTAAAGGGAGGATTTATCACAACAAATCATTAACTTCAGAAACTCCTTCACCAAAAAAGTTCAGGCAGCAACATCAGGGGGTTTTATAGTGCTGTCAGCTGCAAAATGCATTCTAGTCAGAAATATTAACTGAAAATGTACTGATAATATATTTATGTAATTTTTATGCACAGTGAAAGAAAATAATCTAATTCCAATAAATTAGCCTTAATTAATTTTGATTTGATGTATAAGTGTGCATCACAGGTTTTCATTTCATTTCCAGATGTTTTTCCTTGATGATTAGAGATGTTCATAAATAAATGTCTTCTCCAAATAGAATCTATTTCTTTGTAGGATTATTTTCCTCTCTGAATCAGCCAAACAATTTTTCTATGATATTGTAGAGGTGACATTTCAAAAATGTTTTGAGTCCATAATCTTTTAGGGAGTAGGTTACCAATAAACAAGCAAAATACTCTACACTATGGTGAAGTCTCCAAGTTCTATAGTCCCAAAAAGATAACCAAAGCCTCTCTCTTTAAGAACATTTAAATCTGCTATCATGTCTTTTGCTCCTTATCTCATTTTGCTGTAGGTCATTAAGTGGAATGTGAGGAAGAGAGATATGCTACTTCTGTTGCAGAGCTTCTGGTGATACCAGGCTTCCAAGGTCTCTATACTTTGTGAGTTCTAGTTGGTTTAAGTACAATTTTTGCAAGAGTTTTTGCCCACTTCCATTTTATTTCCATGAAAGTAAAATTCTCCTACACCTCATGTACCCTTTCATATAATTTAAAATGTCCCTAATTTTGTATGGTATTTTCAAAGCCCACTTAGCATATAATTTGTTCTGCAATAAATTGTAGCTTCATACTGCTCAAAAGTCTATATCTAACTACCATTCACTGTATTTAAAAAAAAGCATATCAGTAATCTGATTGATTTTCTGTGCCAAATTCCTGGTGGAGGACAATGGATTTTTTGGGGCATAAAAATCCTTAGCATGGCTTCCTTTGGAAGGGAAGTAAAGCCGTTGGTCCTATGTTGTAGATTTACAGCACGTAAAAGAACCTCAAGCCTGATAGAGAGGCCTCTGAGCAAAATTAAGCGGTCTTTCATGCTCAATTTAGAATGGGACGCTGAGAACCACAGCAGTTAAAGAGCATCCATAAATAACACGCTATTTATATTTGTGCCAAATTAATTAATCAAAATGAATAGATAAATAAAAATAAAACAAAAAAATAATTTCTTCTTAATAGGTTAAGCTCATTGGGGTGTTCTCTGAGGCAGCTGGTATGGCATCAGATATCTTTTTCTACAACATCTCCAATGCATTTCTTTCTGTAAAACATGAAATAATTCTTTTGTACAGTGGTATAATTTAGGAATGGTAAACAAATAAAATAAGGAGATATGATACTAGAAGTTTTGAACATATATCTGTAAATACATAAACATATTCACATAATTTAGCTTTATCAAAATGGGGAAATATGTAACATTTTTTTCTTTCAGAGAAAATGTTTGGATACATTGGGCTAGCAGATGTCACTAGACGAGTATAAGCACATAGTTCTTCTGTTTGCATTTTGTCAGATATGAGAAAATGTTACTTTGCACAAGGGTAATTTTTTCTATTCTATATAGTAATTTTCCTCATTGTGGCTAAATTTGTAGCATGGATCATAAGAGGCTTAATGGGGAAGATGAAATAAAGACTTGCATTGAATCCGTACTTATCAATGAAAATGATGAAAGTGACTTTTGTACATGGGAAAATGATGACAACGAAAGACTTGCAAGTACGTGCAAAAGTGACCTATCAACCAGCAGTGGTAATGAGCCAGAGCGCATAGACACACTGCTGCCAATGGACTTCTGTGATGAATCATGACATAGAACCTCCAAGTAGCATTCCAGTTTATCAAGGGACCAGTGCTTCCTTCCACCTTTGATGCTGAAATCTCACCAATGAAAAGAATTATTATTAATATAATTGAATTTATGACAAGGCTTCCAGTCATGGAGCTCAAAGAAAACTGCAGAATTCTCCACCTCAAAAATAATCCCATTTTTACTTTCTCTATAGGCACTATGTACATAGTGTATAGAGAATGTATTGCACTCCACCAAAAAATTCCATACAGAGATTTCACCGGAAATATATGTTTTAGGGTCCCCTGTGTGTGTGTGTCCACGTGTCTGTGAACAAGATAACTCAAAAACGAAAAATAGGTAAATTACCAAACTTGGTATTTAAGTTTAGTATCTTCCAGGGATGCGACACAAAGATTTTGAGAAAAATCCCCCCACCCCCAACTACCCTTTACATGGAACTTTTATCAATAAAATTTTGATTTTCTCAAAAATGGCTCTAACGATTTTGATTAAAATTTCATATATTAAAGATATTTACCTGACAAATAAAATGTATATCTTGAATTTTCTGGGAATAGCCTCTGAAGAGTAGTTTATTCCGGATGAATTTTACTAAATTTTGAATAACTGGTAAACCATAAGAGATGGACAAAAACTTACTACACAAAAAATATAGAGCAAGTTAAAACACACAATTTATGTTATATACATTTTTTTGTGGAGTTCATCGTTTTTGTGACATTCCTTATTTTTGGTTTCTGCTATGAAAAACTTGTACATTTCTCATACAGGAATTTGTCAACTGCTGTCCATACAAACAAAGGAACTTCAGTGACATAGCAACCAGCTTTTGATTATCATTTTAACCTATGGTACTCCCTTATTTCACCTCTACTTACAAGGAAGCAATAATATGGCTATTTCTGCTAATGTTTTACTGATTAGCATGAAGTTAATAGAAGAATAATTTGTTGCAGGGATATAGAGAAAGTCATGTGAATGGTACACATCAGATTTTTCTGCTTGGTCTGATCCTACAATAGCAGATATAAATGCATTTTGGGAGTAATTATCAATATGGGGCTGCATCCAAAGCCAGATATTAAAAACTACTTTTCTAAGTTTTGGATAAAAAATTCCAAATTGGTGATGTGTTTTCCAAGGATGACTGGCTGTGATTCTGGAAAATTGGATTTCACTGATGAAGATCCCCAAATAAGAAAAACGGAAAAAGCATACCCAAGCAAACCAATGCTTGACAAAATAAATTCTAAATGTCAGTTGCACTATTCACCAGCTAAGCATATATTGGTGGATGAAAATACCATATCATTCAAGGGTAGGGTATCTTTCAAAGTTTACAATCTAATGAAATCTGTGAAGTTTGGATTGAAAGTATTTTATTATCAGACAGTACAGATGGTTATATATATTTATTTGGATAAGGAGGAAAATTCACAAGAAACAGCTCTGCTGAAGACAGTGAAGGTGTGATCTACAGGATATTATATTTATACTGATAGATACTACACATTGTCACAGCTAGCTGAAGAGCTACTGAAGATGGGAATGGTTACTGCAGGAACAGTCATGCCAACAAGAACGAGTATGCCTAATGAATTGAAAAAGCTACAGTCATTGATAAGGAAGAAAGGCGATATCTTTCCATCAGCAAGAATAATTGATAATTGCTTGGAAAAATAAAAGAGCAGTAGTTATGTAGTCCACTTTGCACAAAGGAAGCAAAGCTGATATGGTTCCTGTTTAGTCAAAGTTTCCAAATCAACCTCCTCTTGTAAAGCTGGTGTATGTGTGTGTAGTACAGTAAATATGCTATAAAACGGCGCATAGTCCATCTCTCAGCCACGTACTGTACACTTGGCTATCAGTTGCATGGCCCATCACCCAGTGACATATGTGTGGATGTCAAATAAAATCTCAAATCACATTAATAATTATCAGAATAAACACAAAACATACCTTATCACAGGAGATATTGGAAATGTCATCCATCTGCATCAATATACCTATGGCATCTTCTGAGGAAATTTTCATTCACATGCATTAGCTTAGCTTCGGATCTTAAAAAGAAATTTTTAAACCGAAATAAAAAAATAAAAAATTCAAAGATAGGTAAAGGTAAAAATCTCCTTCATGCTAAATATATCAGTTATCATTCTGATACCGGATCTAGCAATAATTTCTGTCCTGATATTTTGTTTTAATTCTTCTAATGTGTGCGGCTTAGTTTTGTATACTTTATTTTTCAAGTTGCCTCAAAAATAAAAATTGCATGCCGTAAGATCAGGGGATCAAGCAGGCCGCAAGCCCTTAATACTAAATTTTCACAATAAACTGTAATGATTCATCACCTGTATGTGTGGTGGCAGACTCCTGCTTTAAATATCCAGACCAACATTCAATGTCTGTTCAAAACATGGTACCAGTATATTTCTGCATTTATTTAAAAAATGTGTTCCATTCACATGACTTTCTCTACATCTCTGCCACAAATTATTGTTAAGAAGCTTATGCCTCTATTTACTTTATGCTAATCGAGAAAAAATTAGCAGAAATAGTCTTATTACTTGTTTCCTTGTAAGTAGAAGAGAAATAAGGGGGTACCATAGGTTAAAGTGATAGGCGAAAGCTGGTTGCTATGTGAAATCAAAAACCAGTAATAACTCAAAAACGATCAACTCCATGAAAAAAATGTGTATAATATAAATTGTGTGTTTTAATGTGCTATACATTTCTTGTGAAGTAAGTTTTTATCTAAGTATTACGGTTTAGCAGTCATACAAAATTCTGTAAAATTCGTCCAGAATAAAGTAGTCTTCAGAGGCTATTCCCAGAAAATTCAAGATATGCATTTTGTTCGTCAGGCAAATATCTTTAATATATGATATTTTAATCAAAATTGTTATAGCCATTTTTGCGAAAAGCAAAATTTTCAAAAAAAGTTCCATGTAAAGGGCAGTTTTTTGGTGGGGGAATTTTTCTCAAAATCTTCGTGTCGCATCCCTGGAAGATACTAAACTTTAATACCAAGTTGGTATTTTACCGACTTTTAGTTTTTGAGTTATCGTGTTCACACGCACACGCGCACGCACACACACACACACACACACATACACGGACCTTTTTGTGAAAATGCTTTCTTTGGATGCAGGGGACCCTAAAACATATATTCCGGTAAAATCTCAGTATCAAATTATTGGGTGGAGTGCAATACCTTCTCTATACACTATATACATAGTATGTATAGAGAAAGTAAAAATGGGTCCTATTATTCTGTATCCATTTATTGCGCACCATACCCCAATTTTTTAATCATGCAAAGGAGTTTCATGAATGAAATGGGGTTTGTCTGTGGAATAATATTGGTTGTGTTGTGATGACACCTGCCCATGTAAATGAAATCATGCTTAGTTCCTGAACAACATTATTCATGGATTGATTGTTCCATCATTAACAATCCTCAATCCAGTTACAGAAATTTACCTGGCTCTAGTGATCACATGGTAACAATTCCTGGACAAGAGTAACCATTTATAGTTTGAGGTTTAAAAGTTTTCTTACTCTCCATGCTTGAAGCTTTCAAAATATCAGTTTCTTGTGCAAGGTGCCTAAGAGATTTTTGAGGCGACCTTTCTAATCTTTCTGTGATTTTGTTTAATTTCTGCTCCAAAGCACATGCATGTTTACCTTTCTTTTCTATCACAAATTGATCCTGTCTCCCTGAATCTATTTATAAGCAAATGGACTGCCTCTCTACTTGGAACACACTTGCCAGGAAATTAAGTTTCAAATTGTATTACAACTTCTTTACAAGATGATATAAGCACATATGTATTGAACATAAACACCCATAGTATTACAGTGTACTGCATTCCTAATGTTTAGAAGTGTTAATGAACTAGACTAGAACAGAAGTAAGACTAATACAGGTGTGATGACAGAATGGGTGTAGGACTCGTGCGCAGGGAAATGCAGTGAAGGTTACATGGGCCAGCTACTGGTGGCCAAGTTTTGTAACAAACGTACTGTAGATTACACAATAAAACATAGGAGGAGTTGACAGAAGTGATCATTTCATCTCTTATGAGGTCTGTGAAGTGGTACAGAATAATGTTTTTCTGGCTGCTTGAAGTATCTATTGTAAATTCTTACATTTTTTACAGCATAGTCCAGATAGAGAATGGAAAAAAGCCAATGCAACACATGAAGTTCAGAAAATGCCTGGTAGAAGCCCAGGTTTTTGAGAGGAAGCTGCCATGAGGACAGACATGTCTGGGCAAGGAAGACCATCATTTGTACCTCCAGAGTAAAAACTGAGTGGACTTTTCCATTTTATGACCAGAAAGGAAAGGCTCCTAAGGAAGATGTGCTCTGTCTTGCGAAAGATGCTAGAAAAAAACATGTGAACCTTGTGAACCTTGCCTATATCCAGATACTGCTTTGGAGCTTACCATATGCAAAAATGTTTCAGTATTACATTATAAGAACAGAGTACCTAATGTTCCTGGAGATATGGTAAAGCTTTGGTTGTTTTGGTAACATATGTCACTTTTCATTGACGCAAATGCAGCCTCAGTAGAAAATGCTTCTAATAAAAAGAAATTAGATAACTTTATGGATGTTTTTATGCTTGCTCATGGATTTTCAGTAATGTAGTGCACAAAATAGTTCAAAAAGTGCCTGCATGTTTAAAATATTTATCTTTTAAAATACTTGAGAAAATTGTGAAAATAATTATGCCTTGGAAGGGTTAAATTTGAATTCTGCAGATAAGAAAATGGGCTGTTGTTACTGAATTTAACAAGTTTTTGCTGTTAGTTAGGAAATCAAAATAATGTTCTGTATATTTTTCAGCCCAGAAGAGGACACATTCTTTCTCTACAAACTATCTTACATGTGGTATGTAGTAATTGGTTTTATTGTGACAATGGTGGTAGGCATACTGATAAGTATTATAGTCGACAAGATATGGAGTTCTTCAAAAACTGACCCAGATCATGATTTATTTACACCAGTTGTTCAACGTTTACTTACCAGAAGACAGAGGACTAGAGGCCTTTTTTCTAATGCAGCAGTAAGTAAAAATATTTTACTGATGCAGTTAAAATGTATTATATTATTTTAGTATACAAGAATGGTATAACATTTAGTTGTCAAATTAAAACTTTTATAATGCTTAAATGCTGTAATAGTAACTAACTTAATATCCATTCATAAAACCTTTTCTGGTTGTTTTGATAGGCATTAAGTCTGTATTTTTTTTTAACACAAACTCATTTCAAATAGCATTTAGGCAAAAATTCATTTGTATGGCAAAATACAAAAAAGCATGCAAAAACCAAGCTTGGCTTGAAACAATATGGCAGTTGGATGCAATTCTTCTTGAGTGAGAGAGAAAGTGAGAAAAGCAAGTGATAAAATATAAGCAAACAAATTTGTTGTTTGGCTGGTCCTGTAGCTCAATCAGTAGAGCACCTGCCCATGAGCAAGGGTTCTTGGATTTCATACCCAGTTGGAGAGTGGGAATTTTTATGTAGTCAAGATTATCCTACATCTTCCTCAGAGTCTGGAAGTATTAACGTGTGCATGCGTGATTTTGTTTAAAGGCCACTAATATGGCCATTGCAGTTAAAGGTGATTGATGTATTTTAATAAAAAATATTATGTTGAAACAAGATTTGGAGGAACTTAATAGGTAATAAAGAATAATTGAGAGTATCATTTTCCCCATGAAAAACAAATATTATATTCAAGTGGTATTTTTACTTGAATAGGTTCTAATTCTAAAATTTCAAATATCAAAAGGGATTTTCTTGGATTAGAGCTCTTTCCATAAATTTCCAATGGTGGTGGTGGTGGCAACATTGCAATGGAAATACATGTTTTGAGATCCCTGAATCCAAAAGAAGCATTTTTACAAAAATATGCTAATAATATGTGTATTAATTGTATAACTCAAAAATAAAATGTTGGTTAAATACAAAACTTGATATTCAACTACAGTCCTCCAAAGATGAAACAAAAAGATTTTCAAGAAAATTATTACATCACAAATTACAAACTATTCTTTAAATGGAAAATTCTTTCATATTTTTGTTTTTCTCAAAAACACACTATCAATTTTAATAAATAAATATATACATATATATATTGTATATAATATTTACATTATAAGTAAAATGCATTTCTTGAATTTTATGCAAATAGCCTGTGAAGTCCTCTTCATCTGGAAGGAATTCTATAATTATGTATATCTGTTAAAACATGAGATAAGACACAAACTTAGGTACTTAAAAAATATAGTAAATCACTGTAAAACACAATTTGTTTCAAACAAATCTTTTTGTAATTATTGTCACCATTTGGTTAATTCTTACAGTGTTATGGAAATAGTGTGGTGTTTCAATGTTAGCACATAGTGACTTGCCTTTAAGTATTTGAATATTGCTTTGACTTCCTTTATCCCCTTACATCTGCAGTGAAATGTGTATTGAAAACTATTCTTAAATTTTTATAAATTATCTAGGTAGAAGAATAATTTTCATTAAGAATAGTCTATAGCTATATATAAAGTTTTGATATATTCTGTTCATATGACTTTCTCTACCTATTCTGTAACACACTATTCTTACAAAAGCTTATCCTTCTACTTCATACCAGTGGTGGCTGATGGTCTAAGCTCTAGGTGAAACTCTTATCACAAAAAATTACATGCTACATATCTATTTCTTATAAATTAGCTCTTTGTCCTTTTTGTTGGTATGTTTCTCAATTATGTCAAGCTGACAAGGCTGCAAGACCAACAAAACAGTTTTTCTATTTAATAACTGTTATTCGTCACTTGTATTCATTGTATCACAAATATTTAAAGTGCTTTTTGTAACATTTTGCACCTTTTTTTCCCCTCTTTTTGTACAAACAAGTTAAGAACATGGGTTAGTCTTTTTGTTAATAGCACATTCTTTTATTTATTTTTTTATAGCGTAATGTCCTTTAACCTGGTTGGTCATATTGGACGATGTATGAAATCAGTGAAATGATGCTCAAATGATCTTGAGGTCCTAGGAGTTTAAAGTTTTTTGATATTCATCTTCTAAGAATAAGGGAAAACCTGTAAAAACCCTATCAGGGCAACTCAAGCTAAGGAAGATTCGATCTCAAGACCTCTTGAATATCAGTAGACACTCTATCTCTACACTACCAAGTTTTGCATATCCCTTTTATTGCAATAATTTCTCTACAAAAATGATGTGTGTAATATACTAAATATTATATCATTTTGCGGATTCATCTTTTTGTTTACTTTAACTGAGCAAAACAGTAGATGAAAATAAAAAAGCTAACTTATGGAGCTAACTTCAGTAAAATAAAAATACAACTGGCAACTAGATATTCAAATGCACAACTACTTTACAATATTTTAGACTGTTCATGTAATTTTTACCAGAAATATCAATAAACCAATGGGTTATCCGCTGCAAGGGGCTGTGTTGTTTACTAAGTTCTGTACCATTAGCTGCACCATAATCTCAAATAAGTTCTTTTTGGTAACACATGGAACCGTAACTTCTGTTTCATTGTTATGGTAACAGTGTATAAACATACAGCTACATATCCATTGACAAAAAATAACTACAAACCCACAGAGCTTTGGCCTCCCATTGCTCCTTTTGCCCCTCTTCAAGGCCAGGAGGCAAGTAGCACCCATTCCTTTTTCCCCTCACGATATGTATCCAATTAGTTGTTTGGTTACTTGAACATACAACATCGTATTATACACCTATATTTAGATTTAAGACAATTAAGAATGACTGAAGTGGAACTTCACCATCATTGCTTCATGATAATCAAGATAAACATTAGCAATGAACTTATTACTTAGTTCCTTATTAGTGGGAGAGCCATTTGAGAAAATCAAAATTTTCAAACATTTTTCCATGTAAAGGGTAGATTGGAATGGGGGATTTTCTTGAAAACCATTGGAAGATGTTGAACATAATTATTAAGTTTGATATTTAACCAATTTTTTCATTTTGAGTAATATTTTGAAAGACACCGATTTTTCTAAAAATGTTTTTTTTTATATAGGGGTCCCTAAAATGTGTATTTCCAGTGAAATCCCAGCATCAAATTTTTGGGTGGATTGCAATACCTTCCCTACCTATATACTATGTGATAAATAAAGAAAGTAATGAATACTAGTGAGTAGAAAAATCAAATGAATGTAACTTCAGTTATTTTTTATAAACTAATTCTTAATGTTGCTCTGTTTTTAGGATGTAAGGAATGCAAATGGAATTGAAGTGATCAAAGTCAGTCCTGAATTTGATCGAAGATCTATAACATCTGAGAAACACAAATTATCAGAATCATCTGCATTATAATGATGAAGGTTGTGAAGATAAAATACATATTTATGTTAGCAGATAATAGGATGAAGAGTGTTATGTGATCGTGTATATACCTATATATGCATCTACCAAGAATGTTAATGGTAGCAACATCATCACTGTGAATGAGATGTTAATACATTGTATAAACTGTAGAGTATGTCACATCAAAAACTTAGACAGGTTATGTACATCTTTCCTATTTATTGTATTACTCACCAGTCTCTTGATTTGTCTACCATGTTGACCCAAGTATGTTTGTGCATAATTATTACACTGGAGGAGCTCTGAAATAGAATGCATTAGGTCCAGTTGCAATCAATTTGGTGTACATTTATATGCTTGTAATCAAAAATATCTGGATAGTTACTGAGAACAATGTTTTTAGTATGTAGTTGTAGTGAAGCTACCTATTGTATTGCATACAAATGAGCATTTATAGTAAGAGCAAAAACTAGAGGAAGCTCAATGGGGTGTTCTTTGGATATCACAATTTCTAACGTGTTCAAGAACTTGACTATTGCAAATGTCACAATCAACCAAGAACACTATGGAACAGTGGCAAAATACTGTATGTGTTTTCGGGCTTTAAACCATGTGGTTTTTTGGTGGTACACTGATATCAGGTGCATTTTCAGGATGCTGAATGACTTAGGTATGACTGAATGACTTTAGTAGATCCTGTTTAAATCATTCTACTTCCTGATTTTGGAGAGGTTTCTCCCAAAATGTTAGTGTTTCACCAACTATTTGTCTGCCTTAAAGTTAAGAACAACTACAGTATACACCTTGCTGGAAAGCTTCAACTCATACTTCAGTGCCAAAGTGTTTGGTTTAATGAATCTTGAACTGATGTGGCATTCCAAAGAGAGAGCGTGGATTTGGAGAATCTCTGGTGAACAAAATTTAAGATGGGACTTAGAAAGCTAGAACCAGACTGGAAAATTCAATGTTAGAATGGGATTCAACCATGGATCTTCCAGTTTCGTTCAGTTGCCCTTACCAACTGAGCTACCTTGGCAACATACTGACAATATTAAATTTGGCAACTGACTTACATTTTTCCTGGTAAGCACAAGATGTTAAATTCAATTTGCATTTATATACCGTAATGGCGACTTACTATCATGAGTATTTTAAGTTTAACCAAGTATTAGAAAAATCAGTAAACCAGAAGATCCTTGGCATGAACTTTTTAGTCTGATCTTGGTAGGCTTCTTGGTGGGAGAGGGGAGACTAGTTTCTGAGAACAAGTACAATGATGGTTTTGGCCTGGTCAAGATATGATATAAACCTAAGAGTACATTTATTGCATACTTTTTAACACCAACTGTTCATTACATAATAAAGATCAACATCAGTATGTGCCCTCTTTATGAAGAATAAGTTACCACCGGTAGACTATTTCAACTTTCTCTACTTAGCGCAATAGTACACAGATAGAGAAGGTATTGCATTCAACCCAAGATTTCACTGGAAATACATGGTTTAGGTCCCCTGTACCCTAAAAACAGCATTTAGAAAAAGATCAGTGCATGTGTTCCTGTGTCTATGCACATGATAACTCATAACAAAAAGCCAATAAAATACAAAATTTTAATTTTTGAGGAAAGTCCCCCCATTCCAAACTACCCTTTACATGCTGCAAAAAATGTTGACAATTTTGATTAAAATACTATATTAAAGCTATTTACAGGACAAATAAAATGTATAACTTGAATTTTCTGGGAATAGCCTCTGATGACTTCTTCATTCTGGATGACTTTTGCATAACTGGTAAACCGAAAGAGATAGACAAAAATTTACTACACAAAAAATGCAGATCTCATTAAAACACACAATTTATGAAGTGTACATTTTTTTCATGGAGTTGTGAAGTTCTTTGTGATTGGCTTAAGTTTTAAAATACTTAAATACTTTTCTCATATGAGAATTTGTCAACTCTTGACTATGTAATGAAACAAATTTCAATCAAATAGGAAAGATTTAACTATCACTTTAGCCTAGAGTACTCCTTTTATGTTCCTCCTAATTACCAGGAAGCAAGTAATAAGACCATTTCTGCTAATGTTTATTTTGATTAGCATAAAGTAGATAGATGAAAATCTTTTTAACAAAAATAAACATGACAAAAGTCATGTTAATGGAACACATCAATTTTTTTTCTCCTGATCACAGGTATGTTTGCAAGAGTAGAGCTGTCGTAAAGATAAAGTTTAGGTCATCCCATATTTCTTGCCACTGACATAGAAAGATGCATTTTAGATACGAGTCCAGATACTTTTGGTTGCATAATGTATGTTTTGCATTCAGCTACAAATATTATTTGGAACAGTTCAAATTTATTACTGTGAATACTGATAAGTAAAAAGAAAGTCTTCTCAGAATTATGCAGTTATTACTGTGAATGAAGTAGAATGTATTATATCCCTACATATTTCCACTTGTATTCAGCAAAAAATCAAGTGTATGCTGTGATCGCTTATCAGAATTGAATGCTGTATAACAGCCTTGATAACTCATATTCTTAAATATTTGTTTCTAATTTTTTCTCAGTAATGTCAAACAATTTGTGTAGTTGCTTTAAATACAGCTTTCTTTTGTGTTGAAGAAATAAATGAAATAGAAAGCGTATATTTCTACCAATGTACCAGATTTATAATATATAATTATAATATATGATACATACTAGTACATAAGGCAATGTGAAGCTGGAATCTGTAAACTTACCTGTACTCTGGATTGTTTAAGCTGAATCTTTAATTTATAGAAAGCTGTTACTTAAATATTAGCAATGAAACTGTGCACACAACTCTGTCCAGGCGAGCCTTATATTCTGTTTTTAATGACAGAATAGATGGCTACTCCTTTTGCTCCATAAACTTAAGTGCATATGACTTTTACTCATCTTTGAGAAGTGTCTAAAGGCAAAGCTTTCAAGATGACTGCATTTTGAACATCTTTTATAGATAAGCTTAAAAATTTTATTTGACTTTTTTTCTATTAAATATAAGCTTATTAGATTTCTATTAATTTCTTCTATTAATTAATGATTTCTTCTTGGGATGTCCAAAACTTACTGGTTGGTTGACATCTGAAAAGAAATCATTAATAACAAGCACCAGGAAAGTCCTTCTTCCATTTATTTTAATTTGTTTTATTAATTTGCTACTTTAAATTATCAAATCTTTTTAGTGAAAATAGATCGAAAATAAAAACAGTCTTAACTTTTTATTCCTAGGCCCAGGTTTTATGAGATAAAATTATTTACAAACTAAAATGATCCACTAATAATATTTAATTCCTTGCAAATGTATTAAAAGGTGTTAAACCAGAGAAGTTACAGAAATGAGCAATTTTTATCCGTTCAGTTTTTGTTTCTTGGAGGTACCCATTCCTTGGGGAAAAACGTAAACAAATATTTGGCCTATATTCTCTTCACAAAATGAACTCTTGGTTGTTAGTTATGTTTAGTGCAATCTTTCACACAGACACTTGTAGCCTTGGAGTAGACAAAGTTCAATGTCAGTGCCTGGCATGTTACCACACAGCATTCACATGGCTGACTGAAAGACAGGCATTAAAACACCATTCCAATGAATAGAGACCCTATGAAGAGTAAGCAGACACAGTGGTATTTTTTATTGCTGATGTATTTTATTGCATTTACAAAGGTTCACTGTTACATCATTGTGACAGTGACCCTTTGTAAGTGCAATAAAATATAGGCTGAGTGCTGTTTGTAAATTTCTATGCAGGTAATTATCCTAATAATACAAACTTCTTTTCTGAGAAAAAATGTTGTCGTACATTTTTATTACATCTGTATTGAGATGCTACAAGAATTCTATCTGTCAAGAAAACATATGATTTGTGTTGTAAATGCATAACTTCAGAGTTTCTCATTTAGTATTTTAATTGTATAATGCCCCCTGGGTTAGAGGCATTCATCAGAAGTTAATACTCACTCTGGTTAATGCCTACTCATCCTTTCATATATTGGGTAGGTGGATGAATGGATGGTTAATATGTGTGAACTGTAAAAAATTTAGTATTAAGATAAATGCATTTTTAGTTTGAAAATCCCCATAATCTTGCTGCTGTGCTTTTATGCTGTTATTTAATAACACATGTTGCAGGTATTAATTAAAGTTTTATCAAAATACTTGAAAGTAACTTTTTAACATAAGATTACAAAAGCTGGCTTAAGTTTACAAAATATGCATGGAAATTGGTTTTGTGTACTTTATGACTCATTAAGATTTCTATTCTATTATACTACTATAACTTCTTCATTTCTTTGTAGCAGTATTTTAAGAGTACAGAGTGAACAGACCTCATAACAATCATCTATTTTGGAAAATATGTCATTAAAATGTTTGAGACCAAAATATTTATAACTAAAGCACATTAAACTTTCACTTGATCTTATTTCATCAATCAGAATTAATCAGAAGTGTAGTCAGTGGCATATCTTTTAAAATTGCAAATGGTAATGGGGTCCAATAGGGTATCAGTAGACGGTGCCCTTCAAACAAATACCTTTTCTAAGAAATATTTTTGTTAACTAATGCTCTTTTAAGGATAAAAGCATACAAAAAGAAATGTAACCAAATCCCAAATGTATGAATAGCAATGCTATTCATATAAGAAATGTTACAAAAAGAAAATTAAGATTAATGTTGACAAAGGAAGATAGATGGCAATGTTTAATATGAGAGTTGTTTGATAAGTCTAATAAAAAAATAACAATTCACCTTACCTCTCAACAAAATCTCCTTTAAGGGATATACACTCCAGAGATCTTCCCCCTTTTTCATCCTGCCAGAAAAAATAGGTTCTGTCAAACTCTGCAAGATACTTATTGACTGTGACTATTACTTCCTTGTTTGATGAAAATTTCTTCCCATCAAACCAAAGTTTCAAGTTAGGGATCAGAAGGAAGTCACTTGGGGCTAAGTCTGGTGAATAGGGTGTATTAATTTCATTACATGCTAATTCATGAATAGGAGCATGAATAGGTTTAGAAATTAGTTGACTCTCCTTCAGCCGGATGAGTAACCAACTTAAAACCCAGTTCATGAACTTTTGCCCTTGTTATTGCTCTTGTGTGCAATGGTGCATTATCCTGGTGAAAGAGCACTTTCAGTTGTTCAGCCAACCCAAGTTTCAAACAATCCAACAATGAAACATAGTAGGGTCCAGTTGTGGTTCTACTTTTTCCAACTATCTATGAGAATTATTCCTTGGGAATCCTAAAAACAGTCCCCATCACTTTACCAGCTGACAAAATGGTCTTTGCCTTCTTCAGTGCAATTTCACCATTCTTTGTCCATTGATTTGATTTGATATTTTGACTCTGGTGTATAATGATGCATCCAAGTTTCATCAACAGTCACAAATCGATGCAAAAAGTCATATAGACTGCAATTAAACATTGCCAGACACTGTATTGAAATGTTGTTCCGGATGTTCTTTTGGTTAATTGAGAGCAAACGTGGCACCCACTTCTTACACAGCTTCTTTATAGCCTATAGTCACAGCAATCTCAGAATTTTTATTTGGCGATCTTGCATTATCATATCATGAATTTTGGCAATGGTTTTGTGTGGTGACCTCAATTGGACAGCCGGAGTGCACTTTGTATTCAGTGTTTGTCTGGCCACATTTAAATTCATTATTGCAAAAGTAAATGGACTTCGGTGATTATGCAGAGTCCGTGTAAACTTCATCCAATTCTGTTTAGATTTGTGTGGCACTCCAATCCTTCAAATGCAAATGTTTAATATCAGCACGAAACTAGGTTTTCTCCATTTTAAATCGCAGTCAACACATTGACCAATTCAGACAGCTTTCACCAATGAATTGTATGCTATACATTGTTGAAATTTTTTATATGGTCCTTTGAATAATCAAGCTTATCTGTCATGTAGCTGCAACAAAGATATTCCATTTTTTCATAGAAATTGACCAGTCTTATCAAACCAACCTCATTCAGTGACAACTGAATGCTTTGTTTTTTTTTTTTTTTTCTTTTTTGACTAATAAAATAAGCATACTTTACTTCTACTATGAATAGTGTTGTGTTTCTTAAATGAGGAAGTTGTGTAGGCGAACGTGATTTAAATTTTGGTGCTGTACTGCCTATCACTGTTGCAATATTTTTAGGTTTTTGCTGCTCATGTACAAGCTACTGGATAGCTGCAGCCTAACCATAACAAAAATAGACATATACTTTATAATTGAATGTTATGTGTGATCTTGTTCAACTTGTGCATTTCAGGTTTCTAAATAACTAAAGCCAGACAATTCAAATATAACAAATAATAGGTTAATAAAATATTATGTTACTTTAAAATGCATATTTAAGAACACCTCACTATTTCATTCCAAACTAAGTTGAAAGAATAGCAGATTTTTGTGTAGGCAGTAATGATTTTGGAACACATACTCTCCATCTAGATTCTTCTGCTATGACATCCATTAATGTAGAGCTGCAAACATATGACTAACAAAATCCATGTCAGTGCAGTGCCAACATAACAATAAGTGCCACAATTCAAAACCCATTTTAGCATGCACTCAAGCTTAGTGTATGTGTAAATAAACTGATTTTTATGCAATTTATTTTTAGTAACTCTCAATGAATTCACCAAAACATGCACTCTGTTAGCTCTAGGTTATTGTGTGTGTAAACTGATTTTTGTGTAGTTTGTTTTTAGAAATTTCCTAGCAGAGGAATCTGGAGGGAACCAGGATTGAGGAATACTATAAAGGTATATCACAACTAGGAGTGGCATTTTTTACTTTAACGAAAAGTATTAGATTATATTCATCTCTTTAAGGTCCACACACTCATTTATTGCCACTAAGTTAGGCTGCACACAGAATTTTCACATCCTCAGCATGCCATTTTATTGAATCAGCACTGCCATAAATGATAAATGAAAGGAATAAGAAGCAATCAAAATTGCATCAAACTAGCAATTTTCAATCCCCATTTTGGTTGGCAATGAAATTGCACATGCATAATATCTTCTTAAATTTTGGCTACCAATTTTACTGTATAAGAAAATGTTCCAAATAGGGCAGATGATACCAAAGAATTGACAATTGCTCCGACATCACTTAACAAGGAAAGTCATTATTTTTAGTGCACTTTAGTAGGATTTCAAATCATGACCACATATGGTAAAATAGCCAAAATCTTTTAATTTTAGCAATATTGTCAAAATATAATGGATATTAACAAGAGTTTAATTTTGATTCATTTTATGAAATAATAAGGCATAAAAAGTATAACAAAAACATACCTATATATAGTCTACACTAGCACATCTGGATGTTACATCGGGATGAAGCACTTGACAAAATAAACTTGAGTAAGCAAACTATGCTCTCGGTATTGTGATTGCATATGCTCAAAAACTTATTGCATAAATCCTTTATTCATTGTTACAGATAAACTTTAAAGGTTCAAAATGCATGCTCAAGTTTAAAAAAATTTGTTTGCAGAAACTTGTGTGAACAAAATTTGCAGTTGCTCACAGAAGTCCCACTAGCTTTGTGTTTGTATGTAATTCTTATGTTAAGTTTTAGTAATGTTTTTTTTATATATATATAATAACTAACTCCATGGCACGACAGCTCACGGGGAACCTTGGCCTACCGCCCGGCCGCTGTGTCCCCCATCTCGGTCCACTACAGACGTCATGGATGGGGTGCAGTATTGGAGGGTGAGACGTGGTCAGCACCTCGAGTCCCCCTGGCCGGTTAATGCGGTCCTCACGACCTGGAGCCGCTACTTCTCCATCAAGTAGCTCCTCAACTGGCACCCCAGGGACCTTACGAGGCTGAGTGCACCCCGTGCCAAGTCTCCCAGCGGGGGAAAAATCCCCACGCCGGTACTGGGGATCGAACCCAGGTCTCCCGCTTGGCAAGCAGCAACGCTACCACCGCGCTAAGGAGACGACCTATATATATATATATTTTTTTTTTGTAGTTCAACGTCCATGAGCTTAAATTTAATAGACATTTTTTTTCTCGGGATAAGGAAAAGTTCAGAAACAAAAAAAAAAAAGATCATATCTGGGTAACTCACCCTAAGCAAGATTCGAACTCACGACCTGTTGGATGTAAGGCAGACATGTTACCCCTACACTACCCAGGTGGGCAAGTAATGTTATATAATAAAATGCCAAAAAAGTATTTTCAGGAGTTTATGAAACTTTTTTTTTTTTTTTTTTTGGTATAAAATCCTGTAAAACAATAATTAAAAAATCATGCTGCTTTCTTGCAGGATATATTAAATGGATTAATACATATAGTAAGATCTTGAGGGCAGTAAGATGATTGTCTACAATATTACATTCTTATGCTTTTCTATTCATTGTTTATGAATGCTCTACAGTTGAAAAGTCTCCAACTAAGGTCAAGCAGTGCCAGATAGGGGAAACCTTCTTTGTCTGCCATCCTTATAACTATGTATGCAAAGTCTAAGGATATTGTTTTTTTTTTAGCAATTGTATTGTTTTACCCACTTCTCGTTCATGTTATTATTGTTATTGCAGACATGGAATATAATCATATTTGATAAATGAATTTACCATTTAAATCTTACCTGGTAATTTCTTCCTTTTTGTTTGTTATCTGTTCAACTCATGCAGCAGCTAAGTAAGTTAACAATATTTTTAAGATCAACAACCAGTCCAGGATATTAGATCAGCCAGCATGGTATATTGATGATTTGGCTACAGTAACTGCCATATTAGTAGGTGTAGCTACTAATTTATTTTTTTCTAAATACTATATTTTGTTTTCTGTTATCATTGAAAAAATAGTATGCAATACTTGTGCATTAAGTGTAGTGGAGAATCTTGGAAGTAGAAAATACTTTTTGTCACTCTCCAATATCGCACTTATGCAGGCTTGCCTCTTAACTCAGAACATATACTTTACACACCCACAACTGCCTGCATAGTGAGTTGTGGTTCTATTGTGTTTAATAGTTGAGCATAAATGTGCATTGTTCAGTAATTCAAAATTTTAAAGCAATTTTTTTTTTAAATAGTGAAGTTAGAGCGTGTTACCAGTTGTTTTCTTGTTAATTCTGAAATACTTCACTGTATACTTCCTGCTGATATTTGAATTATAAAATCAATCCTAAACATTGATAGCATTATACACTATAACTCACCTCTCTACCTTATATTATTAGGAAATGTAATTCAACTGTTTCATTTGCTGATATTTGCTGTGTTGTAAGATTGTTCATATGTGCTTAAGGAACATGTTATAAAGTTCAGCATTAATTGTTATAGGAATCATTGAAGCATGGGCTGGAACAATGTTATAACTAGCATTAAGAAAATTTATAATTAGCATTAAAAGTACTTTGGTACCCATAATTCTCTTTAAACTCTCAGATTCATCTAAGTTGTTCCCATTGTTAACATTTTACAGTCTACACATCACTCATATATTTACCATTAAAAATGGCAGTGATATAAACATTTGTTCTGTGGAACAACATTGTGCAAGCAGACAGAATTGTTATTTTGCATTTTGGTTGGAATATTATGAAAGTATAATATGTTTAGTAACAGTATATTTATGGTACATTTTTAAGGTGAATTCATTTACTATTGTTCTATTGTATTTTGGATTATAATATTTAATAACATCTTTTATTGAGAGAAAATGACAATACAAATATATTTCAGAGAAGAGTTTACTATGAAAAGTCATTTATGTCAAATGTCATGAATTTAAGGAAAACTGTATGCCCCTGTAATGCTCTCATTAAGGATATATTAGTAGTGCAATAAAGACTACAAAAGGGTGACACAAAGGTCACAAGGTTACAATGGTGTTTCACCACCTGATTAGAATTCTCTAGTAGATCTTTAAGGACATTTCTAACAGTGTATATTCCATACCAGCATCTCTACACTTCTCTGCGTTTCCACATGATGCTTTTGCTTTTTACCTTTATTTAGATATTTTAAAGATGATGATAAATGTAAATGGTGTGTTATTTATGGTTGCTCTTTAATTGTTGTGGTTCTCAGTGTCCCATTCTATACTGGGCATGAAATACCATATAATTTTGCTCAGATGCCTCTCTATCAGGCTTGAGGTTCTTTTACGTGCCATAAATCTACGACACAGGACCAACGGCTTTACTTCCCTTCCGATGATGATGATGATGATGATGATTTTGCCACTTCCCCTCCATCTGCTATGTTGCTTCATAGGCAACATTGTTCCATGATAGCCAACTTTTGAATTCAATTTGCTATGCAAAAGAAGCCATTTCATTTTAAGACCATGGGGACAGTAAAAAAAAGACATATATAACGCTTTTTAATAGAAAAAGAGCGTTTCAGTATTATTATTCAGTGGTAACAATGTTGTTCCAGCCAATGTTTCAATTGTATGTGACTGTTTCATAGATTATTAAGAGAAACTAATAATAAGTTGAAATTGTTTTATATTTAATTTAGGGAGGAACAGAATGTACATTCAAACATTCAATTAGACTGTGTATAGGGAACATTTCTAAGATAGGTACTCTGCAAATTAGAATTTATAAAGTTTTTCTCATTGCTAATACAACCTTTGATTAAGAGCTGAAGCTTTCTAAGAGAAGTCTGTTGTATGCTAAATAGTGAGTAATCACAGTGACAAGTTTATTCATTGCAGGAAACAGTAGCGTACCCAGAAAAACATTAAGGGGGATTACATATAGGAATCCATTTTTAAACAATTTGTAAAAAAATCAAATGATAAATATGAATTAATCTTGAATTGAAATATTTAAAAAAATGATTTTATATTTATAGATTATGGTGTAGTAATTGAAACTCAGATTAGATTTCACTATTGGGTTTTACATTTTCATTTAGCAAGAAGGTGTTCCACCTGCCAAACACCCCTGGCATGCCTATGGCAGGAAATACAGAGAATTAATAGTTTAAATATATAATAGTTTGCAATATCTAAGTAAAATTAAGCATGCCTAATACTTTACTGAGACCATTATGTGCTTTCCATAACAGCTAGATTTAATTATGCATTTACTTAAACAATATACAATCATTATAATAGTATAAATAAATACTTTTTGTTTATTATTATAGAGCTATTAGCAGTGAAGAACATGAAACATAGAAAACACCAAGATACAAAAAATAACATACATGCTTAAGAATAGACATACCTTTTTCACAACATAAACTTAAGTAAAATATTAATTATAATAAAGCCTTAAAGTTTCAGCTCTTAGTCATTGTTACTTGCTGGGACCATCGGATGTGCAGACATTAAATTAAAGTTACAAATTCAAGATAGTGATTATACAGGGTTACTACAAAAAAAATAGACAACTTCAACTGCCTGTAAAACAAAAACTATTAGAGATAGCAACCTTTTTATTTTGGAGGTATGTTGAGAAACTCTCAAAGTTTCGTTTGTTACTATTGGTAATGCTGTAGTGTTTTGTTTGTTGTTGCAGAAGTTGAAATGGCGGAAAATCCTGTGGAAAAGGCATATTGCGTGTTGGAATTTGCTAGAACGCAATCAGCAACTGTTGTCCAACGACATTTTTAGAACACGTTACCACAAAAATGAAATGATGCGCTCACAAAAACCAGCATCGTCTTCATCATGTCGCAACATATCGATGCAAAAGTCACGCCGTATGACCTTATCTTCTTCACTCAGAAACTGCAACATCTGTAATCTGTAAGGCATCATGTGCAGTCGCTTCCGCAAGATTTTCCATACAGCTTCTGTGGAATTTGTAATTGCATGCTTGCCCTAGATGTCGATTTCTGTGGGCTTCTTATGTAGGCAGAACGAACACGTTCAACGTTTTCTTCCGAAACTCTTGGTCTTCCCAAGCTCTTCCCTTTGCACAAACATCCCGTTGTCTCGAATTTTCTATACCAGTCGTAGATTGACTGTCTAGTCGGTGGCGTTTTGTGGTAACGTGTTCTAAAATGTCGTTGGACAACAGTTGCTGATTGCGTTCTAGCAAATTCCAACATGCAATATGCCTTTTCCACAGGATTTTCCGCCATTTCAGCTTCTGCAACAACAAACAAAACACTACAGCGTTACCAATAGTAACAAATGAAACTTTGAGAGTTTCTCAACATATCTCCAAAATAATTAGGTTGCTATCTTTAATAGTTTTTGTTTTACAGGCAGTTGAAGTTGTCTATTTCTTTTGTAGTAACCCTGTATAATACATGGAATGTAAATTAAGGAGGCAGATGAAAAAGTTAGAATTTACTTTTGGTCCTAAAATTCATTTTATTCCTTCAGTATACATACTAGTGGCAAGTAAATGGTTGCCGTTTTAAAGATTAGTATGGTGTTTAACACATTTTCTGCCAAAGCTCTTGGTAAATCGACTACCAATATTAAACTGCTGGTAATTATATTAGTAAATCTAAAGTTCACAACTTTCTTTTCTACTTAAATAAGGCAGTGTTACAACAATTTCTTATAGATACATTCAACCTGTTTGAGTGTGTCTGAATAATAAGATGAAGTTATTTCTTCTTGTTATTTAATAATTAATATTATACCAATACATAGTAAGTCATTTGCAAGTTAATTTGTTGTTGTATGATATATGCATTTTTGTGTATGGCAGAATAATTTAGAAATAGTTTAATTGTTCTTTTGCACAAACCATGGTTGAGTCAGACAGAAAATTCAATTCCATAACTGGGATTTGAACCATAGATCTTTTGTGCTTTGTGTGGTTGCTCTGACCAACTGAGCTGCCATAGCAACATACCAGTACAATATTAATTTCCTAACTGAATCATAATTTTATAGTAAACCAATAGATCTCAAATTCATTCTGAAATGACATATTTTTCAATGCTGACTTAATTTTCATAAGTACTTTAAGTCAAGATTTCATTGTTTAACCAAGTATTAGGTGAATCAATGGTAATTAACTGTTTTTTCATACAAGCCGTGGTAGGAAAGGTAAAATTCAATGCCATATGTAGGATTTCAATGATGGATCTTCCACTTTCCATGCAATTGCTCTTAAGAAGTACTGTGAAGAAGCTGAAATAGCAACATGCCAACACAACATTAAACTCTCCAACAGACACAAGTTTCCCCAACAAGATCTCAAATTCATTTTGAAATGGTATACTCCAATGGGTTATAAGTATTTTTAAGTTGATAGTTTAATCATATAGTTCAATCAATGGTAATTGTTCTTTAACACAATCTGTCCATAGTTCAAGCTCAGAAATGTAGAATCAGAGTGAAAAATTCAAGCAATATATAATTTTTAATTTATAGTTAATATTGTGTTACACATCTTAACTTCTTATAGTTGCATTCATTATGATGTTCATTATTCTGCATGTAACATACAGAATAATTGTAAAAAATGTATTTAATAATCTGTCTAGTGACAATTCTTATATAGCTAAATTGTTATTAAATTACTGAAATGCATACAACAAGCACACTTTCGCACACTATTTGTACATATGTACAGAAAAATCTTCATCATAGAAAGATTTCTTGAGTCAAGCTAGGAATTGAACCTAAACCCTTGGAACAATTGATAGGTATTCAGCAACTGTTGAGGCCAGTCAATGATTCTACAAACATTGTTCTATTCCACAGCACGTATAGTTAGTTATAAAGTTGTGGAAATATTTGTATAAGTGTTTAATACCCCAATAACTCGGAATAATCTCCAGTTGTGGAAGACTGGCAATTTTACACTAGACTATTCTAATATAAACTGTAATATCTGCAGTAATATCACATTTTTTATGTACTGTTAGGTTATTTATGTAGCAATCAAAGATGCACTAATTTAGTTTGTGCAGTTTGCCAATTTCTGTCATAAATTATGAAGATTTTGCTACCATAGTAATCATCTGCATATTAAAGTAGCTGATTTGAAATTTTTCCATATTAATGAATCATACTTATTGTAAATTCACTCCTGATTATTTAAGCCCATGGAAAGATACTCCAGACATTGTAAATGTCAATATGTTGAAACCCTTTTATTTTAGTATTTTATTCCTGACATAGTCCTAGTCTTACAAAGCTGTTTATTTGATTTGTTATCGAATTTCCACAGCAATATTTTCAAAAAGTAAAATGGGAGAGGAAGAATTTGCATTTCTTTTCTCTTTAAAAGTTGAGCAAATTCCTTGTAATGGAAGAAAGTTGCAACAGCCTAAAAGCAAGAATGCCTTAGACTTTATTATAGTGATGGAGATGAGGATGTTAGACAGCTATTGTATCGCTGGAGCAGTCCTAATGTTTGTAGAAAAAGAGAAATCTTTGGGATCATCTGATTAATGAAAAGAAGAGAAAAAGAAAACGTCTTTAAGCCTTGCAACATGATGTTGAACATTTCAGAATTTTCCAATATTAAGTTTTGAAATATGTTCCTGGTTTATTGATCTCAGAGTGTTTAATATATTTCAAATTGTAATGTAAATGAAGGACATCTCAACAAAATATATTCATATAATATTATGATGGTGACAACCCCATGTGTACAACATCTTGGTTTGTGAACAATATATGTTATAGCTGTATGCAACAGCCAAAATACTTAAGTTAAACTGTGCTGAAAATGTCTTTGATTTTTGTTAATGATGGTATGCCATCCACTTGTTATATACTGTGAAGGGAAATATGAACATATTTCAGAAAACAACTTTCATTAGTTTGTATCTGGCTTTAGTTCTCAATCTTTAGAATAACAGTGCAGATCTCATTTACTTATGCCAAGTAGTATACCAAATACTTGGTATATCATACGAGGGCTGTTCAATAAAGAATGATCACAATTTTTTTTTGACAACTTACCTTTACTCATCCTCATAATTTTGATGGTCCTTCTCAAAATAGTCTCCCATGAATGCGATGCACTTGTCCCAGTGTTTCTGCGAGTCTTCAAAGATATGCTGTAAACCATTTTTTTGAGAGACCCTTCAAAATCGCCTCCACAGCCTTCACCACTGCTTCCGATAATGGATAATGCCTCCCACGAAGGCGTTTCTTCAAGTCAGGGAATAGATAAAAGTCACATGGGGCTAAATCTGGACTATAGTGAGGGTGAGGGATGCACTTCACGTTGATTTTTACAAGATATTCAGCAACAACATTGGCAATATGCGGCCGCGCATTATCGTGGTGCAGCATCCAGCCTGCTTCACGGAAATGTGATCTTTTGCACCTGATATGGACTTGCAATCTTTTCAGGACATCCCTGTAGTATTGTCCAGTTACTGATGTGTGTGAGGGTACAACATGCTGATAAACCATTCCATGAATATCAAAGAACTTTCCCAGCAGAAGCAACCACTTTTGCTTTTTTTGGGGATTGGTCATGAAGGAGACTGTAACTGGAGCACCGGGTCCACCTTCCTTTGAAATTGATTGTCTCCCCTCTTTAAACATTTTAAACCACCTTCGAGCTTTGCTGTAGGGAAGAACAGACTCTCCATAGGCCTCCTGTAACCTTGTATAGGCCTCAACTGAAGATTTGTTGAGACGAAAGCAGAATTTCAAAGTCGCATATTGTTCCTTGCGTGTTACCTTCATTATAGCGGTAGGCGATATGAACATGTCTGAACTTGCCTGGTTCTCACAGGCGGGAACCAGGAGTACCAACAATGAAACTAGTACGGCGTGTTTGTTTCACATTAAGCTAACAGAATATAATAAGATAGAATTTTAGTGCGAAAAATTATGACCATAATAAAATTATGATCATTCTTTATTGAACAGCCCTCGTACAATATTGAATATTCTGCTGAAATTCCATATCCATGAACATTTATCATAATTCCAAACTAACATAATTTTCTCCCCACATGTTTTAATTTAGTAATATTGGTCAAGTTTCAACTAATATGCTTTTCAACAAAATATTTTAATATGGTTTTGTGTTTCTTGTGAACATAGATCATGGGCATTTATCTATTAGTGGCAGTAAATGTGTTAACATTAGCTTTTAGTGAAAGCACTGGTCACAGTTTTTACATGGTATATATACCATGTTTGAACCATGTTCCTTTATGTATTTTAATGTTTAAGTTAAGAGTAATTAGCTGTAATAACGCTACATGAGTGTTTTAGCCATGGACATTAATTACTTTCTGTAGGTACTTAAAGACTCTATGGTAAATTACACAGTTGGGTTACTTTTGTAAATTTAGCTGCCTTTCTCAGATCTTTGTAAAGAAAGACATTGTTTTGTTAAAAGTATTTTTGTAAACTTTTAATGTCATGTATGATGCAAGCATACAGATGTGAGAAAGTAACAGAGGCTGAATTTCCTACTTAAAGATGTCTTCCAGTACCAAATATGTTGCACTAGACTCACTTCATACGGGTACTAAAGTAATAATAATTTTATATTCCAGCTTAGCAATTAAAGTAAGGACAACAATGTTACCTGCTACAGTTTCCAAAGCAAACTAAGATATGGTTCCAAACATGGCATATTAAACACTTTTAGTAGCACTCTGAAGGATTTGAGCATATGTTCTCATTTTAAAGAATTGAATAATCATTAATTCAAAATCTTCTCGGGCTTCTAGCCAGGTAAAAACTTGGCTTGACACCAACGTTTCGAAGAAGTGCATCTTCCTCGTCTTCAGGGTGAACTGAGGTTTGAGCTTGCGGAGACTGGTATTTATAAGAGCTGGGATGAAGCTAACATCTGGTTGGTTCGCGTGATATTATTTAAGTTTATTTTCAGAAGTATTAGATTTAACAAAATATAACATTTATTTACTTAGTAAAGAAACTAGATACAACAATATATTTATAATCTGAAAATTCAGTTTTGGAAACCTGGAACATCAACTCTGACATTATCATCATTCTGAAATACCTAGAACTGATTTAAGGACTTATTTGTGTCCAAACCAACTGAGGAAAACTGTAGAGATTTTTTAGTTTTTTCCCTACTTTCACAGTAAGTATTGTATTCCATAAAAAATTCAACATCAAATACATTTTAGAGGCCCCAGAACACAAACAATTTTTAGAAAAAGTGTTATTTCTTTTTATAGTGTTTAACACCTCTTTTACTACATATGGTACTGCAGGCAATGACACATGGAATGAAGATGTAGCAATGGTGGCATGCGATAGTGGGGGAAACTGGAGAACCCTGAGAAAACCTGCCCTTGCATGGTTTTGTCCACCACAAATCCCATATGTGCTCGCCTGGAATTGAACCTGGGCCGCCTAGGTGAGAGGTCTAACCAGACAACCATGTGCGTGTGTGTGAGGAGGAAGGGGAGAGAGAGAGAACAGCATAATTAAAAAAAAATCTGACGTGTTCCATTCAAAAGACTGTTTCTACATCTCTGCAACAAATTATTGTTAAAAATCTCATTTTCCTATTTACTTCATGCTAATTCAGAAAAAATTGGCAGAAATGGTCTTATTACTTGCTTCTTTGTTAGTAGAAGACAAATAAGGTAGTACTTTGCATAAAATGATATTCAATTTTTAAAAGCTGGTTGTTATATGATTAAAGTTCCTTGTTTGTATGATCAGGAATTAACAAAGTATATTCCTGAGAAACGTATAAGAATTTTAAAACTGAAACCAATAACAAGGAATATCTCAAAAAGGTCAACCCCAATGCATATAACATAAATTGTGTGTTTTAACAAGCTCTACATTTTTTGTTATGTAAGTTTACCAGTTATGCAAAATTCCTCAAAATGCATCCAGAATAAAGATGTCTTCAGAGATTATGCCCAGAAAATTCAATATATACATTTTGTTTGTCATAAAAATATCTTATACATAAGATATTTTAATCAAAAACGTTCGAGTCATTTTTTAAAAAAATCAAAATTTTCGAAAATTGCTCTATGTAAAGGGTAGTTTCTTGAAAATCTTTGTGTTGCATCCTAGGGAAGATACTCAACTTAAATACCAAGTTTGATGTTTAATCGACATTTCATTTTTGAGCTATGCTGCACACACACACCTTTTTCTAAAAATGCTTTTTTATGGATTCAGGGGGTCCCAAAACATGTATTTCTGGTGAAATCTCTTATCAAATTTTTAGGTGCATTACAATACCTTCTCTATACATTATGTACATAGCATGTGTAGAGAAAGTAATGAAAGGTTGGTAAAAACCAAAGGTATGTTTCCAAGGATTCTTCCATCACAAACATTTTCAGAAAATTTCACTATCAAACCTAGCATTAAATGGAAAATGTTTTTGAAAATGTTTATTTTCTCAAAAATGAATCTAATGATTTGGATTAAAATACCATGTGCTTAAGACATTTTTATGACAACTGAAATGAAACTGAATTTTCTGAGATAAGTCTGAGAAGTCCTTTTTATTTTCAACAACCTTTATTTAACTGGTAAAACATTAAGCTATAGACAAAATCTTTTAACATAAAATTTTTCTGTTGTTAAAAACATAATATTAAATAAAATTGTTAAATATAATTTTGTTTAAATGTCAGATATTTTTTGTTATTATTTTGAACTTTTAAGTATTTATACTTACTCAAGAGGATAATCTTATTTTTCTTTCTCTTGTCCACCCAAGGAGATTGGAATTTTAAAGCCATCACATATTGATTAAAATGTTGGACTATCACTTAAAATGTACTGTATTCCTTTATTCCCACAATTCCTATAGGAAAATATGTAATAAGACAATTTCTGCAAAAGTTTTTCTCAATTAACATGAAGCAGATAGAAGAATAAGTGTTTGTAAGAATATTTGTACAGAGCAAATAGAAAAGGCCATGTGAAGACAATGCATCAAATTTTAAGAATAGTGCTGCTAGTAGTCATGAATTTTGATTAGATTTTTGCATACCATTTGCATTGATTAGTTATGTTAAAATGTTGAATAATTAACAAAGAATTATATTTTTCTGGATTAGTGATAGTTGTATATAAAAGTATGGTTTGTTATGTTTAGTAACTTGAGTGTTACTTCAGTATAATACTGCTGAAAGACTGCTTGCCCTTATCACCACCATCCCACGTCTTCTTCTTCCACATGTAACCTTCAAATTTTTCTGCAGTGCTGCTGCAATTTCTTGATGGCCTCTATCATAGCCTGTTCCTGTGATAAACCTCCTTGAAGATTCTCCTTTAAAGGTAAAAATGGTGAAGTAATTGGAATTCAAAAGCACCTCATCAGTCTATCCAGCATCCCTACAGATTTTCATCCAGGAAAACCTGAGTGGTAGTGTGGGGATGCTTGCTTGTAGAAGAATTCCTTGTTTCACAAAGTATACATATGGGCAAAACTGGCTGAAATACTGGTGATGAAGATACTTATATCTTGAAAGAAGTAGGGTCCTATTGAACCTTCACACCAGACATTCATTCTTGGTAGTTGGTTGCCTTGTCAACATGAACATTTTCTGACTCCCAATAAATATGTACGTTGATAATTCACAATTCTACTAGGTTTGAATTAGACCTCATCAGACTACACAGTCTTTATCACAAAAATCTTGATCATCATTTATCACATGCTGAAACTATTTATAAAATTCAATTCAGTAGCCAATATTATTCTCATTTTATATAATAATCTTGGTACATACACTTTTCAAACAGGATGTTCAGTATAAAACCCTACTACTTGCACAGTATTTTGCATCGAAGTAGCACAGCATGCTACCACTGTCATTGTGTTTTAAATTCCTGTAAACCTGTACATGAAATACAATAAAACAACTCTTGCCTCATAGTAAAAACTGGAAATGTTGTTTTTCCACAGTTAAAAAGTGTTGTATGGAGCAAGTGCATTTAAATGAATGCAATTTAGCTCAGCCTTTTGCACACTCTGTAATGTTTCATATTTCAGCGTACACATTTTCATTTAGTTCTCAAATATGTGAGTGTTTTTGTTGCAAATGTTCAAGTTTTTTGCTAATTTCTCTATATTTTTCTTCTGCTGTTACTGTATATTTTGCATTTGTTTCTTGTTTTGTATTGAACCAGTAGTCTTACATTTCTTCACAGTAATATGAATTGAAGTTCTGGATGAAGACAATTGTACAGGAAATTTCAGGATGAATTCATTACAAATGTGATGATAGCTAATTTATATTTAAAATAACATTTACATACAAATATACTTGTACTAAAGATAACTATTTTCTCATCTCTTCAAATAAAAGTGGAATACTGACACTAATGACTTTAGATAATTGAAGGTCAAAAAGCCTGTCGTTAGTGCATGGTGTTGGAGTGGGAAAGCCAGTTGACATTGTCTCTGATGCACAACATTGTGTGAGTGATCAGGTTTTATATTGAAGACTAGCTTTCAGAATACTCGCTCACATTGATAAACCCTGTTTCAAGAACATATAGTACAGTAGACTTGTTGTGCCATTGTAAACTTTAATAAGACTACAGTTGAAGAAGCAGGACTTATACAGTCTTTCAGATTTTGCTTGCGCACATTACAAATGATAGCATGCACCTCAAATTGTCTAAAAAGCTATATAATTGTCAAACATGTTAGATGTTGTGTTGCAAACTCATGCTTTCATGAAAGATGAATTTCAGTGACATTTTCAAACTTCAGCCACCAATGTAAAATGAGCTTCCATTCCTCAAATGCCTGGTCATTTTGATTCATTGTCATAGTCTCAAGTTAGGCTTAACAGCCATTTGGGTGCCAACAACTGTTCAGAAAACACCATACTGCAAATTCTGCTGCAACGCTGAAAACAATATGCCAGTACGATCTGTCAAAGTGGATATTATAAATCTTTTCTGACAGGCCCATATTTATTTATCTCCTATTAATTTAACTACACAATAGGTTCCTTATGCCTAATTACTTGGATTCCTATTTGATGATAATATATGAATTTTAAAATGAATACTTTTGATAAATGTGGAAAAAACACATTTTTCATTGACATGATGAAGAGTTTCCAGATATCACCATGATTGTAATTATATTTTATATACCAGATTTAATGCCAGAATTACAGAAATGTCATGCTTTTAACTATCTTGAAATTATCTTTTTATGCAACATGTCATTGTTTCTGTTCAGCTTTTGTGTGGAGTGAGTCTATGCTGTGGTGCATTTTTAATTGCCTTGTGCTTAAGAATTTAGTAAGAATGTATTAAACATTCTTCATGGAAGAGAAACTGAAATACTAGTAATGTTATTTTGTTATGAATTTGTAGTTTTAGTGCAAATGTTACATTACAAACAAAATGTAAAGGTGTTGTAAATAAAGGTGATTATTTTTACCAACATTTAATGGTACAATATATCATTCTTGAAATATTCCACATTTTTTCCAAATAAGAAATTTTATGGTTGCAGGAATTGTGTTTTGTTTGTTATAAAACAAAAGAAAAACTGAATGCTGAGCATTAATAAAACGCATAATTCAGTGTGTTAGATTTCTAAAATATGGGTATATTTATTTTTTGAAACCATCTATAGTTAGTACCTTGAAAATGCTTACCCTAATATAAGGTTTTGTCTTCATAGAAAAACCATGAATTATAATGTAAAGCAAAATGTTTTTAAAATTTACTCTGAATTATCTTTTTAAATCCTTCGCAGCGTAGTGTCTCTGTATCAGTCTTTTCAATGTCTTGAGAGAGAGAGAGAGAGAGAGAGAGAGAGAGAAAAAACGACAGATAATCTATAAGATATCTTGCTCAGGAACATACTGTTTATTCTCCTAGGCTGATGTAGATAGTCAAATTCTAGAGTTGCCCTGAAAAGATAACAGAGTATGTTAAAGAGAGAATTTCGACCTCTCTGTATAGATTGCACATTTATTCCTGAACAAAAGCTATAACCAGAAAACAGCGAGCCTGAATCTATTCTTCACTCTCCTAAACTCAACAAGCTAATGGCTCTTGTTTCTTGGCATAACATGTAGTGCGAATAATCTGTCCCTGAGTACAGTTGAGTATAAAATATTGTCATAAGGATGTGTGTTTTATACTGGTTAACTTTGAGATAATGTCTCCATTAATTTCATAGTTCAAATGATAAATACTTCTTAGCCAAACCCTTGAGGTGATTGCTAAATTATAAATGACAAATAAAGAAGCAAAGCATAAGGATTGGTATTCTCCTTTAACCGAAAGCTGCAAGAAAGAACGTTGCAGCTATTAGCATTGCACACAGCTCTGTTCCTAGAAGTTGGGAATACATGAAAAGAAGGAACATCTTTTGTGACTCCTAGAAAAAACCATAACGTTCCAACTCTTCTCAAACAGGAAGTTTTCATCTGTTTCTCTTTTATTTTACTCCTGGCATACAATGAGAACCGAACTTTAGCGACAGTTTTTAAAATATTTAACTCACTTTAGCCTAATATAGAGTAAGGGCGGGGAATGTCGGATACCATTTTCATTTTTAAGAATTGCAGTGTGTAGGAACCTATACTAAGGGCCTATTTTACCACAATGTATTGCATATGCCGTGCATTCAATCCTATGAAACATACAAGGTCTTAACATGAAGGGCATATATTTTGTTGGAGATTTAATGAAAAATGGGCAAAATGCTTATGTCGTGCTAAAGGCTGGTAATGTCGGATACTTCCGAGATTACCCGCCAAATTTAATTGTAGTATACACAAACAAAACTAAATCTCACTTTCGCTGAAAATCTTAAACATAAATGAGCTTCTAAGACATGGCTAACTACTTAGCCTAGTTTTAAACACCCTTGAACTTTGAAGCTGTCTTATAAATTGGACTGTCATGTTTAAAAACTCTTAGAAGATGAAAAACCTAAAATACACATGAAAATGTCTGCACTGCTTTTCTCTGTTCAGAACAGTAATCACAAATAAAAGTCTGTTTTTCGCCAAATGAACATTCCTCATGGTAACATTCTTCACAAGTGATACACTGAGTCCATTCTTCCTCCTGACGATCGTCGGAGAACTTTCTTTTGCAATGCATGCACTCTTCATCTTGTGTAGTGATGTCCTTTCGTTTTTCTTCATTCTTGCTGGAAATAGCCCCTGTTCTGTCTTGGGACGTCTCTGCTGCTTCTGTGAAACCTTTGAAGGGGGTACCTTCACATTTTGAATTTTCTGAGAATTTTCAAGTGTCCTTTTGTAGGGAAATCCCGTCGTAAGTTGAGCTGAACTTTTAGGCCGGCCTTGGTTAGATCCTATTTTTAATTTTCAGTAATGGAATGAGAGATATTTGTTCAGAAAGTATTTCTGCTGAATGGGTACTGGATAAGAAGGAACAGTTGCTGGGTTGTGGACTGGATGCACTTTGAGTTCTGGAAGGAGGTGGAGTGTCGTCCGTGAGTGAAATTTGAGTTGGCACAGTTTCTGATTCATCTTTCTGTTCGACTTCTTGAAACTCTGAATCATCAAATATTTTTCTGTTCACAGGATATAAACCTGTTGCCCAAAAACCGCCAGCTGCTATTTTAATTGATTGTACCTGAAGATAAGCATTCCCTCCATGTTCGTAAACTTCATAGTGAGTCGTAATGAAATGCTGGAACCATTCCATGAAAGCTTGAGCATTTATCCAACCAGACTGTTGGCATCTCATCCGGCAGGTAATTAAAGCATATTAATGTACCTTTAAAAATTCTGTTTTCTGTGAATTCAGTTTTCTCAATGTAGCTTCTACAAAACACCACAACTCAATATGGCGACCACCGTTAAATACTTCCTTCAGCTCACTGAATATGTTTCAAGTGCTTGTCGTAAGATGCCAGAACCCATCAAGACGAAACCTAGGTATGCGACATTACCAGCCTATCCGACATTACCCGACCTTACTCTATTACTATTTCCCATCTGGAACTAAGTAATAAGACCATTTCTGTTAATGTTTATCTCGATTAGCATGAAGTAGAGTGAAGAATAATCCTGTGTAAGAATAGTTTGTAGAAGAAAGTTTTAGAAAAAAGGCCCGCCCGCGCGTGCGTGTTTTAACAACATGACTCATAAACGAAAATGCAGTTAAATAGCAAACTTTATATTTAAGTTCAGTATCTTCCAAGGTTGCGACACGAATATTTTCAAGAAAATGTTCCCACACCACACCATTCTTTGCAGGTAAAAGTTTTCGAAAAGTTTGATTTTCCCAAAAATGGCTAACGATTTTGAATAAAACTATCAATATTAAAGGTATTTATATGCCAAATAATTTGCCTATATTTTGAATTTCTTGAAGTGCTGGTAAACTGTAAGAGATACACAAATGGTTATGACTCAAAAAATGTAGGTCTCGTCAAAACACACAGATTATGTCAAGTACATTTTTGTTGTAGAACTTACCTTTTCCGAGATAATCGTTGGTGTATATTTGAATTTTCCAGCACTTATACACAAATGGGAAGTCGTTATTTATACTTTATCTTCTTCAAGCAAAGAGAACGACATTTTTATACCTTTACGTAGCGACCGGCTTTTAAAAGGTTGATTATCGCTTTAACTTACTGCATCTTTTATTTCTTTGAAAAAAGGAAATAATATCGCAATAACTTCTGTTAATGTCTGTCTTGAGAAGCATGAAGTAGATACAAGAATAAGCTTGTGTAAGAATAGTTTGTTGTAGCATAAGTAGAAAAAATTATGTGAATGTAAACAGATTCTTATTTCTCGGAGTCGGTACTCCCAGGTGGTTCGTGTACCTATAAGGTGTTTTGTTGATAATGTTCGTGTGGTGAATAGGTTTAAGTTTTGCTTAAGAACTTTGATAATAATCATATTTAAAAACTCATCGTGGTCACGTGAGTTTATAATGTTGCCTTCTAATATTATTTGAAAGTACTAAATGCCCTATAGATTGTAGTCTACTTGGAAATAATGCTTTTAAAATAAGGATTCAGCACATTCATGGAATGGAAGTCATTGAATAACGAACCCTTGTTGAGAGCAGACACTAATATAGATGTCACTGTATTTCTACTTTGGCCGATGTGTAGGACTAGAGTTGGAAAGGTAGAGTCAGACTGAAAAATTCAATGCCATAGCCGGGATATGAACTACGGATCTCCAAGTCCCTAACCACTGAGCTACCATGGCAACATGCTCATACCACATTAAATTCCCTAAGTGACTCGCGTTTTTCCCGTTAAACCACAAAAGGAGATCTCAAATTATTACTCCAATGGCGACTTAAAGTCCGGGTTTGTAATTTTCAAGCCATCATCTAAAAATAATTTGAGATATCCTCGTGTGGTTTACCGTGGAAAACGCGAGTCAGTTGGGGAATTTAATGCTCTGTCGGCATGTGGCTACGTCTCAGTGGTTAGAGCAACTGGACGGAGGTCATAAGATCCGTGGTTCAAATCCCGACAGTGGCATGCCATTTTTAATATACTCCTTCCTTTATAACTCTTGTAATTAAATAATCTAACACATGTTTATTGCATATTTTAGCCATTCCAACTCCTTAATAAGTAAATATTGTAATGGGTGAAATTCTGAGTTAAAGTTTGGAATGCTGTATTTTCCCGACAATTTAGCTCCACTATTAAAGCACCAATGCAATGACCGAGATTAGGCAATTTCAACCAATCGCGGTCATCTGACTGAAGCGATACTGTCAAAAAATCTTGTCGCAGCTGATGTTCATTGCTTTGAAATCTTGTCGCACCTGACGTTCGTATGTGTAATCTATTTTGGTTATTAGAACAAGGTGACAATCCAGGCAGCCAACCCTCACTTTTAATAACTGTCAGTTCCATAAGTACACTTTCAATTAATGCAGTTATAATATTTAAAGTTTTATCCAGTTCATAATGTATTTAGATAAAAAAGGAGTAAAATAATCATTATTTGTATTTCTTATGTATGAGATCAGTGCAATAATCTCAAATAAAATAAGGTTTGTTCCCATTTCATGTATTACTTATTAAAAGCTGAAATGAAATAATTGTTCAGTATTTCTATTGTTGCTATCGATATTCGTACATTGGGTGTAGATACGATCGGCCATATCTTAATTCAGGAGGCATTAAAGAAAAAAAAAAACATTCGGTAAATAAACATGGTCGAATGCGTCATCTATCATTTGAGAACTAATATAAGTATCACAATCATAACCTAATAAAATTCTCCCTCCTGTATATTATAAATCATTAATAGTCTAGTTCGCTGAATTATCTTATTAAATACATCTCGTGTTTTCATCTCTTAGGAAAGGTAATTCATTCCCATCGCCTCGCCCCGGTCGTGATTTATCAAGACAAAAACACTCGTAGTATTACTTATGACTATTTCGTTCATGACACGAGGTCGTAGGAAGTGACCAATCCAGTTCATTGGCGCGTAAAACTCCAACCGATCGGAACTCATTATCTCTGAATTTTAATCGTTTTTTGTGTGCAGTGATCTTCCCGTATATAATGGCGGAGGTTCCAATAGACATATTAATTGCAATCATGCTTTACTAAGCCAAAATAACATAATTTAGGAATACAAAGAGATCTGAAATTTATGATATAGACATTAAGTTGCAGTTATTTTGATGCAAATATACGTAAACACAAATGGGATTTTAGGAATATTATTCTTCGTGTCCATATAGGTTAATCATTTTATTTATTCAGAAGATAGTATTATTAAATACAACTCGAGCTACAACTTTTCTCTAAATAAATTTATCGATAAAAGTTGGAGCTCTCGTCATATTACTTATGGCAATTATCTACAGTAGAACGGAGAGTAGGGTGGATTAACTGGTATAGGCTTCCCAAATAAAATCTCGCATCACAATTTGAACATTTGAATAGAGAAGGCCCTGGTAGAGGCAGGACACGTTAAATCTCTAGCCTGAAAATGTGGAAAATAATGTTACCCAATGACCACCCTAATAAATAAACAAATAAATAAATAAGTGCAACAGCCAACGTTTCAAAAATGATAAGCGATATATTAAGTTTTCCACGAAACCTTTCTTTTTCTTACTTTCTTTCTTTCTTTCAAAGGAGATCTTCATTTTTCCTTTACGCTGATTTTATCTTCTGGGCAAACGGCTATTAGAATGAACAAGACTTCACAGATTATGTACAGAACATTTTATTAGCCCAGCTCCATAGTATGGAGGTAGCGCGTTTGCCTCATATTCAAGAACTTAGGGTTTTCCGGGGTTTCGCTTTGTCCCTGGAAGACGAATGTCGGATATGTCTAAGATCTATGCACCCTGGAACATCATCGTCTGATTTGATATTTTAGGTTAAAGGACCTTAGACTTCAAGCCACCCCCTCTCCACCGAAAAATAACACAACAAACTATTCGGCACATATTATTTCGAATATTTTAAAAGCAAGCTTTAAGAGACATTAAAATACTAAAGGCTTATGTGAAAGACTTATGTGCTTTGCGTGACAAAAGATATCAACTTAAGATGAAATTTGTTATTTATTATCGCTCTTGAGTTATACAGTTCACAAGCATACTCACAAACTTTCTTCAGAGAAATTCAAAAGGTGTGCAATCTCGACAGTAACTTTTTGAGATAATCGCAGAAAATTAAAAATTGAAACATTATTTGCATTATATATTATTTATGATGGTATTGAATACTATAGCTCACATTTAAAGGGGCATGCAGCTTGAGCAGATACACTGTAAATGAAAGATAAGTGAGGCCAACTTAGGCTCTCCCCTGCCTGTAACTGCCAACTTGACGTACCCGGACGCGTTTCATTATTAACGGAATAATTCCGGGAATAGACACCTTCTCTGCGGCGGCGCCACGGTCTCCCGGGAGGACATCATCTTAAATTATGCCATTTGAATTGGATCTAAAGTCCGTGGTAATCTTGTATGCAAGCTGTAGGCATGTTGGGAGGAAATTGGGCTGTCAGGAAGTTAAATGCCAGTTCAAGATGCAAGAGAGGATCTTCTTGGTTACTTAACGATTCCGGGAGGGCGAAGGTCTCTCAATTACCAATAGCAATGGCTGTCAGCCTATAGAGCAGTTCCCCCGCCCCCATTTCTTCTTGTGAAACTCTAGCATGGCTTACAGCCAACTGCGAAGTATCTGTCAATAGACTCATGTAAGAGGCAGTAGAGTTGGCACTTCCCAAACTATCTTCATGTCTATCAAGTTTTTAGTTTCTCTATACGTACTATGTACAAAGTGTATAGAAAAGATATTGCATTCCACCCAAAAATCTGATATAATCCATTCACATGGCTTTCTCTGTATCTCTGCAACAAATTTTTGTTAAAAAGTTTATGCTTCTATTTACTTCATGCTAAGTGAGAAAAAATTAGCAGAAATAGTCTTATTACTCGCTTCCCTGTAAGTAGACGCGAAATAATTTTCTTTGTTTGTAGGACAGCAATTGTTAAATTCCCGTATGAGAAAATTATTAGTTTTAAGGCTGAAACCAATAATGAGTATCTCAAAAATGATCAACTCCACGAAAAAATGTATATAGCATAAATTGTATGTTTTAATGTGCTCTAAATTTTTTGTGTGGTAAGTTTTTGTCTATCTCTTACGGTTTACCAGCTATACAAAATTCCGTAAAATTCATCAAGAATAAAATAATCTTCAGAGGCTTTTCCCAGAAAATTCAAGATATACATATTATTTGTCAAATATATATCTTTAATATATGATATTTTAATCAAAATCGTTAGAGCCATTTTTCAGAAAATCAAAATTTTCGAAAAATTTTCCATGTGAAGGGTAATTGGTGTTGGGAGGATTTTCTTGAAAATCTTCGTGTCGCATCCTTGGAAGATATGGAACTTAAATACCAAGTTTGGTATTTAACGGTGTTTTCGTTTTTGAGCCATGCTGCCCACAGACACACAGACACACACACACACACAGACATTTTTCTAAAAATGCTTTTTACTTTCTCTATAGTGTATAGAGAATGTATTGCACTCCACCAAAAAATTCGATACCGAGATTTCACCGGAAATATATGTTTTAGGGTCCCCTTTATCTAAAAAAAGCATTTTCGAAAAACGGTCCGTGTGTGTCCGTGTATCCGTGTGTCCGTGTGTCTGTGAACACGATAACTCAAAAATGAAAAGTAGGTAAAATACCAAACTATGTATTTAAGTTTAGTATCTTCCAGGGATGCGACACGAAGATTTTGAGAAAAATCCCCTCACCCCCAACTACCCTTTACATGGAACTTTTTTCGAAAATTTTGATTTTCTCAAAAACGCCTCTAACGATTTTGATTAAAATTGTGTATATAAAACATATTTATCTGGCAAATAAAATGTATATCTTGAATTTTCTGGGAATAGCCTCTGAAGAGTAGTTTATTCTGGATGAATTTTACGGAATTTTGCACAACTGGTAAACCGTAAGAGATGGACAAAAACTTGGTACACAAAAATATAGAGCACGTTAAAACATACAATTTATGTTATATACATTTTTTTCGTGGAGTTGATCGTTTTTGAAATATTCCTTGTTATTGGTTTCAGCTTTAAAAATGTATACTTTTCTCATACAGGAATTTGTCAATTCCTGTGCATATAAAGGAACTTCAGTCACATAGCAACCAGCTTTTGACTATCACTTTAACCTATGGTACTCTCTATTTTGATTTTACTTACAAGGAAGCAAGTAATAAGACTATTTCTGCTAATTTTTTCTCGATTAGCATAAAGTAAACAACAATAATTTGTTGCAGAGATGTAGAGAAAGTCATGTGAATGGAACACATCAGATGTTTCCTATATATTAAAAATTAATAACATTGTATGGCATTTTCAGAAGTTGATTATTCTATGTACTTCATGTTATTGTTAATCTTGGGCTCTTAAGAAACAGTGGCCACGTTCAGCGCTTAAAATCAGAAGAAATAATCGTTAAGTACAATATGGGAATAGTTAATAAAACGGTAGACATAGTTGAAATAAGGATTACACTTCCGTGTGTTTTCCGCATTTGTGTGAACTTAAAGATGTAGAATAATAAATCTTTGGAGACAATTCAAGATAAATATGTTACCTGTAATTTAGACTTATATTTTATGACGATCTGGTTAGCTCAGTTGGGTAGGCGCTGACCTTCTGAGCTCAAGGTCGCGGGTTCAAACTCGGCCTAGACCGCTAGTTTATAGGGGTGCTTAAAAGCGACAGCCCCATATTATTAGATTTACTGACATGTTAAAGAAATTCCGGATTTTAAGAATACTCAATGGAATATTTCTAAACTATGCACCTCCGGAATATCCTGTGTCAAATATCAATATTTGTAAGACGTTTTTATGGTATCGCGGCTGCTTACCAAGCGAGAGGTCCGGGTTTGATGGAGAACTGGCGGCTCCAGGTTACCATTAACTCTGGGAGTCACCACGTCCAGTACTACGCTCCACTCATGACTCCTGTAATGGGTAGAGTTGGGGAACGCAGCGGTTCGCCGGCAGACCATGACAGACTTCAAGCTGCTGCGCCAAGGAATTTAGTTTTGTACGCCCTTATTAAAGGATGGTAAGACGGACATCATCACTCGCGCTGACACGAAAACATGTTGTATATAAACCTTTAATTTTATTTTTTTTTATCAAGGGATTTCAAAATACGTATTTCTGCGAAACTGTTACTCTAACTTATTAATAGGTAGAGAAAGAAGCACATTGAAACAGTTGGTTATATATATATATATATATTAGTTGTATGATAATTTACTAATTTATATTTAAGATTTTAGGGACACCATTTAATTCAAGTCATATACAATTATATCGCCTGCGGTGCCACAAATAGTAAAAGCGGGCGTTAAACACTACCAAAAATGCAACTATGGATGATTTTATAAATAATGTAAATTTATATTTCTACATTAATCAGAAAATGAATACAATAAAATACAAAATAATAGTGGGAAGGGAGGGTAAGTATATATGTGTGCAAGAGAGAGAAAGAGAGAGAGAACATTGTAAATGAGTTTTATTTATGGTCGCTCTTTTGCTTCTGCGGTTCTTAGCGTCCCATTCTATATTGGGCGTAAAATACCGCCTTCATTTTGCTCAGAGGCCTCTTTATCAGTCCTCTAAATCTACTTAACAGGCCATTTAATGATATTTACAAGATAGAGAGAGAGGGAGAGGGAGAGAGAGGTAGAGGGAGAGGGAGAGGGAGAGAGAGGGAGAGGGAGAGAGAGAGAGAGAGAGAGAGAGAGAGAGAGAGAGAGAGAGAGAGAGAGAGAGAGAGAGAGAGAGAGAGAGAGAGAGAGAGAGAGAGAGAGAGAGAGAGAGAGAGAGAGAGAGAGAGAGAGACGTGTTATCTGTTGCTAGAACAAACCTAGTTTTCATTTTGGGTCTGTAGGTTATATTGTTCAGAATAATTTTCTTTACAACCATAACAAAAAGCACAACTAAATGGTTTCAAATGCCAGAAGATGTTGTGAACTTTGTTACAGTTTGTAAATAAAATCAATTTTTATACTCATGTAATTTTCCATGTCCTTTACTTGTGATGAAAAACAGATACTTCAGTCATAAATTGCGTAAATACGAGTATTTAGGAACTATTTAACAGTTTTTTTATACATTCTTAAAGGAGAATCAACTGTCTCAAATTGAGATCTACTCGAAAGGGGTGTTTCTTCATTAGAGCTGTGAATGAAAATACAATCCCATGCGAAAAATGTATTTTATTTTCACTACAGCTTGGGAACAATTGTTCCACCAACAATTGCATATTGAGATTTTACTGGAAATATATGATTGAAGTCTCTGGAATAAGAAAAAGAGAGAATTTTTGGAAAAAGAAAAAGTGTGCATATGCGCCTTTTGTGAGTGGACAACATAACTCAAAAGCGAAAAGTAGATAAATATTAAATTTCCATTTATTGGGAAATTTCCCCACTCCAAAAAGAGACTTTATATATATATATATATATATATATATATATATATATATATATATATATATATTACACAGGGCGTTATGGGTATGAGTTTGCAGATTTCGCGTTCTGGGAGATCCAAATATGACGAATGATAAAGCCCAGCAATAACTTCATATATTTGAAAGGTAACGGAGATAATTGAACATTATTAATACATTATCTGCACAGTCTGGCAACAGAGTAAGACAGTCGAATGTTTTATTTTGGTTTGCGACCAGGCCAATAGTTTGGTTTGGTTTATGCTTGAAATCCGGTTCGTTGTGTGCCTGTATGATTATGCTGCCATTAACGAAGGATGGGGTGGTTTTCTCCGATCATATCTATTCATGAGACCTGAACTAAAAGCTGCATAAGATGCTATTCTCATAAAATTTAGTCTGACGATCAAAGATAAAGCAAATTCAAATGCAAATTAAGGAAATGTCTCATTCAGGTATGTCGTGGAGAATTAAACCAAAGTCACATCTTTGCTAAACAGGAAATGTATTAATAGTTAATAATTGCAGCATCAACAATATGATATGTTCATTTACAATAGATGCCCAATCTCTAGATCTGCTTCAAGCACACTGTGCGAAGATCATTAGTGGTAGCAACCTGTCATGTTATACCTATCCCAGAAATAATAATCTAAAGGATTGAGCTTTACCATAAGCAAAAAGCATATCTGGACATCCTATATTTTGTAAAGACTTCCATAGTTCTGAATGCATTTAACGCACCTAGAGCACTGACAGAAGCAACTGCTGTGTAAGGTGTCGAGGTACAACGTTAATGTCAACCTTCCTGGCCTACCGCTCCCTTAGATGCCAAGCTTATGATCACGACTTTATTCTAATTGACATGCTGGAACCCAGTTCTCTAATATCATTTTATGGCTAAAAGACTCTCTTTAGCACCAATGATAAAAGCAGAACTCATCTTTTTTGGCTCCACCTCGCTATTCTGATTGCATAAGAAAAAGTTGAAAAAGTGGTGACATATTCGCAATCAAATATTGGATCAATTATATTTTTTTATTTATACAACTTGCCCTATGGGGAAAAATGGTATCTACAAGGACATATGTTTCAGCTTAACGTCAGGAGGTTGCCATTGAAGTCTGCGCACTCATACCCCTAAGGATTTTAATTAAATCCGTTTAGTTATCAGTATGAAAAATGCACATTTTTAATTTTCTATAAATAGCTGGTGATATCTTCTTCATTTTATTGAATGTTATGTAATGGAAAACCAAAGTAAGAAAACAGAGTAGCACATACCGTAGGGGGGGATAGGTTCATTAAAATACGCAGTTTATTTCTTCGTGTCAAACACCTTTTTGGCGTAACCTACTTGACCACAAGGAGGATAGAATGACTTTTATAACACACAAATACAGAACCACAGAACCCTAAACATCAAAGCCCTTTGGCGGATTCGAACCCGTGATCCTTTTGTGGGTCGAACAGGTTTGTTCTATCCAATAACCGTTTCGAAATATTCATTACGCCATTGTATCAGGTTGAAGTCCGCTTTGATCGTCAAATTGTAGAATTGGAAGTGAGCTATTGTTTCCGCAAGGGATTACTGCAGACAAAATTCGACTGATTGTGAGATATAAACATTTATGTTGTTTTCTTATCCTGGGTGTAATTAATTTTAACAGTTTTGTTGTGATTATCCTAAGAATGAATGCCTATACAAACAAGCTATAAATATTGGAATAATTGTTTTTTTCACACAAGCCGTGTGTAGGTCAGGAGTTGGATAGATAGAGCCAGACTGAAACATTATAAATATGATTTTCACGAAATGGCTATGTTGTGGAATCGCTTGAACCTTAAAAATAGCATTTTATTGCCATTTGTAGGCAAAGCGAATTATCTGAATTCAACATAATAGCTTCGTTTGGAATACAGTAAAATGGTTTAACAGTAGCAAACGGTTTTAACGATTGTACATAGCATAGTAGAGCTGCGAATAAGGTTTTTAAGGGACTGCCTCCGTGGTCGAGTGGTCAGCTCGCTGACTTCTCACCCGGAGGTCCAGGGTTTGATTCCCGGCTGGGGCGGGGAATTTTTCTTTAGCCAGAACTATTCTCTATCCCCACAGAGTCTGGAAGTATATATGTGAGAGTGCATGTGTGTGTGCTTGAAGAAAACAAAATGATTTAAAAACCTACTGACAACGAGTTGTTTCAAGTGCAAAGCCCCCGATATGACCTTAGATGTTAAAGGGGGCTATATAAATGAAACAATACAAAAAAAAAAAAAAAAAAAAAGTTTTTAAGAATCGTTCGTTACAAAATAGGTAGACAATGTCTTGTGAATGTATTACGTCAGATTTTTTAGTTATGCTTTTCATAGGCGCACACGCATGCACACAAGAGCTGATAGTGTTTAACGCCCGCTTTTACTACATATGACATCGTAGGCGATGACATTGATGATGCATGGAATGAATATATGGAACACCGGTGGAATGCGATGACAGAAGAAGCCGAGGAAAACCGCCCCTGCGCCGCTTTGTCCACCACAAGTTCACATGCGGTCGCGTGGGATAAAACCTGGGTCACCTTGGTGATAGGCGAATGGTCTAATCACTCGGCCACGATGTGGTCCCCCACACACACGTACACGTGGATGTTTTTCTAAAATTTATTGTTGTTTATTTGTTTGTTTTTTGGATATTTAGGGGCCTAAAACATTTATTTTTGACGAAATCTCGATACCGAATTTTTTGGTGGAATGTAATGCCTTTTATACTTACTATGTACATTGTTCGTGATAGAGAAAGTAAATAAAGTTCATAAAAGTGGTGTGAATAAGCTTATAAAGTATGCAGTAAATGGGTAGTGCAAGTCATGCAACAGCAATATAGGTACATAATTACTTTCGCTACACGTACTGTGCATCTAGTATGTAAACAGAATATTGTATACGTATATATACTAAGATATTATATATTAGATATACAAAAAATTCGATGTCGAGATTTCGACGAAAATATGTTTTGAGATCCCCTGAGTCCTGAAAAGCATTTTCAGAAAAATGCCCGTGCTTGTGTGTGTGTGTGTATGTGTGTGCACGTGCGTGTGCCTTCGAGCAACATAGCTCAGAAACAATAAGGTCGTTAAATACCAAACTTGTTATTTAAATTTATTATCTTCCAAGGATGCGATACGAAGATTTTCAAGATAAACATCCCAACGCAAACTAGTCTTTATTTGGAAAACATTTTTAAAATGTTGTTTTTCTTAAAAATACTTTAACAATTTTGACTAAAGTGCCATACATTAAATATATTTACATCACAAATAAAATTTATGTATTGAATTTTCTGAGAGTAACTTCTGAAGACCTGTTTATTCTAGACACATTTTGCTGAATTTTGCTGGTAAACTTACAAAAACGTAGATCTCGTTAAAATAATGTTTATGTCATAGTTTATGTCATATACATTTTTGTTGTAGAGTTAATATCTCCGAAATATTCCTTATTATTGGTTTCAATTTTAAACTATGTACTAAATTTTCTCAATCGAATTCATGTTTCATTTGATATCTCTTTTGTTTTATTGGCGAACCGAACTTCAATTGTTCACATATCGACCAGCGTTTAAAATATTTGATATCGCCTTAACCTAGAGTATTCCATTTTTACTTTTTGCTTAGATGTAAGCAAGTAATAAAACACTTTCTGCTAACGTTTATCTCGATTACTATGCTGTGGATAAAATGATAATCTTTTGTAAGAATAGTTTATTTGCGGAATAGGTAAAAAAAAGTCATGTGAATGGAACATATCATATTTTTTAAAGCGCTATCACAATTCAGGTGCTTTTCGCGAAGAGCAGTAATATATTTGGATCGAGAAAGTTGTTTGTACCCATGAAGTCATCAGTAAAAAAATCTGATGTGTTACATTTACATGACTTTCTCTAGCTGCTCTGCAAACTTCTTATAAAAAATTCTTCTTCTTTCCACACATTGCTAATGGAGATAAACGTTAGCAGAATGTTCTTACTACTTAGTTCCTTATAAGTAGAAGGGAACTAAAGGAATGCGCTATGCTAAAGTGAGTCAAATGTTTTAAGCTATCGTTATGCGATTGTCAATGCAAATCGCTTCTTTGCTTGGCCAGGAGTAGAACAAAAGAAAAACGGACGCTTCCAGTCTGAGAAAAGTGAAAGTACTTTATAGTTGAAACCAATAACAAGAAATATCTCGGAAACGGTTACCTCCACAACAACAACAACGCATAGGACATAAATTGTGTTTTTTGACGAGATCTACATTTTTTGTGTAGTCTATCTCTTACGGTTTAGCAATCAAGCAAAATTCGGCAAAATTTATTCAAAATAAAGAGGTCTTCAGAGGCTATTCCAAGAAAATTTAAAACATATATTTTATTTGGGAGTAAATAGTTTTAATATACGGGATATAATCAAATCGTGTTCTGTGTAAAAGGTAGTTTATGGTGGGGGGATTTTCTTGAAGATCTTCGTGCCGCATCCTTGGAAGATACCAAACCTAAATGCCAAGTTTGGTATTTAACGGTCTTTTCATTTTTGAGCTATGCTGTCCACAGATGGACAGACAGTCAGACAGACACACACACACACACACATAGAACCTTTTTCTAAAATGCTTTTTTCGGACTCAAGGGACCCCAAAATATTTATTTCAGGTGAAATCTCGACATCGAATTTTTGGGTGGAATACAATACCTTCCCTAACCTTGTGTACATTGTACATACGGGGCTTATTTCGATCCAGTTCCACCTAAACTAATCTAACTTAACCTCGACGAAATCTGGAAACCAGAGGTACCTGTCGTTCGCATCGGTTCGCTAAGGCCTAGCGGCCTCCGCTCGCCTCATAGGTCATCGTTTTTCAAAAAGCGAATAGGAAACACAAGATTCATTCAACTTTAGCTTACCTACTTTAAAGTTTGACTATACAGCTGCTTTCCTTAGGTTCATATTTACACTTAAACAAATACTCTGCTAGTATCCGTTTATATACCCGTGTTTAATAAATAACTCAAGAATTTGCTCGAGACTGCCTCTGTGGTCGAGCGGTCAGCAAGCTGATTTCTAACCCGGAGGTCCCGGGTTCAATTCCCGGCTGGGAATTTTTCTCCAGCCAGAATTATTCCCTATCCCCCACAGAGTCAAGAAGTTTGAATGTGTGCGTGTTTCAGTAAAACAAAATTATTTAAATAAACGAGTTGTTTCAAGTGGAAAGCCCCCGATATGACCTTAGATGTTAAAGGGGGCTATATAAATGAAACAATAAAAAAAATTCAATACACCGAAAACAACTCGGCTCATATTCACTTTCACATGTACACTACTACATCATGGTCATTACTGTTTATTTTCCAATACACAGCTGTTAACCACTCAAAATATCGCATGTTCATATCACACGATCAAATCATGGAATGTCATTGGCCTCAACATCGGTTCATACCATTGGGCAGAACAATTAACCAATGAAATCATAAGTTCTGAAGTATTCATATTCTTAGGTTTTCCTTGTCCGAGAAATTAGTAAAACTTTAAATATGGGCTTCTCAAGACACTTCCGAAATATACTGCAAATAAAACTATGTCTCAAAATTAAGCGTAAATACATCCTATGCTTGAAAAAAATTCATAAATTCGTTCTAAAGTTAAAGTAAACTTTTACCATTTGGGGGGGGGGGCCCTAAAATGTATTTCCAGAGAAATCTCGGTATCGAGTTTTTGAAAGGAATGCAATATCTTCTCTGCATATGCACTATGTAGAAATAGAGAAAGTAAATACATGTAATGGCCTTATTATTTAGTAAGCATGTGCAGTAATAAAGTTACCTGAAGAGGTAATTTTAATTACTTTTCAGTGCCACCGGTCAGTTATGTGTGTAGCTGAAATCATTGCAGGCGATCGCAAAAAAGAAATTAAAATTCAAGCGTCGTCTAAAATTGACGCATATTGTCCAGCTAAAGTGAAAATGATTAATAGTAATGAAGGTCCCGTCTCTGTAGAGTTTTGATGGACACATGCGGGGACAGAAATGATCTAGCTCATTCAAAATTAACTTCCACTGATCAGGCAGAAAAAAACTACAAAAATATGATATGTTGCATTCGCATGACTTTCTGACCTCTCAACAACAAATGATTCTTAAAAGGATTATTCTTATATTTACATCATGGTAATCAAGATAAAAATTAGCAGAAATGATCTTAGTAATTAGTTCCTTCTAAGTATAAGGTAAATAATAGAACGCACAAGACTAAAGCGATAATCAAATCGTTTAAAAGATGGTTGCTATATGATTGAAATCGATGCCAAAGAGTTGACAAATTTTTGTTAGAAAAAAAGTTTAAAATTGAAATCAATAACAAGGAATATTTCGGAAATGGTTAGCTCAAAATTATATATGCAGCATAAATTGTATGTTTTAATGAATTTTACATTTTTGTTGAGTAAGACTTTGTCTATCTCTTAAGGTTTACCAGTTATACAAAAGTCATTCGTAATGAAGAGCACTTCCAGACAAGATATACATAGATTTTATTTGTCATATAATTATACTTACGTTCGTTATTTTAATAAAAATTGTTAGAGCATTTTTTGGGAAAATTAAAATATTCGAAAATGTTTCCATGTTAAAAGGTAATTTTGGAGTAAAAGAAAAAAAAAGACGTTTAATGTGAAGTATGGAATCTTCGCTATTAATAGTGCCTCTCACAATATTAACCAACAATACAAATTATTTTGTTTTGTTTATATTAATGACTTAAAGAATAAATATAAGAATTAATTAATTTATAAATATCTTATTCTACCATAATTCTGATGGTTTTCACAAATAAGGAAGGTTTGGATATTTAGTAATATTGGGCGAATGTCGTATAAATTTCCGAATTGCCATCTGTGTGATTAATAATGTGTATAAAATGTAGCCATTAATGGAACGCAGCTACTTATATTGGCAATTACTAATAACAAAATATGTAGCCTCATGTCTGCCAGCGTGAGTAACTCTGTTCCTCGAGCATAATATTTTCTAGCCACTAAAGTGGGAGGATATTTTCACTTCCCCATTATACTGCCAAGGAGATGTTCTCACTAGCGGAATACAATTGAAACACAGTTTTATTGAATTTAGGCGCTAAAATAATATATAATATAAACTTATCTTGGTCCAATACTTCCGGTGTAGACTGCGTTTTACGGCTAAAATTTGCCACGTTTCGCCCGACTTATGATGAAATTTCCTCAGGGCTAACAAAAAGTGTTTTATTCGTGATGAAAGCTGTCATTCTGTTGAGCGATACGCTCAAATAATTTTTCCTATAGAACGTCGAATTATGTCGCATTGTCTAGCATTTCCTTTTGCACCAATCATTGTAAGCCACTTTCAAAGAGGCGATACCCTTTATTACAGATTCGTTTTTGTCTTTAGATAGTTTTACAGGCCGATCTTATAGCCGGGTGGGTAGAGTCAAATTTGAAGTCCAGATTTCACCGGAAATATATGTTTTGAGTACACCTCTCTAAAAAGAGTTTTAAAAAAAAGTCTGCGCGTGCACTCATGTGCACGTGAGTCTGTGAACAGCATACTCTTTAACGAAAAGTTCCTTATATACCAAACTTGGTATACTTTCGTATTTTTCCAGAATAGCCTCTGAAGCCCTCTTCACTCTGGATGACTTGCATAACTGGTAAGCTGTAAGAGGTAGAAACAAACACTCACTATACAAAGCATAACATAAATTGTCTCATCTATAATTTTTGTGCAATTAATAACTTATGAGATATTTCTTGTTATTGGTTTTAATTTTACAATACTTTTCTTAAACTATTGTAAATTTTGATTTTCTTTCGCGTTCCATAACCATCACGTAGCGACCAGCTTTTAAGGATTTGCCTATTGCTATGTTTCTCTATTCACATTGTACCTGCAAGGAATTATGCAACAAAGGCACGTTTACACATTTTATCTCGATTAATGTAAAATAGATAGAATACACTTTAAGAATACACTATTGAGGAATGTATAGAGTGAATGTAATACATAAGATTTTCTCCGGTTATGTCTGTTGTATAATCCCAGTGACAAAGGTGGACTTACAAAAATTAAACAATAGAAAGATGCTTATGATTTGGTAAGGAGTTAGATCATAATCCCCAGCACAAGAGTAACGCATTTGAAAGATGGTTTTTAATAGGTTTTGATTTGACGAAACATACATATATAATTAAAATATTAGTATTTTTTAAATCTTCATAATAAAGCAAAATTTGAGTAAAATTCTATTAAACTATCAGTTCATCCATTTAAATTTTTTATCCGTAAAACATGACAATGTGGCTATAAAAATATACCTACGCTTAGAGCCGGTAATGAACTATTTTTGTGCCCATATTTAAACCATAACTCTGGTCATTATAGCCAACATTCCGGCTGGGGGATGAGTTGAAGCTGGTCACGTCACCTTTCCGTATTGGTTGGATAACTGTCCAGCTCTACTGTGCTTAGGTGGGCGTTAGGCCGGCAGCCGTGTTGGTTATCCCTGGCTCAGAAAGGCTATGGGATTATTTATTTATTTATTTAAAGCAATAGAGAGCTAGAGCATGAGTATACCAAAAATGTTGTTCGTTAAGACGCTGTCAATTACGAGGGACATGTAAGCATCCACGGTGTGCCGAAATTTCGTCCCTCAAGTTCTTTTACACGCCAGTAAATTTACTAACACAAGGCTGACACTTTTAAACACATTTAAAAACCATCGATCTGGGTTCGGCTTGAACCCGCGACCTTGTGACCCGTAAGCCATCGACTAACCATCTGAGTCACGCGGACCGACAGCACACCCCAGAATGTTACAATAGTTACACATTACATGAGATTTTGTGACACCTGAAATCAAAATGAGAACGTTTATTCATGATAAGTCCATTGTGGCGTCTATTTCAATAATACAGCATCTTACGCAATACTTAATAATGCATTTTACAGCAGAGATTTTCTTTTACTTTCTCCGGCGCGTTTGTACAATGTACATAGTAGATAGAAAAGATATTGTATTCTACCAAAAATTCGATACCAGAATTTCATCGTAAATGCTCATTTTAGGACCCTCAGTATAAAAAAATAATTTTTGGAAGAACGTACTGTGTTTGTATGTATCCATGTGTCTGTGAATATGACAACTCAAAAACGAAAAGTCGGTAAAATACCAAACTTTCCAAGGATACGACATGACAAATTTGAGGAAAATTCCCCCATCACGAACTACCCCTTAATGGATTTTTTTTTAAAATGTTGACTTTCTCAAAAATGGCTCTAACGTTTTGATTAAAATGCCGTGTATTAAAGATATTAACACCGCAAGAAATGTATATCTTGAATAACCTCTGAAGATCTCTTCATTGTGGATGGAAATGGAGTTTTATTCATTTATTTTTTTATTTTCTTAATTACTGTGGTTCTTAGCGTCCCATTCTATGTTGGGCGTGAAAGACCGATTAATTTTGCTCAGAGGCCTTTTTTCAGGCTTGAGGTTCTGTTACGTGCCGTAAATCTACGCCACGGGATCAACGGCTTTACTTCCCTTCCTAAGGATTTTTACGCCCGAAAAAATCTATCGTCCTCCGCCGGGTTTGAACCCGCGATCTTGCACAACTGGTGAACGCAAGAGAAAGACCAAAACTTAACCACGCATAAATGTAGATCTCGTTACAACCACAGTTACGTTATATCCATTTTTCGAGGAGTTGAGGTAATTGGTTTCAGTTTTAAAATACTTAAACTTTTCTCATATGGGAATTTAGCAACTCTTGACCATGCGACCACAACTTTTAAAACATTTGTGTTGTTGTAGCCTAGTGTAATAACTCCATGGCACGACAGATCACGGGGAACCTTGGCCTACCGCCCGGCCGCTGCCTTCCCCATCTCGGTCCATTAGAGAAGTCATGGATGGTGTGCAGAATTGGTCAGCGCCTCGAGCCCTCTCCCCCGGCCGGTTAATGCGGTCCTCATGACCTGGATGCACTACTTTTCCATCAAGTAGCTCTTCAATTGGCCCCCCCCCCCAGGGAGTGCACCCCGGGCCAGGTCTCCCAGCGAGGGAAAAATCCCCACGCCGGTACTGGGGATCGAACCCAGGTCTCCCGCTTGGTAAGCAACTGCGCTACCACCGCGCTAAGGAGACGCTAGTGTATTCCCTTATTTCTCTTCTTCTGCTATCCTCTGTTCATCTTTATTAGCACGAAGTAGAGAGAAGAATCAGCTTTTGTAAGAATACTATGTTGCAGAACAGCTAGAGAAAGTTATGTGAATGGAACACATTTTTTACCGCGACTTAAAAAGAGAAAACACTTTACTCTCGAGCAAATGTCATGTTAGATGATTTAATATAGCCTCATTTAAAACGGGAGTTTAAATTGTTGGAGAAAAGGAACCTTAGTTCAAACTGATTGCTAACGTTGAGGCAGCTAAGCTTATAGTAAGGCTAAAGCTATTTTTTGAGAAAACTACTCTTACACATGTATGCATATTTTTATTCATGCTGTCAGACTCTACAAAGAATAAACGTAGGTAAAGAAAGCTGAAAATAAAACGAAACTCTGATTTTGGAGGCTAGCAGGCTAATAGTGACTGCAGAGACAATGTGTAATACAGATTTGTTGGAGTCCAAGATGCTGGTTTAACGTATGGAAACAATGCTATTTTATGGTTATGTAACATTCTTGTGTGCTATTGTTCAGTTTCAGTATGCAAGGAACTTATTAAAATCCTCTGCTCCATGGAATTCACCTAGGTGATGACCTAAATAATGAAAAGAGGCAGAGGAAGAATAATGATGGTAGGATAATTAACATTGTTGGAGGTAAAAAAGTGTGCAGACACGCGCAGGAAATGTATCTTGCAGCAGTTGACCAGCCTGGCGTGGAAGATTCATGTAGCCTACTTAAAAACCTCATTTTCCTTACCTTATTATTAATTTCTGCTCAGACTTTCATAAAAAGCACCAAGTTTTCTTGTAGGTAGTTTTTTCTTGTAAGTCTCCAGGTCATGCTCTTGTATTTTCTTTCGTGTCAAAATAGGAGTTTCTTTTTCTTTTTTCCATGTAACAACCTTAAAGAATTCTCGTGAAAGTAGAAATTTAGCACAGTTTGTGAATAAAAAATTGGATAGGAGTTGAGGTGACCCGAATGTCAGATACATTTCCACATATATTCGTTAGGAACTCCATCCTTTCTGTGGTAATGCAGATGCCAGATGTAGCGTCCCCTAGCGCATGATTGTTACTTTTTGGAGCCACAGCACCTCTAGAGTTCTGCATAGGTTTCTTCCTCTGCATTCGATTCATATAGATTATCGCTTAGTCTGTTACTTCTCAGAATGTTTTAATTGTTGAGAGTGACGTTGCTCATATAGACCTCGTATAGTACAGAGCATTCACGGCACTCATACTTTGAAAAATTGTATTTAGGGTTTTTTGCTTCATGAGTGGCAAGCTTCGCATTGCAGATTGTTGTAACCTTGAAGAATGGCTTAATGCTATTTTTAGGTCAGTGCAGCTGTTGCGTTGCTCAGAGTGAGACATTGAATTACAATCGAAAACAAAGGCTTTTACCGCGCAAAACGGTCGCTATGCTGGAGGATATTTTGAGTTCAAATCGTTTGAAAGTTGTTTGGAGCAATGGAGAAGGGTGCTGTTTATGCACTTGTGCGCTGGTTTCGTCAATGAAGATTTCGTTCATGATATAGAGCAGCGATTGTAACATGGCCACGAAAATCGGTAAGGCATTTGGTGCAACAATAATCAATTTTATCTGCAATCAACTGCACCTGTATCGTATTAAAGTCGTCAGGAGCTGCGGCCGCTCGATCTAGGAAAACATCCCTTTGCCAATGGTTCCGTAATTACACATGCAACAATGTAGCCATTCTCAATAAGACTTTCTTTACGGACGAGCTATGGTTCCACTAAAATGGTTTCATTAACTACCAAAGCACATGTTTTGGGCAACTGAAAATTCTTGTCTTCCATGAAGTACCACTTCAGTCGCAAAAATCGCCGTTTGGTGTGCAATATCGCGAAGAAGAATTATTTGGCCCATTTTTCGAGGAAATAGTCAATGGTGTCATCCATATGAATACTGTGCACCAGTTTATGGCTATGTTGGATAAGGATGAACTTGGTAGTTGGTTTCAATAAGATGGTGCCACTTATATGCAAACGAGTCCATGGAGATGTTGAAGACATTTTTCGGAAATCAAATAATCTCCAAAAATGTATGGCCTCCAAACTCCCTGATCTGACCTCTCTAGATTTATTTTTGTAAAGGAAGAGTGGCAACCCACATACCCTAAAGGACTCAAATACGTAATTTCTAACTGTATTGCCGAAATAACACCAGCAATATTAAAAAAAGGTATCGCGAAACATGCGCCGACGTTTGGAATTGTGTTTACAAGACACTAGCAGTCATTTTCAGCTTTTGATGTGAAACTTTGGCATGAAAAGTGTTGCGGAATATGTAGTCTTGGAAATAAATAGTGACCATTTTCAGCAGTTGCTGAAAACTGTGATGTCGCGAAATTAATGCACGCAAAATGATTTACTGACATGCCAGTGTACTTTTTGTCCACAGAGATAGAGAAATTCTTAAAAATGAGGTTAAAATTGGGTTCATGTATGTAAGGGTATGTGCAATAAATATGCAAATCAATTCAGTTTTAATTTGCAAAGACATTTGAGAGAGAAAAAAAATAAATTCTGATTGCGGGAACTTTACATGGGCTCATTTATGCAAATACTTTCATGTCGCACAAGGAATAATGTGACGTCACACAATTTTTAGTGATCTATTTATGGATGCGAATATGGAGCGACTTTTACTTCACAGAGGCCATGACCAAACCCCAATGGAAAGAAGCCAATAATGATCCCAGACATCCGGTAACTCGTTTTGTAGTACATGGATTGAACCACAGGATCTGTCGAACAAAAATATACCACACAATGAGTCAAGATTGTATATGCTCACTCTGTAATCAACTGTGCGATCGATATTATCATGTGAAACTATGTATGGCATCTGATGTGTTCCATTCACATGATTTCTCTACCTAATCTGCAAACAAACTATTCTTACAAAATATTCTTCTTCTATCTACTTCATGCTAATCGAGATAAACATTAGCGGAAATGGTGTTATTACTTAGTTCCTTATAAGTAGAAGGAAACTGTGGGAATACACTAGGTTAAAGCGAAATCAAATCTCTTAAGAGCTGTTATCATGCAATTGACTTTGAAATTCGGTACTCTTTACATCGTCAGGAGTAAAACAAATCAAAAACGGATGACGACTTGTTTTAAAAATATGTTTTGAAATTTAAACCAATAACAAGGAACATATTGAAAATCTTAACCTTATAAAAATAATAATAATATAATATGAATTAAATGTTTTAACGAGATCTTCATTTTTTGTGTAGTAACTTTTTGTCTAGTAGCCTTTATCCAGAAAATTCGAGACCTACAAGTTATTTGTCATGTAATTATCTTTAATATATTATTTTTAATCACATTCACTGGATCCTTTTTTGAGAAAATAAAAACAAATCGAAAATTTTCCATATAAAGTGTATTTTGGGGTGGGGAGATTTCCTTGAAAATCTTCATGTCACATCCTTGCAAGATGCTGAACTTCAAAATCAAGTTTGATAAAAAAATAATAGCACAATATATATATATATATATATATATAACACAATAAATACAACAATGCGAATATATGTATACTGAGATTGCACTAGTGGAGTCGTAAGAGTGGGCTGAAATTTTGTGATAAAATTTTGTTAGAACGTTTCCTTCATAGGTTCATTACTAGCAAAGACAGTTCTACAGTATTAGAAAAACCTCATTTGTGCACAGTAGGGTGGTTCCAACGATATAATTTGAGCACAAGTATTAACAGAATCGGACAAACAAAGGAGCTTGCTAGAGAATTGTCAAAAGAAGATGGAAAGAAAAGTCCTGAGTATTTCAATATTGCACTACAAGACAGAGGTTCAAATATAAGGCTACATGAGATCTCGTCTACCCAGAACGTCGCGTAGCAGCATACAAGAATTAAATGGAAGTGGGTGGGACACGTCGCCAATCTTGATTATAACACATGGGAGCAGTAAACTACCATGTGGGACCCTTACGTTGAAAGAAGAAATCGAGGCAGACCAAGAATTAGAGGAGAAAACTACTTCACACAACTAGTAGGATCATAGTGGACCAGTGCTGCAAGGTGTAGAGCTTTTTGAAAATACTGCAAAAGACAATTAAGAAGTAGGAAGAAATTGTGATGAAAAATTGTGATGTGTTCCATTCACATAATTTTCTCTAGCTGTTCCAAAAACAAAGTTCCTTAAAAAAATATTGTTCTTTTATATATGACGTGCTAATTGAGATAAACATTACTGGATTGGTCTTATTACTTTCTTCTTTGTAAGAGAAGAGAAATAAGGGAATACACTAGGCTAAAGCGATAGTCAATCTTTTAAAAGACGGTCGCTAAGTGAAACAATTGGTTCAGTTCTCTTTTATTGCTAGGAGTAAACAAAAGAAAGGCGAAATGAAAGATGTCTTCCCGTTTGAAAAAAGGTTAAGTAGCTTAAAATTGAATATTCTCGGTATATCTCGAAAACAGTTAACTCTACAACAAAAAAGTATATGACATAAATTGTGTGTTTTAAAGAGATATACATTTTTGTGCAGTAATTTTTGTGTATCCCTTACGGTTTATTAGTTATACAAAAGTTATACAAAAGTCATCCAGAATGAAGAGGTCTTCGGAGGCCATTTCCGGAAAAGTCTATATATACATTTCGTTTGTCATGAAAATATCTTAAGCGTATGACATTTTAATAAAAACCGTTAGAGCCGTTTTTGAGAATATAACCATTTTTTTGTTCCATGTAAAGGGTAGTTGGGTAGGGTGGGATTTTTTTAAAAATCTTCGCGTCGCATCCTTAGAAGGAACTGAGCTTAAATACTCGGTATTTAACCGACCTTTCGTTCTTGAGCCATGCTGCTCACAGTCACAAACGCACACATACAGTCAGACTGGGACATGTTTCTAAAAATACGTTTTTGATTAAGGGGTTCTCAAAACATGCACATGTAAGAATCATCAAGTGTGACCCCAACTGAGATTTAAAGGGTACACACATTAATATCCACCGTACAAATTTCCTATTATGGAAAAGCTCACCAGTGAGTCTTTCCAATAGAGTTACCCCTTTTCCAGGAGGCCTTTGTTTCTTCCATTTATTAACGGAACCTCGTTAACAACCACCATAAACCACCAGTAAGAGTACGTAGCATGGGACAGTACTTGCTGTTTCTCAGGAATCTATGCATGAGGTTCAAGCACTACATGTACTAATCAAATGCTTGCTGAAACAAAACTTAAAAGAAAAAAAAAAAGATTTTTATGGATCTGCCAGCCTTAGTGGATAGGAAAGCAACAATCAGTGTACATTTAGGAGATGGAAAATGTAGTAAACGTATACATATACATCCAGTGTGAGGCTTGCTTGCAGTTTTGTTTACAATTTCTATAGATATGATTCGAAAATGAATGTTTTAAATTAATGGAGGCATTTATATTGCCCCACATTTTACGTTTAACACAATGCTATTTGCGAAGAACAGGTATTAAAGGCAAACTGCAAAGAACAGCGAGTATTATACAGAATACATATTATGTGAGAATTATAATTTTAAAACTTTGATAGTTAACAACAACGTTTTTTCAAATTATAGTTAATGATACTATATTAGAGCAAATAACGATTTTTAAATAATTAGGAGCAAATGTATGTCATAAATTTGAAACAGATTTTAAAAATAAATTACCCATGTTCCAACAAATATGCGACACAATAAATAGAAGCCTAAAAACTGAAACCAGAAAAGAAACACGAATGAAGTTTTACACAGTAATGGCCATGCCTAATTTTCTTAATGGATCTGAAACATGGACGTTGACAAAAGATGACAAAAACAAGATAATGTTGCCGAAGTAAAATTCTTAAGAACAGTAAAAGGCTCCTTTTTCAAATGAAAATATCTGATACGTTCTATTCATATGATTTTCTCTACATCACTGTAACAAACTATGAAGGGAAATAATGGAATACATTAGGCTAAAACGATAGTAAAATCTTTTAAAAGTTGGTTGCCAAGTGGTTAAAATCCGGTCCTATGCAGTGCCAGGAGTTTACAACTTTGCGAGAAAAGTTGTATTTTAAATCTGAACAAATAACAAAGAATATCTTTAAAACGGTCAACTCCACGAAAAAATGCATATAACATGGATTGTGTGTTTTAACGAGCTCTACATTTTTGTCTATCTCTTACAGTTTACCAGTTTCACAAAATTCAGCAATATTCATTTAGAATAGAGAGATCTTTAGAGGCTTTTCCCAGAAAACTCAAGGTATACATTTTATTTGCAATATAAACGTTTTTAATATATGGTATTTTAATCAAAATCATTAAAGCCATTTTTTTGAAAAACAAAAACTTTCAAAAATGTTTTCATATAAAGAGTTGAAATCGCATCCTTGAAAGATACCAAACTTGAATACCAAGTTTCGTGTTTAACGGCTTTTTCGTTTTTTAGCTATGCTGTCCACAGACACACATACATTGGCATTTTTCTAAAAATGCTTCTTTTTGGATTCAGGGGATCATAAAATATGTAATTCCAGTGAAACCTCGGTATCGAATTTTTGGGTGCATTACAATACTTTCTCTATACACCATTTATATGGTATCTGTAGAGAAAGTAAAAATAAAGGAAGAGATAGAGATAAATTCTCTGGAGGAAAAAATTATAAACTGTTGAAATGAATAAAGACAGCATTTTGGTAGAATGCCAAAAGAGGATCCCAAGAAAAGTGCTGTACTATAGGCCTATTGGAGAAAGATATCGGGGAAGACTAAGAAACGATTGTCTAATCCCTGGAGTGCAGAAGAAGAAGATGAAGAAGAAGAGGAAGGCATGGTGTAAGCGACAGGACATTGAAATCAGTGAACCTATCACAGAAGATAAACTAGATAAACATTTTCTGTGAGAGAAAGAGGTCTATAGCATCACTAAGCGATTTGACTGATAAATAATTTGAAAAAATTTGAGCAACTAATGCAAATTTAGCTAGGGTGATCAAGAGTGGAGAAACACTTGAGGTTATGGAATACATCTTTGTATTGCAAAGATGTATTCCGGTTTTCGTACATTATATTCAATATGTATCATGTTTGTACCGTGAAAAAGCTATGGAAACAAGTTAACACCTCTACATCACCAGTTCATAGATTTATCTCATGGTAAATATAATAAGAATGTTAAAAAATACAATGTATCAGTTTTAACTCGAAGCGCAGAACAGTGTGAACAATTTTCAGTAATTATTATGAAACAGTTTCTCATAACTTATGTAACTTTATGAATATCTTGTATAAATCAGTGCAATATTTGGATTTTTAGTTAACTAGTTACGTTGCTAGTTATAGAATAGTTTTGACAGCTTTGTCGAATCAAACTCAGGGACCGAATTCTTACTTAGACTAATTTGCTTGATAAAATGCATGCTATTTACACATAAATAACAGCGTTGCTTAAGTGCCAGCTTCGGTGGAGCCAACAGAACACGAAAGAACGTATAATATGTTGGTTTTGAACTCGTACCCCATAAATATTAACTTTTTAATGTTGTTCCGCCGAAAAGCTTTCAGGAGGTGACCTTTTCATGAAGGTAATTCTAAGAGATTATGATGCCGCAGGAAGGTGGGGGTAGAAAAAGAATAAATTAAAGGATTCCGTAGCAAGCGCAGCAGTTAATATTTCAAAGGCAGAGAATTTATGTTGGTAGAACTGCGTTTCGTACAAAAGTAATAACTGGTAAAAATATTTTACGCTGGAACTTTCATGGTTTTAATGCAATTAATACATTAATGTTTTACAATACGAAGTATGTATATTCTCTGGTTAACAGAGAAACAGATGATTTATAATTAGAAACAAGCTTTTTCCCTCGTAATTATTGTTGGACATCTGTATAAGACTTTCATTTTAACCAGGATTTCGTACTATTTAAAAACGAATTTAGCTTGCTTTTAAAAATGGAAACCCCGTTATTGTATTTACAATTTTCCTGTGAAAGCAAAACATTTTAGGTAAATGATCACAAAATTCAATTTTAATGTTTTTTCCTTTTGAGCTATTAGGTAGAAATTATTATTTTGAAGATCATGGAAATGACGTATTATTTATGGACGCTCTTTAACTGCTGTGATCCTCTACGTCGCAGTCTATACTGGGTGTGAAAGACCGCTTCATTTTGCTCAGAGACCTCTCTTTCATGCTTGAGGTTCTTTTACCACGGAGGGCGACATATTTTCAAGAGTAAAACGGTCAAACATTGTAAGCCAGTAGTGCTGATCCTATTGCAAGCACCAAATCAAGGATAGAGAGGTTAAAATAAACAATATATATTGATGAGAGTGGTAAGTTTGTTAAACTTTCCATATCGTTTCAACGTAGTTCACGTGGCTTTTATAATTTAAATTTCGAAGAGTCATTGTTAGCATTGATAAAATAATGAGCAAAGTTTCCAAAAGCATTAATGACTTCTCGGGACATTGGCCAGGTAAGTGTTGGGTTAATTTTCAAGCTTTCAACGAGTACTCTTTCGCCATCGTCGGGAAACTAGAGAGTAATTTCAAAAAGAATTTTCCCCGAAAAATAGTCATGTTTATGAGCAAAAAATGAAGATTTGTCAGATATAGTTTAGTTACATTTTGTGTAGATTAATTAATACCTGTAAAATAATTTTATATGGATGTGTAAATTAAATTTGGCAATAAATGATTAAGGATTTGGAATCATGCCCAAATTAGGTACCGGGATATGGTATTGCAAATTTTTATTTATTTATCTAGTTATTTACTAGTTATTTATGTATGTATTGTACATTTAGTCCTATTTATATCTAGAAAAACAAAGATCTATTAACGAAGTTGCAAGTTTTACTTTCTCCTCATGTATAGAGAAGGTATTGCATTCTACCGAAAAATTTGATGTCGGAATTTCACCTGAAATATATCTTTTAAGTATTTTTGTAAAAAGGTCTATATATGTGTCCGCGTGGCTGTTAGCATGATAACTCAGAAACGAAAAGTCGGTTAAATACCAAACTTGATATTTAGTTCAGCCTCTTCCAAGGATGCGACGAATATTTCCAAGAAAATCCCACTTCAAACTACCCTTTACATGGACACATTTTCGAAAATGTTGATTTTCTTTCTTTTTTGTGTTTACTTTTCTCAATTTCCAAAGCGCCAGTTTTGCTTAAATAGAGCGCAATATTCATTTATTTGATCCAAGCGTTCATGAGCAACTTACACTTGCTTGTTTTTAAACAAACCTTTCGACTAAGAAATTTACAAAATATTGTGAGTAACATGAAAAATAACGGTTAGAAAATGTTCCTTTTACGTGTACGACGTAGTAGTATATAGGACTCCTATGAAAGGCTAATGCGCCTCTTTCAGATTTAAAATATATATATATATATATATATATATATATATTTGGGAAATTATACTCTTAATTAAGAGACGAAAAATATGAGAGCTGTTTGAATTGATAATATTGGTTATACCTACTGATAAGTACCGAGCCTCTCAATGAAAACACTATTTAAAAAAAACATTTTTTTTTTGCTTTATTTCTCTACATAATCCCCAGAAAGGCTACTACATTTATCATATCGATATTCTAATTCGATTAAACCATCTCTGTAGTTCGATTTATCAAGGTCCTCAATATATATATTTTGCCAAATGAGTTTTTTTTCTTTTCACCTCATCACTCTAAGTTGCAGTAAGCTTGCGTAGTAGTGACCAGTTTATCCTTTTCAAGTAACCAATACAAATAATTCCCTGTGCATTCCAGAAACCACTCGCCATAACCTTGTTAGCTGACAAAATTGACTTTGCCTTTTTTGGAGTTGGTTCACCTGGCGCAATTCTCTGTTTTGACTGTGATTTACTTTCTGGTGTGTAGCGATGTATCCAAGTTTCATCCTGGGTAATAAGCCGTCTCAAAAATTCACTGGGAGTTTTACGGTAGAGCTCCGCATTCTTTGCAACTTTTGATCAGGTGTCAACAAACGCGGGACTCATCTTACATAGACCTTGTGAAAGCCCAAAACATTACTTAAAATATTACCTGCATGTTCTTTTAAAATGTTTACAGCCTATGCTATCTCAAAAAACTTTAATCTGCGGTCTTCCAGTACTAAACGATGACTTTTTCCAATGATCTCTGGAGTTGTCACTTCTACAGGGCGTCCAGAGCAAGGTTCATCACTAGTGCTCATTAAATATGAAGGAGCAGAATCTTTCAATGTACTGTCCATTTCCTCCTTGATTTCTTTAGGCGTTAGGCCTTTCAAATGGAAGTACATATTTAATCACTGCTCGTTTTTCCAAATCCTCCATTTTTGTGAAAACTCTAAAGTTGTCTTGTTTAAAATGCTGTCATTCGAAAACTAAACAAGCTATTGGCCTATAACTATGGATACAAGCTAGTCTAGAGTTAAACTATACGATGCTACCGTCTAACTGGCCTTGTTACGCCATATCTGTCAGCCGACCCTCGTAACTCCTTGAATGTCACCTATTTTGTGCATGGAGAAATCTATTCGCAACTGTGATTTTATAAACAAATGTAAAGAACATATATATCGTAATACTATTAAACGATACATTTTGTGAAATTCTTCCCAGTGAATTTTACTTCAGATGATTGCTGACTGGTCATAATTTATAAGACTATTTCATTTACAGTTTATTAATATTTTAATATTTATTACAGTAGAATCGGTTTTCGAGTATTTCTTCTTTTGGTTTGTTCTTTTCTTTTCGATGTTTATATTGCAATTTTCATTATGGCTAGTAAGAAAGTAACCAGCTTTAAATTCAATGTTAAGAGGCCTATTTCTGTTAAACCGACCATAGTATTACTGGTTCGCTTAGTCAAAATAATGATAATGTTTGTGAATTTAAACACACTTTTGTAAGAACGGTTTATTGCAGAACAACTCACATGAATGGAACAAATCAGAGTTTTTTCTCCACAGCACTCAGGAAATTCTTGCCTTATCTTCTGCTTCTAAGATATTGCTAAAATATTACTTATGCGCTGGGTACATTGATTTTCCGTCGTTTGCTCCTTAATTAATATATTATTATAATGCTGAAGTTAAAGTACGAGAAAAATTGCTGAAAATGTATTGGTCGATATGTTTTGTTGTTGCCCTAGTTTACAACCGTATTCTAAACAGAAAATTCCGGTTTATCCTAAACGCGAAAAATCTGTTGTTCAATTCGCTTGAACATTTTACTCTTCACAAAAATTTCTTACAAAAGTTTTTTCTTCTATCTAATTCATGCTAATCAAGATACAAAGTAGCGGAAATGGTCTTATTACTTAGTTCCTTATATGTAGAAGGGAAATAAGGGAATACACTAGGCTAAAGCAGTAGCTAAGTCTTTTAAAAGCTGGTTGCTATGTGACTGAATTCTCTTTGCATAACCAGGAGTAAAGCAAAAGAAAAAGGAATGACAAATTCCCGTTTGAGAACTGTAAGTATTTTAAAATTGAAAATGACAACAAAAATATCCCTAAATGGTTAATTAAAAAAAAATATCGCATAAATTGGTAAACTCTATGCTTTAACGAGCCCTTTATTTTTGTGCAGTAAGTTTTTGCTTATTTCTTAGTTTACCTGTTATGCAAAAGTCTTCCGGAATTAAGGGGTCTGCAGGGCGTCTTCCCAGAAAATTCAATATATACATTTTATTTGTCATGTAAATGTCTTTAATGTACGGCATTTAAATCAAAATAATTAGAACAATTTTTGAGAAAAGCAAACATTTTGTAAAATGCTTCTATTTAAAGGGTAAAGACTGCGGGAGTTTTCTTGAAAACTTTCATGTTGCATCCTTGGAAGATGCTGAATTAACAGACTTTATGTTTTTCACAGAAACACACACACATACACATACACACGGTCACACATTTACGGACCTTTTTCTAACTTATTTAGATACTGGATAAAGCGTATGTTTCCTGATATAGAATTTTTGGGTGGAATACAATACCTTCTCTGTCTATGTACTATGTACGAAGTAGAGAAAGTAAAAATGAAACTTGAATTGCTTCCGAAACACTGTGTAGAAGGAGAATAAAGTGTAGGGGCTTTGTTGATATGCTACTGCTAGCGGAAGAGGAAATGAATATAATACATTGCATTGTGTGTGCGTGTTTTATTTTTTTAAGTTTAATATCCTGTCTAGGTCTTATTGGACGATGTATGAATGGCACGGATGAAATATGTTAAAGTGAGCCCGAGGTCCATAGAGCTTTTACCTGACATTCGACTTTTCTTTACAAAGGAACACCCCGAAAGAAACCTTACCCTTACCTAGATTCGAACTCGACACCTCCTAAATATGAGGGTAAATGACAATGTAGGGAATATGGAAATACTTGCACAAGGCAGTAATGATCACTACTTGCTAAGAAACACACTCGTGGGAATGGTGATTGAAAAAGTTAGAAACAATCCAAGCGATAAATAATACTAAAATATTTCCTTGCAGATTGAAAGTCTGGAGGGTTTAGAATTGCAGTAAAGGAGCACTCTTGATCAGAAAACTATGATTGATTCATAATGGATATCATAAGAAACGATGTGTGTTATACCGCAAGTAAGAAATAAGTGACAATCAACGTGGTGAACTATACAAAGCCTCCCAAGCTTCCCTATAATGAGGGCAGTTTGTATGCTCTGTGGCCAGCGACCACTAGATACTAATCAGAGTAATTGGCAAGTGCAAACTACTCAACCGTGTCTAAATGGACGAGAAATTATTAATGAGCATTAAGTTAGAGTGAAGCAACTCTTTGTGTATGTACCGCCATTACAATGCTGCAGGCCTTCTCTGCATTTTGCACGATAAAGTGTTTAGCTGCATCTGCTGCAACGTTCGATGTGCTGCCATAGTTTCACGAGTTCAAGATGAATATGAACGCAATATATGTTGTCCATATAGTGATGCTGGTATGAGTACTCGTGAACGATAATGTGGGGTTCATGATGTAACAGCTGGCAATTGATAACAAAAAATATAATTCAGCACACCAAGGACAATCGTGATCAACATCATCGTCATCATCATCATATCATCCTCCTCCTTCTGCTCCTCATCATCATATTCATCTTCATAGATTAACTTATGATTTAAGCCTTTTGAGTTGTTCCAGCTCCACATGCTTCCACATTTTATACGTTATCTCATTTGTTCTTAATCCTTTGGGTTGTGTCTTCATATTTTAATAACAATCTAGGATTTCTCGCATGTTACAGATGTACTACCGCAGGCTCCCACAAATCGAGTCAAGGTCGCTTAAGGGTATGTAGGGTTGTTTATAGTCCTTACGGTGGATACTCCAAACTATCAGTGATGGTAGAATTCTACATATTGATTGTTTTGTAGTTATAATGGCTGCTATATCTTCGATGTTCCTTTTGAACTGCGGTTAAAATAATTGATTTATAGAACGATATTAAGTTAAAGGATAATATCAAACCTTTCTACACTTTCGTTCCAAAAGAACGTTCCTAAACTCGACAATTATGCTGCAAGAATTTTGTGCATATTTGGGACAAGCTATGCTTGAGACACTATTTTCCGTAATGAATCTTACAAATGCATGTCATGTCATGAACACTTGAAAATATGTTTGCGATTGCGTGGTACACAAACAATACTCCCGTACATTGAAAAGCTGCTACAGAAAACTGCAAAAATTGCGACGTATTCCCGATGTGTAGGAAATTGCACTTTCATTAGTGAGTTTATTTAAATAACATGTGTAGTGGGTGTTATATTCAGGAAATTGAATTTTTAGTAATAATAAGTAGAAAGCTTTAATTCGAATTATATAAGCATAGCGGTGCACAAAATATTGCTCTCGTTATTGTGTAACAGTAACATTTTAATTCAAGGAAACGTTCAGTTCAATTATATCCATATCGATATGTAAGTTTACATACAAATTCTGGTTTCGTCACTGTAGTATTGTTTCCCCTGTCCGCAACAAAACGTGAGGACTTCAGGAGGGCATTTACTTAACGCAGTCAAATGAAAGTGCCTGATTTACTGATTCATTTAATGGTATGATAAACTTTAGCTCATCATACCATTTAATGACTAAATAAATCGATTTCCTCTTATATTTATTTTTCAGTCTCTCCCTTCATGGTAACTCCTTCAGAAATTAAACCTTCCGCTTTTATATTTTAATTTTTCTTTGCTTCAACAACATTGATACTTATTACTTTCTCTGTACGAACTATGTACATAGTGTATAGAGAAGGTATTGTATTGTACCCAAAAATTCGTTACCGAGATTTCACCGGAAATACATGTTTTGAGAGTCCCTGAATCCAAAAAAAGGATTTTTAGAAAAATGTCCGTGTGTGTCTGTCTGTCTGTGTATATGGTCGCCCTCCGTGGTGTAATGGTTACCATGCTGACTTCATATCCCAAGGTCGCGGGTTCAATCCCGGTGGAGGACGATGGTTTTTTTCGGGTGTAAAAATCCTTAGCATGGATTCCTTCGGAAGAAAAGTAAAACCGTTGGTCCCGTGTCGTAGATTTACGGCACGTAAAAGAATCTCAAGCCTGATAGAGAGGCCTCAGCAAAATTAAGCGGTCTTTCACACCCAATATAGAATGGGACGCTGAGAATCACAGTAGTTAAAGAGCGTCCATAAATAACACGCCATTTCCATTTCTGTGTATGTGTGTCTGTGGGCAGCATAGCGCAAAATCGTTAAAGCCCAAACTTGGTATTTAAGTTTGGTGTCTTCCAAGGATGCAACACGAAGATTTTCAAGAAAATGCCCTTTACATGAAAAAAAAATTCGAAAATTTTGATTTTCTTAAAAATGACTCTAACGATTTTGATTAAAATATCGTATATTAAAGATATTTACCTGACAAATAAAATGTATATCTTGAATCTTCTGGGAACAGCCTCTAAAGACTACTTTATTCTGGATGAATTTTGCACAACTACTAAACCGTAAGAGATTGACAAAAACTTAACACACAAAAAATGTAGATCACGTTAAAACACACAGTTTATGTCAAATACATTTTTTCGTGGAATTGATCGTTTTTGAGATATTCCTTTTTCTTGATTTCAGCTTTGAAAAACACACTTTTCTCATACAGGAATTTGTCAACTCCTGTCCATACAAACAAAGGAACATCAGTCACATAGCAACCAGCTTTTGGCTTTCCTTTAACCTATGGTATTCCCTTATTTCGCTTCTACTTACAATAAAGCAAGAAATAAGACTATTTCTGCTAATTTTTCTCAATTAGCATGAAATAAATAAAAGAATAAGCTTATTAACAATACTTTGTTACAGAGGTATAGAGAAAATCATGTGAATGGAACACATCAGATTTTTATTTCTTTGTTACGTTTGCACGTTGTTTTTCAAAAGAATGCTTCTGCAAGATGTACACTAGAGGTTTGCATAGAGAAGTTCGTGCACTAAGAGATAAACTATTTGTGTAAATATTGTATAGACCCATTTGCTGTTTGAGTAACCTATATGTGGAAATACGTGGTGTAGCTATGAGTGCAAGTGTGTGAGGGTGTGTGTGTGTGTGTGTGTGTGTTTGTATGTATGTGTGTGTGATATATGAGCGTTCTCTGGTTCGGTTGTCGTAGCGTGAATGTGTGTGTGTGTGTGTGTGTGTGTGTATGTGCGTGTGTGGGTGTATGTATATTTCCAATGTTGTTAAGATATATAAAATATATATGTAGGTAATATTTTAAACTCAAGTATTTTCTGACAGGATGTGCAGTCACCCGACCCATGCGACTGTGTGACGCAAATATTGTACTATCGTAAATTAATAATGAAATACTACTACTAGTTGACTATATCGGACGATGAATGACATCAGTGAAATGATGCTGAAATGATCTCGGGGCTATGTAGCTTACAGTTACTCGACAATCGTTCTCAGGACAAGGAAAACCACGAAAAAAACCTTATCCCTAAGGTGAGATTCGAACTTGCCATTTATAATGTTGCTACGATATACTTTGGGTAGCACTAGGGTCGGCTGATAAGTCCCGGGCCTCTCAAAGTAAACAGCATTTAAAAACAAATTGCTTTATCTCAACATAATTATCAGAAAGACTAGCACATTTGTCCTATCGATGTTCTAATTTAATTAAACCATCTCTGTAGTGCAATTTATCATCATAGCTGCCTACCGCATCAATGACCTCCTCGTTGCTGTGAAATCTTCGTCCTCCACGAATTTTTTTAGATTTGGGAACAGGTGATAGTCACTGGTGCTAGATCTGGTGAATAGGGTGGATGTTCAAGCAATTCGAACTTTAATTCGCAAATTTTTCCCATTGGAACGACTGAGCGATGGGCCGGAGCACTTTCATGATGAAACAAGATTTTTTATTTTTTGCCAAATGGAGTTTTTTTCTTTTCACCCTATCACTCAAACGTTGTAGTAAGCTTGCGTAGTAGTTACCAGTGATACTTTTACCCTTTTCCAAGTAATTAATAAAACTAATTCTCTGAGCATCCCAGAAAACACGCGCCATTACCTTGTTAGCTGACAAAATTGAATTTGCCTTTTTTGGAGTTGGTTCACCTGGCGTAATTCACTGTTTTGACTGTCATTTACTTTCTGGAGTATAGTGATGTATCCAAGTTTCATCCATGTTAATAAGCCGTCTCAAAAATTCACTGGTATTTTTATAGTGGAGCTCCACATTCTTAACAGAAACAGTTTTTCTTTGCAACTTTTGATCAGGTGTCAACAAACACGGCACCCATCTTGCACAGACCTTGTGAAAGCCCAAAGCATTACTTAAAATATTAACTGACACGTTCTTTTGATATGTTTACAGCCTCTGCTATCTCAACTTTAATCTGCGGTCTTCAAGTACTAAACGATGCATTTTTTTCAATGATTTTTGGAGTTATTACTTCTACAGGGTGTCCAGAGTGAGGCTCATCACTAGTGCTCGTACGTCCCATTTTAAACTCTGCAACCCATCTTTTAATCATTGAATATGAAGGGGCAGAGTGTTTCAATGTACTGTCCATTTCCCCTTGATTTCTATAGGCATTAAACCTTTCAAATGGAAGTATTTAATCACCGCTCGTTTTTCCAAATCCTCCATTTTCATGAAAACTCTAAAGTTGTCTTGTTTAAAATGCTGTCATTCGAAAACTAAACAAGCTATTGACCTATAACTATGGATACAAGCTAGTCTAGAGTTAAACTATACGATAGTGCCGTCTTACTGGCCCAGTGGCGCCATATCTGTGTGAGGCCCGGGACTTATCACCCGACCCTCGTATGCGTAATGTTGTGGTGAACATTAGAAATGTACTCATTAGTGTATTTATATGTTTACTCACTTAGCGGAACAGACAATTATAATTTAGTAGTAATAACGTTTGTGCTCCTCATATTCTAAAACCGAAATATGCCTCCATAACTCCATTAAACTTGCTGTCAGCGTCTGAGATTGGCAATATAACCGATAAACATTCATACCCGCGGCGAACAAAAATGCTCGCTCTATTTATTGAACAATGTCCAAATAAAGAACACAGTTACTCTAAGGGCCAGATGTTACAAACGTTACTTCTATGGATACTTTACCAGCAGTTGGTAAATATTAGAATAACTATGGCAAAATATTTACGCCAGGATATCCAAACTACTAAACCACTAACCAAATGGCATTTTGAGCACATTTACGTCTCTTTATAATGGCAAGAGGAACTGCATTGAGTTCTATAAAAATGATACCCATGTTGAAAAAGAGCGAGAAATGCTTGGTTTTATGTAAGTACATTTTACATTCACCCAACATGAGTACAACATTAGTTTCGCTTCGTACACTTGTTAAAGCAGCATGAGCCCTTCAAGCCTTATGTTATTTTCGGTCTCATCTATAGTGATGTTGAGCTTCTGTTGTCTAACACAACTCATACCATATGTCACCATATTCATGTATATAATTTCAAATTTCTGGCTGTGTATAAAACGTACACACCTAAAAATAACTAAGTTTCTTATTCAGATACTTTTACTCAATATAATGCATAAAATATTTTTTTCAGAAATAATGAAGTATCAACAATGAACCATTTGCTACTAACATTGCAATTTTATGCTTTTGGAATCATGTTGATTTGGTTATTTCAGCACAGCAACAGCTTCATAAGACTGAAGAAAGTAAGCATAGCCATTGTAAGAATACCAAGAGCGACATTAACCTTTCAGAAACTGAAGATGAAATTGAAAACAATAAAACATATTCATATTACAAAATTCCCTAATGTTCTGGGCGTATTAGATTCCATGCAGTCATCAATATAAATATTAGTCATATATTTGGGATCCGAAAGGGCTACTTTTCATGTTTTCTTTTGATGTTCCCATAAAGTAGCGTGTTTTCTTGTTCTCTATAATATTTTGCCTTTTTATTTAATTTTTAACAGTATTTTTGACCAACAATTGCTTTACCTGCTTATCATTTTAATATTGATCATTCTTTTGTTATGGTGTTTAATGCCCGCTTTTGCTACAAATGACACTGCAAGCGATGACACTGATGATACAGGGAATGAAGATGGAGCACCGGTGGAATGCGATGGCTTGGGAACTGGAGAACCCGGAGAAAACCGTCCCTGCGCCACTTTGTCCATCACAAATCCCACATGCGGTCGTGTGGGCTCGATCCCGGGCCACCGAGGTGTGAGGCAAGCGGTCTAACCACTTGACCACGGCGCGGTCTTCATCATTCTAAAAGGCGTATAATTCCTAACCACAAAATTATAAAACTACAGAAATTTTCCAAAAAGTTGACAATCAATAATTGATATCTTGAAAAATATATCTAGCAACAACCAGGAAATTTATTTGAAAACATTAGCCGAAGGTGAAATTTAAGTGGAAGATAAGAACGAAACAATGTTAAATATATTTATATACAAGTTAATAGTTACTCTTACTTAACCGGACATTGTAAAACTGAGCCTAAAAAAACGTGCTACGTGTAGAGGGTGGAGGCTCACTAATAAATATTCAAAGATCATGAAAATAAATATGCTATTCTATCAATGGTGAAGCACTGTCTTTTAAACCTAAAGTGACACGTGTAGATATATTCTAAAAAAGAACAAACTTTATTTATGGATCTTAAATCTATGTTAGAAAATGGAAGGCTTTTGGCCTTCATGGGACACACTTTTAATTTTCATAATGTTTCACGAATTCTTATTAACTTTTGGCAAATTTGCTTGCATGTTATAATGGCTTTAGAAATGAAGTAAATGTTTTATAATTTTATTAATCCAAAGCTAGAAATTACTTGCTATACCTATTAAGCTGTACAAATCATTTAATTATTATTATATTATTTTTAATTAACCGGTTATAATTGATTTAATATCTTTTTGAGTGACTGAAGACGAATTTTGTTATATATATTTAAGTGAATTAGCATGAAGTACACAGAAGAATAAACTTTTGTAAGAATTGTTTGTGGCACAATAGCTAAAAAATTCATGTTAGTGGAACACATCACATTTCTTCTGTCCAATTTCCTGAGTGAAGAGATAAATTGCGTCTGTACGTGATTGGTTTATTTTAAAGTTTTTATCTGCTTGTGAAATGCATTGTGTAAGTAAATGCGTTTTCTCTAAAGGCAAATTTGTAACAACATTTTTTTCAAAACAAACTAGTCCTTTGATAAATGGTCGGATAAGTTCATTTTAGGTTACCTTGGAAACCATTTTATGTAAGTGAATAGAAAAGCAAAGAGAATTCATACAATACGGTTTGCACAACCTATAAGAAGATGTAGTTATGTACGTGGATAAGCTGTGAAAGAAGCGTGAGACATTTTTGCCGAGAGAAATTTCCTAATGGCGGCATTCCCACAAAAAGCACACTTAGGACTTGGTTCTAAAGCGACAAGAAACAAGATCTGTGGCTAATGCAAACCGGCGTAAATTACACCGAAGCTATAAGAACTGGAGAAGTTGGGGTCGAGATACATGCAACAAAGGGTTGGAACCAGTGTTGAGGATTGCATTAGAAACTATCTTGTGGCTAGATGTTCATAAACGTTTGGTTTGCTTCACGACCTCAAATTGAAACCAGTGGAAATGGACAGAGATAAACGGCTATGTATTTATCTATCGCATATATCAACATTCAATGGCTTACATATATAAAACAATATAAAAATAACAACTTAGCGTATTAGTAGCTGTTTCCCGCACCGCATATTTACCAGCGTGTATCAAGAAAAATCTAATGTGTTCCAGTGTGTTCAAATTCAAGAAAACTATGTGTTCATTAAAATACAAATTATTTTGGCTAAGCGAGCCAGCAATCTATATAGTCGATTTAACATTAAAATCAAAGCTGATCCATTTCTTACCAGGCATTATGAAAATTGCTTTATACACGATGAAAAGTAAAGAACATAAATCAAAAGAAGAAACACATGAAAATAATTTCTACTGTAACAAATATCAAAATATGAATTCAGCTTAAAATTGAAACAGTTCCTACGAAATGTGTCTGGGAAAAGGTCCTGTGTATGTATGTGTGTGCTCGTGTATCTGCAAACACGATAACTCAAATTAGTTAGTTACCAAAATTGAGGTCCATATCTTCCAAGTACGTGACACAAAGATTTGCAAGAAATTACCCCTCCCCCATTCAAAACTACACTTTACATCGAAAACATTTATAGATTATTTACATGGTAAATAAAATTATATCTCGAACCTTTTGAGAATAGCCTCTTCATTCTGAATAACCGGTAAAACATAAGAGATACGCAAAAAAATTATTACACAAAAATGTAGAGCTTGTTAAAACACACAATTAGTCATATACAATTCTTTTGTAGAGAGGATAATTTTCGAAATATTCTTTGTTATTGGTTTCAATTTTAAAATACTTAAACTTTTCTCATACAGGAATTTGTCAACTTCTGACCATGCAAATAGAACGAATTTCAATTACATAGCAACAAGATTTGACTATCGCTTTAGCCTAGTACGTTACCTAATTCCCTTCTACTTGTAAGGAACTAACAATAAGTAACACGATCATTTGCAATAATGTTTGTGTAGATTAGCATGAAGTAGATAGAAGAATAAACTTTTTAAGAATAAGTTGATATAGAGAGGCAGAGAAAGTCATGTGAAGGAACATATAAGATTTTTGTGTCTCTGAACAGGAAATCTCTCAAAAGAGGCGATGTATATGCTACAGGCATAGTATAGGATTTAGACACTATAATAGATGTCTGGGAATTATATAACATGCTGGACGATTTTTGGCAAAGTATTAAATTCTTACTTTTATACTATTCCTAGGCATTGCATATATTGCCTGGGCAATGTATATAAACAAAAAAACAAAAACATATTTCAAAGAACAATTTAATATTCAATACAATTGCATAGAAGATCTTTTTACAAAACAATTGTTGAAGACACAAACAATAATTAAATATGTAAATAATAAGTCAGAAAATTTCAATCAACTATTTTGAGAATATGACTACTTGAATAAGCAAAATATACTTTTAAATGAATGAAGGGCAATAAACGAGAGACAAATGACTTAAAATTGCACCGTATTTTATGCTTTACACAAAAACATTTCATATTTCGGCACTTGGTCTTGCACATGTATCTTGGCCGCCTCCTATAAACTGTTCGGAGTGCAATTTCATGATTTGGGACATTTTCAAGTCGCAATCCCTTTGGACACTCCGTTTTTTATTTTGGTAAGGCACCGCACTGACAATAATGATACATGAATGGGATGGCGCCGCTTTGTCCACCACATACGGAGGTTTGGGATCGAACCCGGGCCGTCTAGGTGAGAGGCGAGTGGTCTAACACGGCGCAGCAGAGTGGTTCCTAATTTTTTTGTTTTTTTTTTGTTTCTTTTATATAGCCTCCTTTAACATCCAAGGTCATATCGGGGGCTTCGAATTAGGTACAGCTCGTTGTCTATTTCCTCAAATACGCACAGATTCACTCTCACATTCACACTTCCAGACTCTGTGGGGGATAGGAAATAATTCAGGTTCGATTCCAGCCGGACCACGGCGGCAATCAGTCGGAAGAAGCCATCTTCAGACAACTTCATCACAACTGCCAACCCATTGCGAGAATCACCCTTTCCCTTGTCGAAGTCAGGTATGGGAACTCGAATAGTGTGTCCTAAATGGACGGGAGAAAATTTGTTTTCAGAGTTAACTTCATCTTCCTTGCCTGCTGTTTGAGATTCGATTTACAATATTTTCTTGCTCCAGCAACTTTGTCCATATTGAAACAAAGATTGCGTTGAACCCTGCTCCCGTAACCTTATACGAGTATCCTCACCTTCGCCATCTCTAAGTCCATGTCCATAGATCAAATGAAGTTTCATCTAGTCTCGACATGTATGGGCACCAGTGATTTCTTTCGAGCAGATACAGCAGACGTCTGAGGTTTCCAGAGTTTTAAAGTAAAAATAATTGTTTTCTTTGTCTTGGATTGAAGCCCAATCAGTGCCTGGGAGAAAGGGGATTTCTTAATCTTCTTTAGGATCATCTGCGCCATGTTGTTCAGATATTTCAATGCTGTCTAGAACATTCTACTCATCTTCTTCGCTCTTTATGGTTTGCAAAACATTCTGGAGCATAGAAGAACCTGTCAGACCCCCCTTTAAAATGTAAATGACCTTGGGTATATGAAGTCAGTTTGGTAACCATTACACCACGGAAGGCGATGGACCCACCTTTAATTTACAACAGAGATTGATCTTGCAAGCCGAAACCATAGTTTCAATGCCTTAAATAGCTCTTTCAACACTTCCTTGATTAACTTCAGCGAAGGACTGCTTGCGTGGATTATCCGGTATATATATTCATTTATTTATTTACATAATATATATATATATTTATTTACATAATGGCTTTATAACACAAGGGTTTATGATTTGTAAAATCAAAGAAATATAAAAAGCAACAAATAATTGTATTTTTATAGGCACCAAAATTCCAATGTGATTTTTGCTTTATTGTTAAGTCTAAATCTTAAGAAAATTATTAGTTCCTTGTGTGCCATATTCCTAAAAATGTATAAATATTTATATTGAAATTGAACTAAAATGCCAACACATTTACAAATCCTAATTCTACATTTCCTCAAAAGCTTAAATGTGCCAATTCTTATAATGAACCTAAAATCTGTTTCTTTGGAAAGTAGACATTGAATAGAAGAAGAAAATTCACATATATGCCAACGTCACCATTTTGGAACTTTATCTGTACTTAAGAGGATAACATATCCCATTTGGCTTAAATTTGTACATTTATATTTTTAGTATACAAGATAATTGAATTTATACTTTACGAGAAAACAGAAACATTTTACGTGTAAATCGGCTATAAATCATAAATCATAGACAGGTGGGAGGTGAATAAGTGCAAATAATTTGATATTGTTTAAAAACAATGCGTGTAACACATAAATGTATCTCATTTTGTCTGCTTACTAAATATCATTGTCGTAAATGAAACACAAACTTCAGGATCTAACGTGTTCTTAAAGGCCCTGAGCTATGTCTTTGCTGTGATTATATACATCACACCACCTATAGTCAGGCAGAGCAAAGGGCAGAGGAGGTCGTCCGTATGACCTGTTACGTAAACAACTGAAGGTCTGATATAGGGAATAATAGCCATCCTAAAAAAACATCATGAAAATTTTCTCATGAACATAACTTTAGCAAATAGCGAAAAAACTGCAAATACTGAATCATCACATCGTCCTGAAACGCTGATATAAATATTTGCACTTATTCACCACCCGCCCTGTATAAATACTTAATACAGCTGGAACACATCATCTTTCATGCGGAGTCTGAATATCATAGTGCATTTCAGAGAGACTTTTTTTCCAACTCCTCTGAAGTGAAACTTATGGACAGATAGCAATGCTGTTCAAGGTCACATTTAACATGTTTACCTCATGTGTTGTTTTTCTTGTGAGTTGAAAGTTAGGCATGAAGAACATAACATTTTTACGGAGTTGCAGTATGACTTTTAGTTTATGATGTAAAACTGCCTGATTTGAATGCTTCTGACTTTAATAATGGAAATTTAAGTAGTGTTAAGTGTTGCAGTACATGGGTTTAATTCTAGGCGTTAATCTGAAAACAAAAGGGTTCAATACAGACGAGCACAAGAAAATTGCAGTGATCTAAATATTATAATAGCCTCCAAAATCAAGAAGATTAAAGTTCCTCAAATTGGTAATTTTCAACATGTTTCAAAATGTTGTTTTCTAGGATTATACAGGGTTACTACAAAAGAAATAGACAACTTCAACTGCCTGTAAAACAAAAACTATTAGAGATAGCAACCTAATTATTTTGGAGGTATGTTGAGAAACTCTCAAAGTTTTGTTTGTTACTATTGATAACGCTGTAATGTTTTGTTTGTTGTTGCAGAAGCTGAAATGGCGGAAAATCCTGTGGAAAAGGCATATTGCGTGTTGGAATTTGCTATTACGCAATCAGCAACTGTTGTCCAACGACATTTTAGAACACGTTACCACAAAACGCCACCGACTAGACAGTCAATCTACGACTGGTATGGAAAATTCGAGACAACGGGATGTTTGTGCAAAGGGAAGAGCTCGGGAAGACCAAGAGTTTCGGAAGAAAACGTTGAACGTGTTCGTTCTGCCTACATAAGAAGCCCACAGAAATCGACATCTAGGGCAAGCATGCAATTACAAATTCCACAGCAAACTGTATGGAAAATCTTGCGGAAGCGACTGCACATGATGCCTTACAGATTACAGATGTTGCAGTTTCTGCGTGAAGAAGATAAGGTCATACGGCGTGACTTTTGCATCGACATGTTGCGACATGATGAAGACGATGCTGGTTTTTTGAGCGCATCATTTCATTTTTGTGGTAACGTGTTCTAAAATGTCGTTGGACAACAGTTGCTGATTGCGTAATAGCAAATTCCAACACGCAATATGCCTTTTCCACAGGATTTTCCGCCATTTCAGCTTGTGCAACAACAAACAAAACACTACAGCATTACCAATAGTAACAAACGAAACTTTAAGAGTTTCTCAACATACCTCCAAAATAATTAGGCTGCTATCTCTAATAGTTTTTGTTTTACAGGTAGTTGAAGTTGTCTATTTCTTTTGTAGTAACCCTGTAGTTTCTGGAGGGCGAGATAAATTACATTCTTACCAAGTACTCTTTTACATACTATTGGACACCTAAGTGAATTATTATATCAAACAAAACTTTTTATTCATTAAAAGTGTAATAATTAATCTAATTAAAATGGAAAATGCTGTAAACTGAACTATACTTGTTGACAAACTGCGTTGATTCGGAAAAACTCAATGTATAAATATTGAAGATTTCAAATTGCGAAAACATATCTAAATAGGCCAAAATTAAACCGATTTTTTGGGGAAGATTTGGCTCAAACTGGATCGGCCTGTAAGATGTTTACTGAGTAAAAAATTCGAGGTGTAACATTTACATGATTTTTCTACAGCTCTGTAGCAAATTATAGTTAAATATCTTATTCTTCTGTCTACTTTATACCAATCGAGATAAACATTAGCAGAAATGGTCTTATTACTTGGCTTATAAGAAAGAGGGAAATAAGGGAATACGCTAGACTAAAGCGAAAGTCAACTCTTAAAAACTTACAACTTACAACTTGTGGGCATGTGATTGAAATTCATTTCTTTGCATGACCAGGAAATGAAAAATTCCCGTATGAGAAAAGTTTTAAGTATTTTAAAACTGAAACCAATAACAAGGATTACCTCGGAAATGGTCAACTCCACGAAAAAAAATTATATGACATAAATTGTGTGTGTTACGAGATTTACATTTTTTGTGTAGTAAGTTTTGCCATACGGTTTACCAGTTATGCAAAATTCAGAATGAAGTGTACTTCTGGGGCTATTCCCAGAAAATCTAAATTATGATTTTCATTTATCATGTAAATAAATACCTTTAATATATGGTACTTCGATCAAAATCGTTAGAACCATTTTTGATGAAATACAAAGTTTCAAAATTTATGTGGAGGGTAGTTAGGGGTGAAGGATTTTTCCTCAAAATCTTCGTATCGCATCCTTGGAAGATACTAAACTTAAATACCAAGTTTTGTATTTTAATGACTTTTCGTTTTTGAGTTATATACACGGACATACACAAGGACTTTTTTCTTAAATGCTTTTTTTGGATACAGGGATGCTAAAATGCGTATATGCGGTGAAATCTCGGTATCGAATTTTAGGTGACGTGCAATACCTTCCCAGCCTATGCGTAGTGCACTAATTAGAGAAAATAAAACTGTTTGGAAATAATCCCACAAAATGTTTATACAGAATGATTCAAAAATACTTTTACAAGGTTTGGGAATAGATTCCTTACTTCAAAAAAAAAAAGAAAGATGTTCAATAAACACATGTCCCAAAACTCTTAGTTCTCGTTTTATTGAGGTTCAAATACTATTAATCAAAACAGTTTATGAATTTTATTCTATTTTTGACGTTTTTAACTTATTAGGGGTGTTCCACACAAACACCACTTATACAAAATGATCTAAATGTTTCTCTTGAGTCGAGACACACATGCACTCATCGAAGCATGGAATGTCAAATACTCCCACTCAGTGTCGTGTGATTTCGCCGGTTTCCATGACACGTAGATTAAGAGTTTCTTTATCCGGGATTTCTACTGCATTGGATAGAGGTGCCCCCAAAAGAAAAAGTCTGATGTGTACCATTCACATGACTTTCCTATATCCATGCAACAAATTATTCTTAAAAAGCTTATACTTCTATTTACTTTATGCTAATCAGAAAAAATTAGCAGAAATAGTCTTATTACTTGCTTCCTTGTAAGTAGGAGCGAAATAAGGGACTACCATAGATTAAAGTGATAGTCAAAAGCTGGTTGCTATGTCAATGAAGTTCCTTTGTTTATATGGATCGGAGTTGACAAGTTCCTGTATGAGAAAAATATAAGTTTTTCATAGCAGAAACCAAAAATAAGGAATGTCTCAAAAATGTATATAACATAAATTGTGTGTTTTTACGTGCCCTACATTTTTTGTGTAGTAAGTTTTTGTCCATTTCTTACGGTTTAGCAGTTATTCAAAATTCCGTAAAATTCATCCACAATAAACTACTATTCAGAGACTATTCCTAGAAAATTCAAGATATACATTTTATTTGTAAGGTAAATGTGTTTAATATACGAAATTTTAATTAAAATCGTTAGAGCCATTTTTGAGAAAATCAAAATTTTCGAAAAAAGCTCCATGTAAGGGTAGTTGGGGGTGGGAGTATTTTTCTCAAAATCTTCATGTCGCATCCCTGGAAGATACTAAACCTAAATACCAAGTTTGGTATTTTACCGACTTTTCGTTTTTGAGTTATCGTGTTCACAGACACACGGACACATGGACACACACACACACACACACACACACACACACTCACACACACACACACGGACCTTTTTGTGAAAATGCTTTTTTTGGATATTGGGGACCCTAAAACATATATGTCCGGTGAAATCTCGGTATCGAATTTTTGGGTGGAGTGCAGAGAAAGTAAAAAAAAAAAAAAAAAAAAAATGCAAAGGATTGAGGGAGGGAGAACATGCAGGCCATGGAACTAGTCTCCATCTACCCTCATTTGTCATGCTAGATACCAGCCAGTGCATTTCGAACAATGAGCACTGCAGTGCTACATATCATGAATGTGTTTATGTATCATACATAAACACATGTTTCTTCTTATTTGCAGAAGCACATTTTCTAATAAGTCTGGGAGAGTGTTCTGAACGAAGCCCCTGTAGACAGTACTCGTAAGCGTGCTGGGGGAATATTATAATCTCACTCTGCGGGGTGAAATAGGTCAAATCCTTCTATGAATGAGTGCAAAAATAAATTAAGTTATTATGTTGGACCCGAAAAGCCGTTTAAAACGACGTTCATTAAAAATGATAATGCGAAAACGAAGCGTTTAGGGGCATTTGTTTATATAAACCTATTTTCTTGTTTCAATGTCAGTAATTCATCCCCAAACGTTGTAAAGTTTTTGAATCAGCTTGTATAATATAATAAATAATCATGAATATGAACATCGGGTTACCTCTTCCCCTTAAATGAACACATTCATGATATGTAGAACTGCAGTGCTATGGAACTATTAACACCGTCACAAATAGTGGAAGCAGAGCTTGACTTTTTACTAGTCTATGCTATTTTTCAATCATTGATTTGTGAAACTAAATTTAGTAGTTATTGAATCAGAGGAGAAAGCTATGAAAATAAGTTAACTATTTAAATTCATCATGGAACAGCTTAATCGAAATTTACTTTATTCATAAACACTAAATTCGGCTTCAACGTTGGAATTGAAAAAAAAAATATTTAGTGCTAAAAGCTTGCTACGGATTAAGGGATGGATTTCAACTATGCGATGGAAGCTATTTTGCTAACGGAAGATACGTGATAGCGTGTGATGAATATAAATGGATCCTATTAAATAGGATTTGGCAGTACAAGTTTAAGGCAGACGCAGGAAACAATCGAGAAAAATTACCCCGTTATATGGCGAACGTGCGTTCACATATTTAAGTCTCGTTCAATGTGCTAACCAAGGGTAAAAATATACGCCGTGTTTAGTTTTGTGGCTGCAGATCTATCTTCAGACTGTGTACGCCCCATTGGATTTTCACAGGGAATTTATTAGAAGTTGCGCTTTTTATGCAGTTTTGCTGCCGACGTTACGACAGCATTTCCGAAGGTTTGAAATTGTCATCAGTACTTCCAAAGGTTTAATTACGAATTTCGTGTGTTGCCCTCCGTGGCGTAATAGTTACCATTCTAACTTTATATACCCAAGGTAGTGGGTTGAAACCCGGCAGAGGCTGATGGATTTTTTTCGGGCGTAAAAATCCTTAGCATGGCTTCCTTCGGAAGGGAAGTAAAGCAGTTGATCCCGTATTGTAGATTTACGGCAAGCAAAAGAGACCACTGAGAAAAATTAAGCGGTCTTTCACGCCCAGTATTGAATGGAGCGCTGAGAACTACAGCAGTTAAAGAGCGTCTATAATTAAAACTCCATTTCATTTTTACGAATTTCGTGTTTCATGAACCATGACAACGGATACACCATATAAGAAATATTGCTAATTTTAAAGATATGGAATTGAACCGAAGATTGGCCCCATAACTCAGTCGGTAGGGCATCTGTCTGCTGTGTGAGGTCCTGGGTTCGATAGAGGTTTTTTCCTTTTCTTTCCTAGAGTCTGTAAGTATGACTATGAGTGTAAATGTGTGTATGTGTAATCTAATGATTCAAATCAAAGCGACATCAATACAATATGTTCTGAAGGGAAGTATCGTCGATAGGATCATGCAGTTAAAGTATAAGGATATAAAAGGAGCAATAAAAAAAGGAAACAAATTCATCGTACGTTATCAGTAGGGGAGTAGAAGAAATACTGGCCCAGGAACTACTGCACAAGATGGTGGGCTTGGGTAATCTAGGAATAATAGAAGAGATGCTAGGGAGAGGAGGAGGTAAAGGTCCTGGAAGCAATTTCTAGTTAATATGGAGCTGGATAGTTGTGTATGTCCGTAAACATGTTCGTTGTGAGGACTTGGATAATGTATATGATGTATGCATATAGTAAAAGCTTTCTATCATGACTGTAAGAGAAGGTGTTATATTTCACCCAAAATTGGATGTCGAGATTTCACCGGAAATATACTTTTTGAGATCCCCTGAATAAAAAAAATATCTGACGTTTTCCATTCTAATGACTTTCTCAACATCTCTGGAACACATTATTGATAAAAAAGCTTATTTTTCTATTTACTTTATACTAATTGAGAAAAAAATCTAGAAATGGCCTTATTACTTACTTCCATATTTAGAAGGGAAATATGGGAATACCTTTTTGTGTGGTAAGCTTTTGTCAATTTCTTACGGTTTAGCAGTTTGCAAAATTCTTCAAAAATAAAGTAGTCTTCAGAGGCTATTCCCAGAAAATTCAAGATATACATATTATTTGTCAGGAAAATATCTTTAATATACGATATTTTAATCAAAATCCTTAGAGCCATTTTTGAGAAAATCAAAATTTTCGAATATAAAGGGTATTTAACGGACTTTTCGTTTTTGAGCTATGCTGTCCACAGACACACACATACACACACACAGAGACACACACATGCACACACACGGATATTTTTCCAAAACTGCTTTTTTTGGATTCAATTCCCAATTCCAAAACATGTATTTCCGGTGAAATCTCGGTATAGAATTTTTGGGTGCAATACAATACCTTCTCTATACACTATGTACATAGTACGTGTAGAGAAAGTAAATAAATGTATACAGCATAAATTGTGTGTTTTAACGAGATCTAAATTTTTTGTGTACTAAGGTTTTGTTTATCTCTTACGGTTTACCAGTTATGCAAAATTCCGCAAAATTCATCCAAAATAAAGAGGTCTTTAGAAGCTATTCACAGGAATTTCAAGATATACATTTTATTTGTCCTGTAAATATCTTTAAAATACGACATTTTGATGAAAATCGTTGATCCATTTTTTAGAAAATCAACATTTTCCAAAATTTTTCTATGTACAGGGTATTTAACGGACTTTTCTTTTTTGTGCTAGGCTGCCCATAGACACACACATACCCACATATACACACAGACACACACACGCAGGGACATTTTTATAAAAATTCTTTTTTTTTCATTTTGCGATCTCAAAAAATATATTTCATGTTTTGGGAAAATCCCCCCAAGCCAAACTAATCTTTATATGGAAGCTTTTTCGAAATTTTGTTTTTCCCAAAAATGACTCTAACGATTTTGGTTAAAATACCTTATGTTTAAGACATTTTTATGACAAACGAAATGTGTATCCTGAATTTTCTAGGAATAACCCGTGAAGACCTCTTCTTCTGGATAACTTTTATAACTGGCGAACCGTAAGAGATATACAAAAACTTACTGCACAGAAAATCTAGATCTCTTAAAACACACAGTTTATGTCATATACACATTTTTATAGAGTTAATCGTTTTCGAGATATTTCGGATTATTGGTTTCAATTTTAAACCACTTAAACTTTTCCAAACAGAAAGACATATTTCTTCTCGTTTGTTTACTGAACCTCAATTGACTGATTTTTCAAGGACAAAACTATCGTTTGAGCCTGTGCATTTTCTTATTTTCCTTCTACTTACAAGGAAGCTAGTGACAAGACTAATTTTGCTTATGTTTATCTTGATTAGCATGATGTAGATAACAGATTAATGTTTTGAATAAAAGGTTTGTTTACCGAACAGCTAGAGGAATTAAGTGAGTGGAACACATTAGATTTTTCTCTTCTGCTTGCAAGAAACCAAGTAATAAGGTCAATTTATATCCGCTAATGTTTATCTCGATTAGCATTATGTACATAGAAGAATAAGCTTTTTAATAATAATTTCTCTACAGAGATGTAGAGAAAGTCTTGCGACACTTAGATTTTCAATAAAATCTCCCACCCCCAACTACCCTTTATATGGAAAAACTTTCGAAAATGTTGATTTTCTCTAAAATGGCTGTAACGAGTTTGATTAAAATACCATTTATTATAGATATTCATATGAAAATAAAATGCATATCTTGAATTTTCTGGGAAAGCCTCTAAAGAACTCTTTATTCCGATGAATTTAGCTAATTTTTGCAAAACTAAACCGTAAGAGACAGACAAAAACACAGAATATGTAGATCTCGTTAAAACACAAAATTTGTCATATACGTTTTGTTTTGTAGACCTGACCATTTCTGAGATATTCCTTGTTATGGGTTTCAGTTTTAAAACACTTATACTTTCTCATACGGGAATCTGTAAACATCTAGCCATACAAACAAATAAATTTCAATCACACAGCAATCAGCTTTTAAAATATTTGATTATCGCTTTAGCCTTATTTCCATCCTACTTACAGGGAAGCAAGTAATATGACCATTTCTGCTAATTTTATCTTGATTAGCATGAAGTACATGAAGAATAAGCCTATTAACAATATTTTGTAACAGATGATGTGAGAAAGCCACATGAATGGAACGCATCCGACGTTTTTACTCTTTCCGTATAATTGATTTTTTATATATTTTACAGCCAGTGTCAAACTGTTTTGAACGATTTGCGCACTTTCAGGCTTTTTGAAGGTATTTTGCTGATATTATACATATATTTGGGACACCTTTATGTCATTTTTGAGCGTTATTCTTACTTCGAGGATTTTTAAGATACTAGGGCATTCTGAACATTTTGAAGGTATTTTAAGGCAATGTGAGGTATTTTAGGGATACTTGTAAAATACTTGCGACACTTTTTAAACATTTTGGCTGCTTTTATGGACATTTTGAAGAATATTTTAATTTAATTTAATTTTAATTTAGACTAATATCCCTCTAAGGTGCAAATAAATACATTTATCTTTGAGTCTTAATATAATTTTTCTCTGTTCAATTAATATAAATAATTCATGAAGGAATTAATAATTAACTTTATTTCTGGATATTTGAAAGATATTTTAGAAACCGTAAAAGTATGATAGAGGTACTTATACACTGAGACACTTTTAAGGTAGTTTTGTACACTTTTCTAGAAATTTTGAACAGTTTGTGGACATTTTAATGCATTTTAAGGATAGTATAAGGTAGTTGAGGTACTTTTATGATACTTTTGAGCACTTTTATGGGTGTTTAGAGGACATGTTATGGCATGTTGAACATTTATTAAGGATTCTAGAATAGGCATTTAAAGGACATTTAAAGGCAGTTGTAGTATGCTGGAATCTGCTTTGAGACTCAGAGTATTTTTTTTACTTTCTCTATTTGTACTACGTACATAGGGTATAGAGAAGGTAGTGTAATGCACCCAAAATTCGATACCGAGATTTCACCGGAAATACATGTTTTGAGACCCCCTGAATAAAAAAAACATTTTTAGAAAAAGGTCAGTGTTTGCCTGTGTGAGTGTCTGTGTCAGTGTTTGCCTGTGTGAGTGTGTCTGCGGGCAGAATACCTCAAAACTGAAAAGACCGTTAAAAACCAAACTTGGTATTTAAGTTTGGCATCTTCCAAGGATACGACACGAAGATTTTCAAGAAAATCCCTCCATTCCAAACTACCCTTTACATGGAAAGAATTTCGAAAATTTTGTTTTTCTTAAAAATGACTCTAACGATTTTGATTAAAATCTCGTATATTTAAGATACTTACTTGACAAATAAAATGTATATCTTGAATTTTCTGGAAATATCCTCTGAAGGCTACTTTATTTTGGATGAATTTGACGGATTTTTGCATCACAGCTAAATCGTAATAGATGGACGAAAACTTACCATACAGAAAATGTAGAGCACATTAAAACACATAATCTATGTTATATACGTTTTTTTCACGGAGATGGTTGTTTTTAATATATTCCTTGCTTTTAGTTTCAGCTTTAAAAAACATACTTTTCTCATAGGACTTTGTGAACTTCTGTCCATAAAAACAAAAGAACTTCAGTCTCATAGCAACCAGCCTTTGACTGTCAGTTTAGCCTATGGTACTCTCTTATTTCACTTTTACTTACAAGGAAGCAAGTAATAAGACTATTTCTGATACTTTTTTCTCGATCATCATTAAGTAAATATAAGAATAAGCTTTTTATCAGTAATTTGTTGCAGAGATGTAGAAAAAGTCATGTGAATGGAACACATCAGATATTTCATTTTTTAAATTATTTAATTTATATGACTCCCTTTAACATGTAGGCATATCGGAAATTTAACTTAAAAAACAACTCGTTGATTTTAGGTTCTTGAATATGTTAGAATTTTCATAATTTTCTTCAAACACGCGCACATTCACTCTCACGTACATTCTTCCAGACCCTGTGGAAATAGGGAATAATTTCAGTTACAGAAAACTTATCCGTCCCAACCAGGAATTGAACCCAGGACTTCCGAATGAGTCAGAGTTATTTTTGATACGTAGGTAGAGATATTTTTAAGGACTAGTGCTGGCAGTTTAGGAGCCTTGAAAGCTTTTAGAAGACTTTAGTGCATGTTTGCAGTATTTTTATAGTGTTTCTTTTGCTTTATGGTAGTTAGTAGTGTTTTAATGCCCATTTTCGTATATTTAGAGACGCTTTATATGTTTTTACAGTATATACTGTGTTTTACAGCGATTTATACTGCTTATGAGGCTATTTTATATATCTCTACGATATTTGAGTGTTCTAGTATAATTTTCTCTGTTTTCTGAACATTTCTAGCACAAGCACTCTAATGGCAACCACTAAAACAACTTCACAGTCAACCATCTATCACAGCAATACTAACCTGTGACTCCTCCCCTCATATATTCTCAATCTCCAGCATACAGCTAGCTACCCTTGCGTGACACGAACCATGATAACCAATCTTACACTTCATCCACTTGGACTAATCTAACCTAACATTATTAATAAAAATATGGGAACTAACACTGTGAAGTTTTCTTTCATTTCTAGCTTTATCAGTTTAATAGACACTATTCAGACTTCACTTAGATTTAACAAAGGTTGAAGATGATTTTGCCACACTTAGTGGCATCCTCAGTCTCTTTGCTCGACTGAATTATCTCGTGAATTGTCTCGTTCCTCTGTTCCACTGCGCTGCTCTATGACGGTGCGATTGATGAACTTGAAATTCAGATGGTTATTTATTTTTCTACCTAAATTCATTAATTCTTGATTAAATCTGTATATAAAATGTTTTCTATGTTATTACTTCTGCTGCGGTTTTAGCTGATTTTAACAAAGTGATGTTTTAGTTAATTTCGTAATTATTTGCCAACATTTGCGGACATTTCCGACTTATCCATTGTTTATTACTTTCTTTACCACTCGTGTACATTATACATAGTATAAAGAGGAGGTATTGTATATTGTATTCCTCCAAAAATTCGATGCCAAGATTTCACCACGTTTTGAAGCTGCTTGAATAAAAAAAAAAAACATTTTTAGAAAAAGGTTCATATGTGTATCTGTGTGTCTGTCTGAAATTTTTAGTACTATTCCCAAGAAATTCAGGATATACATTTATTTATTATGCAAATATCTTAAAATACATCATTTGTAAATCGTTAGACCCATTTTTTGAAAAATAAAAAAATTCGAAAAATGTTCCATGTAAAGGGCAATTTTGTGTAGGGAGATTTTTCTGAAAATGTTCGTATCGTATCCTTGTAAAATAGTGAATTTAAATACTAAGTTTGGTAAGTAAGTGACGTTTCGTTCACAGTTCCATACACACACAGATACACAGGCATTCACGCGGACTATTTTGTAAAAATGCTCTCTTCGATTCAGCGGTCCTCAAAACATGCATTTCCGGTGACATTTTGGTGTCGAATTTTTGGGTGACATATCTTCTCTACTTAGTATGTACATTGCACTTACGTGCTGCAGAAAGTAAAACGGAAAGAATGCAATTGAGTTTCCGAAACATATGAGCAAGAGTGAAAAAATGAAGCATATATAAATTGGTTCAAAGAGTTCAAACAAAACATCGTGTTATGACTGCAGGTGAGTTCTAATCTGAAGCTTAGTATTGCTTTAAAATTAAGATTTAATTACCATAGTTAACATAATGATGTGGAACATTAAATTCGATTGAATCTGTAATTTTACTTCCAGTTGTCGGATGACATGCATGGCAGCAAGATAATAGAGGGCAGCAAAATAGAATTATATGCTCAATTTATTGACTTTCAAACACAAAATGAACAGAACAGATTTCTTAAAAGAAGCCTTATGGAAGTAAAATCAGTGGCAAGAAAGAGATCTGGTTATGATAATATGTTTATTGCTTTTCAGGGTATGGAGGTTAGATTCAGGCTTTTAAAATGCCTTCCAAAGTCTTTTTAGTGTCAGCAGTGACCAAATAAGGCGCCTGTGTAATTTGTTGAAATGTGCTAAATCTTCACAAGAAAAGAAGGAAATCATGTCCTGGAAAAGAAAAACCAGTGGATTTAACAGTGGAAATAAAAAGATCACACCTCCAGTCATGAAAGCACATTATATAAATAAAATGAAATTATCCTAGCCCTAAAACTAACATGAAGATTATGTGGCAGGTGCTCAAAAACACTATATTTCAAAACTTTCCATGGACATTTGAATTAAAACTTTGGGCAACCACAAGTGGATACGTGTCATGTGAATGCTTGGGTAAAAATTACAAGAATTACATGAATGATGCTGCTAAAAGGGCAGCAGCAGTTGAATCAATAGTGCACAAGAGGTGTACTGATAAATTCTTCAAGAAAGTACATGCAGTTAAAGAGAAAACTGAAAGAGGTTCTGCTATTGCAGCATTCTCGTTTGATTTTATGCAGAGTCTGTATTTACTTCAGATACCAATACAATACCCGTTTTACCTGCAACAGCTTTTAGTCTTTAATGTGCATGACTTATGGAGTGGAAGAGCCAGGTCTTATCTCTGTTACGAAGAAATAGCACGAAAAAGCCTCATTGTTGTTCTTAAAGTGCTTTTTAATTATATAAATGAACATTTTAGACAACATCTTAAACACCTTCACTTGTTCTTAGACTCCTGTGGAGACAAAAAAAAAAATATCATGCAAAGGTGAGAGTTGTTTAATGCTTGTGGCACAAGGAAAATTTCAGTCATCATCCATTACTTTTCAATAAGGAGCTACTCTTAGCTTCCTTGAGATAGAGATTTTAGCATGGTAAAAATGGAAATTAGAAAGGTGGATAGGATTTATTTGGTGAAAGAATATATAGAATTAATTTAGCCCACCACAAGATGAATTTTGAAAAAAAAACAAAAAAAAAAAACAAAACAAACCAGAAACAGAAGAAGGGCTAAATTTTAAGGAATGGTGACCAAAGTTTTACCAAAAGAATGATATTTTCGTTGAAACTTAAAGTAGGGCTAAACAAAGAAACAACAAACAGCACTTTTATATAACACAATTCTTGCAGTTCTGCTAATCACATAAAAGTCTCGGAGAAGGTGGATCAAGTTTGTTAAAATCTACCGCCAGCAAACGGCTGTAAAATGTGTTCCTTGTTAATTCAAAATATAGTAGCTTGAAAATTAAACACCGTTTACTGATTTTAATTAGCTAACATGCGCTTATTCTGGTGCGCATCCATTCAGGAGCTCAAAGAAACACCATTCATCAAGATTCGATACTAGGTTTGCGATTGTATGGACTGTCTACCCTGAGAGTATTGAGGTTATGGAATTAAAATGGAGTCTGTGAAAATAGAAAGGCAAAGGTCACCAACTTTTATGGAATTTGAACAAAAATTGCTGATTTAACCTTTTAAAAACACAAACACACCTGGAAAATAAATTAATAAAACCCGATGGTGTTTCCATACAAAAGAAGGATGTAGCATGTTAAATGAAACAAAGAAATAATGTACAGCCTTTGTGTACCAACAATACACTTTCCTTACACACGTACTGGATTGAATGTAATACAATCTATATACTTCAATGACAGAAAAAATAAAAGAACTGGAAACACATAAACGTACAAAGTAAACATTAAGTACAAATAATGGGAGAATAGGCTTATAGTTTACAACTTTTAAAAACAATGAGTATACAGTTAATATTTAGGTACCGTATTTGAGTAGGCAGGACTTAGTTAAAGAAAAGTTATAATGTTGCAAGTATTCGATTCGTTGGAGATAGTAGATAATTTCTTTGAATAGGGTGTCCTAACCTCTCATTCAATTGTTCGGCTGGTGATAGCCCTTTTGCTTTAGATGACTGCTTTTCATGGAATTTCCTATCATATCGTTGAATGGGCTACTTCTTTCAAACACAAGAGGTCGCATTCGTTCTTCTTTATGCTGGTTAGATAATCGATGTGCTATAGCTCATCTTGAAAATCACCTATTTCAAACAACTCCGCCATTTTATGTACCTACACGGAAATATTTTATCAAACAATTGCTACAAATAAACTAATCAAGATAGTGAATATAGAAGGTATTGTGAATGTAGCACTTAGATTTTTAAGGATTTTCAACATGTCAGACAATCGTTTTATTGAGGGTAGTAACAAAAATAGTTAACGATTGGTGTAAGCTGAGAATTACTCGAACATCGAGAGTTGAGAGAACTTAGAATGCCCTCATTTTGTCAAATATGAGTGACATAACAGCAGAGAGGCTTGTTGAAGCTCAGTAGGGAATTCAGAAACACAAAGTTTGCTTCCAGCTAAGCTGTAAATGTACCCACCGAGAGAAAGTTAAGATAGAACGAGGCGCAAGGAAGTGATAGCATTACCTAAGGAAGGATTAATGAGATTAATGGTATGTTTTAATTACTGATTCTCCAAGTTTTCGACAGGAGAGGTTGCACAAGTTTTGCTTCCCGAAGGAGCAGCCATTATCTGGCGCATGGATACAGGAAGCGAGAATTCTTCATTACTTATTCGTTGGGGAAGGAATGTGTCGCCGAAGTGACATCATTCTTCATTTAACAGTAACGGGTGGCAAGAAGCCTTGCGGTCTGGCTAGGGAAACTTTGCACCGAGCGGGTGCTACCAACTTTAATATTCCTACACCAGAACTACTTCTTCTGCTTGATTGATTACGACGTCGCAGCGAGTGGAATGCTTTCTACCTGCAGTGGAAAATAAAATAAAGTGGGTAAAGGGCATGTTATCTCATGCAGTTTGCCACGCACTTCTGCTGTGAGGAGATCTGGGTTTTCGGCAGCAATGGCGGAAGATCTTTCACCATTGGAAGTATTGTATTCCACCCACAAATTTGATACCGAGATTTCACTGGAAATATGTGTTTTGAGTCCAAAGAAACAGAAGTTTTAGGAAAAGGTCTGTGTATGTCTCTGTGTGTGTCTGTGGACAGCATAGCTCAAAACTAAAATACCGTTAAGTACCAAATTTGGTATTTAAGTTAATATCTTCCAAGGATGCGACACGAAGATTTTCAAGAAAATATCTCTAATTACCCTTTACATGTATTTTTTTTTTAAATTTTGTTTTTCTCAAAAATGGCTATAACGATTTTGATTAAAATACCGTATACTAAAGCTATTCACAACACAAATGAAATGTATATCTTTAATTTTATGGGAATCAATTCTGAAGACCTGTTCATTTTAGATGAATTTTGGTGAATTTTACATAGCTGGTAAACGTTACTTACCTCACAAAAACACACAATTTATATTATATACATTTTTGTTGCAGAGATCACCGTTTCCAAGATATTTCTTGGATCTTCTCAAACGGTGTCACCTTTCATTTTATCACTATTTTTTGTCTGGAAATGCAAAGCGAACCAAACTTCAATTGTTCACATATCGATCGGCTTTTAAAATATTTGACTATCACTTTAGAATGGTATATTCCTTTCTGAGTACAGAAAACAAGTAGTAAGACCAATTGTGTTAATGTTTATCTCATTTAACATGATGTAGTTAAAGAATTCCCTTTATAAGAATAGTTTGTTTGCAGAACAGGTAGAGAAAGTCATATGAATGCAACACATAAGATTTTTTTTCTTTTTAGGTAATGCAAAAATTATTAGTCCAGCATAAAAACAACAACTTATTACTTTCTCGAGTATGTATGTACAAAAATAAAATAAAATAAAAATTTGTATAACAGTTCTGGTATCTATTTACTTAAATCAGGGCTAATATGCCAGATTTTTAATATTAATTAAAGTTCTCATTTGTACATCATCAGTTACATATAAATTTAAGCTAACATAATTATAAATAAAACTATAAATAGAGACTATAAATATAAAACTAAAAATATAACCTTAAACAAGTAAAAATAAATAAAAAATAAAAATAACTGTACGTATGTACAATGTACATAGTGGATAGAGAAGGTATTGTATTCCACCCAAATACCGAGATTTCACCGGAAATATACTTTTTAGAATTCCCTGAACAAAAATAGAAAAATGTTCGTGTATGTATGTGTATGTGCCTGTGGATAACATAACTCAAAAACGAAATGACTACCAAACTGGGTACTCCTCAATAAAAAGTCTGATGTGATCTATTCACATGACTTTCTCTAGCTGTAGCATATCCAAACTATTCTTACAAAATATTTTTCTTTTATCTACACCATGCTGATTGAGACAAACTTTAGCATAATTGGTCTTATTACTTGTAAGTAGAAGGGAAATAGGGGAATACACGGCTAAAGCGATATTCAAATCTTTTAAAAGTTGGTTCTATGTGAAACATTGAGGTTCGGTTCGCTTTGCATTTACTCATTTGAGAAAAGTTAAGCAGTTTAAAACTGAAACCAATAAAAAGGAATATCTCGGAAATGGTCAACTCTACAAGAAAAACGTATAGGATATAAATTATGTGTTTTAATATCTGCATTTTGGGGGTATTAAGCTTTTGTCTATGTCTACGGTTTAACCGTTATGCAAAATTCTGCAAAACTCACACAGAGTAAAGAGGTCTTTAGCGGCTATTCCTAGAAAATTCAAAATATACGCTTTATTTATGATGTAAATATCTTTAATATAGATATTTTAATCAAAAAAACCATTTTTGAGAAACAAAAATTTCAAAACATTTTCTATGCAAATATTAGATTGTTGTAGGAGGATTTTCTTGAAAATCTTCGTGTCACACCCTTGGATGATACTTAAGATAAATACAAAGTTTGCTATTTAACAATCTTTTCGTTTTTGAGCTGTGCTGTCCACAGGCACTTTACTAAAAATGATTTTAACGGATTCAGACGACCTCAAAACATATAGGGCCGATTGCTAAAACGTGGCGTAAACCATGGCCATAGTTTAAACCCCTGAATCAGTTGTTAAAAGGAGGTTTCCCGCCAAATCACAAGACATGGCTTGTAGATGTGTCGAAAAAGTGGAGCCATGGCAAGGGTTGGTCTGAGGCGTGGCCTCCACAGATATGGGACCGCTTTACAGCAAAATAACCTAATATTCGCAGATGCTTTAACTCGTTTCGTTTCACTTCGGTCTATTTCACGGACATTTTAAATATCTGAAATTCCATTAGACTGAGCTAGCCTCGATAGCTACACATATCATGAGACTAATTTATAATTTTTGTCAGATGATCAACTACAACAAAGTGGGGTAATCTCATTTCCTATCGACTTACGTATAATTACTTATTATATGTAACAAAGGAATTCATACTGATAATTATCTGCTGAGAGCAACATTTATCAAACTGTTCTAAGTGTTTGAAGTTTTCGAGCTACGTATATTTATTTTCTTTGTATTATTCCAATCTAAAGGTGCTTTATTTTACGTACGTTCTATACTTCAAATTTAAGCAGAAAGCTAACCTCATGTGATAATGTATTATTTATGTCAGATAATTAACTGTAATAAAGTAATTTATATATGTTGGTTACACCACTTGGCATTACTTCAATACGAGATCTGCATTTGGTAGGTACTTTTGTTATTCTGTCATTAGAGCCACTTTGTGGCCATTTACTGGGCAGTTATAAACGTTTAGGGCTCTAAGCCGCAAAGCGTAGCCAAGGGGTGTTTTCTACGAGCAGAGGAGTGCGGCCGCAACTGCGGAAGGGCGAGAGGGCGTAGCTGAGGGATCTTTGAAGCTAAAACCCCAATGATACCAAGAATAAGTCAAAACCTCGGTTATCTGGCGCATTTCACATCTGAACAAGATATTTTCAACACTTTCAAATATGGATCGCCTGTGGAAGTTTCATCTTTTACTTGAACTATTTCCTAAGGGTGCTGTGTGTATGTGTGTCCACCCATAGTACATTTTTACTCAATTACATATCAATATTATTTCATAGGTACCTGTTAGTGTTATGATCAATTGTATTATGCCTAATACAAAGTGTGCACTAAATTGAGACTGATAATTATGCGCTAAGGGAAACGTTTAGCAAATTGCTCTGAGTTTATTAATTAATAACAATAATTCATCTGTTATTAAGAAGGGAAAGAAATATTCAAATATAATACTTATTTGGTGAATGTTTGTAAATCTTGTGTATGTCATATGCACTGATGTTAAGAAAAATAAGTTTACTAAGAGAATTCACTGATAACAATGTTAATCTCTTGCAATGCCATGTAATCATTACAAACTTTAGGTCGAGGAATATGTACTATGTCATTTCAAAGGATAAAATTATTTAACAATAATATTAAGTTAAACATAAATATATTTTATGATAGGGGTTTAGAAGTATGTATATAAGTGGCTCCATATCAATAAACGCCACTGTTTCTAAAGCTATTTGGATCAATTTTTGTTGCAGAATTAATTATTGCAACAGCTTTCCATGAATCAAGCAGTCATGCGAATGTGTGAACCACACACTAAGAGAACAATTATTATGCAAGAGTATCACAACATATCTGCATGTGTTAGAAACCTGTTAAAGGAATGTCTTGACTAGCCATGAACCAAATGTGTAGAACAGAAAGCTTACACATTTCCCATCTCAGTGTTTAGTTTCCAGAACTTCAATTAGGGATTTAAACTGTATTGCAAGTTACATCTATAATAGTACATAACAGTGCTTGCAACTAGAGAAAATTTCACATGAGGTTCACTAATGAGAACACAATTGTTTTGAATCCTCAGCATTCACTTAATGTAAAATTGTGACCTGTTTAGACTGCATGCAGCAATCAGTTACAATAATAGTTCTCACTTCTAATGATCTATTTAATGTTATTAGTCATGATAAACCATACACTCTAGCTTCCATGTGTATTTATACATTACATTCTGGAAGAAAAATATGATCAGCTATTACACATTATAAGTCCTGGAATGTAAATAAGATTTAAAGTAGCGAAAATGGGAATTCTCATGCCGCAGAACTTCAAAATGAATTAAAATTATTATAGAGAATATTCTGAATTAGTAATTCTAATTCGTGTTTTAATCTTCATAAGTATTACATTAGACTATTTTAATCTCTGATCATATTGCAATTCAAGCATAATTACTGTACTTAGAAAAACTCAGTGCCAGAACAAGCAGATTAATAATTAAATTACCATTCTGCATAATATTCATATAATTAAATGCATTGGAACTTTGTTTAATTTTACCCAATGCACCCCTCACCAACCAAACCAATTAGCAAGAACAGCAAGGGGTTTACATAATATGTTGTGACATGGTACATATTTTACCTGCTCCAAATACAGTTTCCCTGTGAAAATGGAGGCAATATAATAATTAAGGAACAGCTCTTAAAAATAACTAGGCAAGGAACTTACTGAAGACGTTGTTTGGGTTCTGCACAAGAAGGGTCGATGTAAACTACATCGTAGACATATTCTTACATAAAAATATTAAAAAAACTTTTAATTTCAATATATTTTGCTTCTTGTTTTTGTTTTAAAACATAATCTTTTGTTACACATACGCATATTGAAACTGAAAGGCTAAAAATTGTCTTATATTAAAAATGTTCATTTTGATTGATATTCTTCTTTATAATTCAGAAAGGTCCTAGTGCACATTTTCTTCCTGAAACAAATAATAATAATAATAATAATAATAATGATGATAATGTATTTAAGATTCATTTTTGTGCAAAGAAAAACTAATGTGTTTAGTAATTTCAGTTATATTTTTGGAAAGCATCTAAAAGAACAGACAAAATATCAAATGCTTAAACAATAATTGCTTTTAACATGCATTTTTCTCTCTGTAACCTTTATATGTAACAACTGCATAGCTTTAAAAAGTTAGTTCGTGATTAACTGGTTGCTATTAATGAACCTTAAATAGTTGCATAATACATAACTTAATAGAATTGCAGTAAGCAGTATGTATGTCAAATCATTTTCTGGGTACTGACTTTTGAAAACAACATGAATGTACTGTAAATGGAACATTCATGCTGACAATATGAAACTTTATCAAGTATAAAGTAAACAAAATCACAGGAAATATTATGAGTACTTAAAATATGGTAATGTTGTTTCTATCAATTATTATGTAACTTTACCTTAAAACTATGTTGATGTCCCTTACCAAATTCTCAGCCATGTAAACATTGTGGTATTCTCTAGGCTAATTTTAGCTAATGATTGTACAACTGTAATTTGTTCACAAATGCTACTTTTTCGTTTTAACTGTTCATCTGAAAAATAAAGATAGAATCTTAATGTAAATAAGGCTACTTAACATCTGATTTACTTATAAAATCATTAGGCATGGTCGATGCAAATGTAGGAAACTCATGTATTTCGCTTGGTTTAACCTAAACTGTAGTAGTGAAGCTCCTTGCATTACTGAATTAGATTATATTAGATTAGAAAGCATTCTGTAGGTTCGTTTAGGCCAGAAAGCCACTGAACATAGAACTTGTCAAGACATACACATGTATACATATGTTTATATATTATATTCTATGAAAAAAAATGTATAAAGCTCTAGTGCTTAAAGCATAGGTTACAAAAACAACAGGATACTTTTTTTTTTGCATGCACATAAAAACAAAGAGTATCAAAATATAGTGTTAAAATGTATAAATAAATAAATATAATTTCATTATATGTAAAACTAATGTTATGTCAGATGATAGTTTTCAAATTATCGATATAATAGTTACTAGTAGTAATTATATAAACTAAAACATGATTATTGGATTATGTACTCTTCATAAATGTCAACAAACTACAATACATATTTACAAATATGTTATAGAATTTCCAATGCAAAGATTTACAATTATGTACTAGAGTGTAAAATATCAAAACATCAGGCTTTACAGACCTTGTGTCATTGCTAAATACTAAAAAAATTCATTTGACACATTCGTGCAAGTCAAACGAACGTGAAAGTGTACGAATTTGATTCTCCTACAGCAGTGAGTTCAAAATATCCTGGAACACCCAACAAGACTTAAGCAAAAGCTGTTCATTCTGTAGAATAAATCAATTTTATAGTAGTAGCTCGATTTCTTGCAGCACTAACATTACCTATAAATCTACAAACAATTTATTTCTAGAGTTGTGTCACAATGTGGTACTACAAAGCTTTAAGAATTGTTTTTGATCTTTAAGGTTTCATTAAGCAATTGATTTATACCGACACACGTCACAAACACTGAATTTTTACATGCCTTATATTATATGATAGACTTGGTTTGCCGTAATATACTAATACTTGCCTTTGATTTTCTCATTAATACAGGTTAGGTGTGGTGTTACATAGTTATTTATCACTTAGACTGTAATGCGAAACACAACTTACCATTTTCGGTGTATAATATTGATGAATTTACATTCCATCTTACATAACCACAACTTATTAATTCTCGCAGCATTTTGAAACGCCATTGTTTTTTCGTCAGAGACACGGCCTGTTGGCTGGACCATGTCCTGTCTTCGTTTTAACAACTCAACACAGTTTGAGTCTCCGATCCTGTCCTGAAACTCATGATCCCAAGCCATACAGTGGCTGTCCCAAAAGTACCCGATCTGACGTATAGATAGCGGTTGTTGTTTAGCAACAACAGTGGTAAAAAGTACCAATCTTAGAAAGCTTAATTTTGAAGTTTGACGATTTTACATTGTTTAGCATTTGTTTGATAGCCGTTATTAGTGAATGCTTTTAGCATATTTGTAATAATGGATAAAACTGGTCATCGTTATGTGATACAATGCTTTCATTTGAAAGGTTTTAGTCCAACTAATATTAAAGCTGATCTAAATTCTACTTTGGGGGACTCTGCTCCTTTGTTTACAACAGTGAAATATTCAGTAGCAGAGTTTAAGTGCGGCCGTACGAGCTGTCAAGACAAACATCGCAGTGGTCGACCAAATGAGGTTACTAGTCCAGAAATTGTAAAGAAAATCCACAAATGACCGCTGACTGAAAGTGCGCGAGCTAGCAGACATTGCAGGCATTCCAAAAAGTTCTGTACATTGCATACTGACTAATAATTTGGATATGAGAAAGCTGTGTGCAAGGTGGGTGCTACGTTTGCCAATAGAACAAAAACAGCGTCGTCAGGATATTTCAGTCGAGTGTTTGGCAATGTTTCGCTGCAATAAAGCTGAGTTTTTGCGTCGATTCATAACAATGAATGAAACCTGGATCCATCATTTCACATCTGAGACGAAGGAACAATCAAAACAGTGGATTGGAAGGGAACAATCGGCTCCAAAGAAGGCGAAGGCTGTTCCATCTGCAGGCAAGTTCATGGTGTCAGTTTTCTGGGACGCACGCGGTATGCTTTTCATTGATTATCTCAAAAAAGGAAAATTAATCAATGGCGAATATTATGCGAACTTGTTACAGCGTTTGAGGATGAAATCGATCAAAAACGGCCACATTTAGCGAAAAATAAAGTTTTGTTTCATTAAGACAATGCACCAGTTCAATCGCCCATGTGTTAAAGTGTTAAATCAATGTGTTAAAGTTCGAATTGCTTCCTCATGCACTCTATTCACCAGATTTGCGATTCTTTTATGTTTCCATTTTGAAGAAATGGCTTGGTGGTAGAAGATTTGCCAACAATGAAGAGGTGGAGTCTACGGTTGATGGCTATTTTGCAGACCTCAATAGTTCTCACTGTAAACAGGGTATTGAAGCTGTTGAGCGTCGCTGGGAAAAGTGTATCGAGCTGAAAGGAGACTATGTAGTGAATAAATATGTTTTTTCCAATTTTTTGTGCTTTCTTTGTTAGGTCGGATACTTCTGGGCAGCTCTCGTATTTCCGGTGGAATCTCGACATCGAATTCTTGGGTGGAATAGAATACCTTCATTAGCTACCATGTACATTGTGTGTACATGCGGCTAGAGACAGTAAAATGGATGTTCGATCACGTTTAAAGTCGTCGAACCAATATCTAGCTGCTATCATAGATGGCGAAAGGTCCTCATAAACAACATCCAAATTCGCTCTTATCTTCACGCAAGTTTTCCCATTCTAAAATTGAAAAGCGAATTACTGAACGATACTGTACTTTTTCCATTTAAACGAGACACATTGAACGACTTACTGAAATGCTTGCTAAATCCAAACTATTCTTTGTACACACTAAAGAGTAATGCTCATGCCTAGGTCGGTTATGTGTGTACTCCTTCCTCTTTCTCGAAATACTCTGACCAAAGAATAGCCTATGACTCAGCATCACTTTTTTGGCGACATGTAATAAATGATAGTACACGATGGTAAAACCGACTTGCTTTAGTAACCACCCTCGTAGATCTTTGTATATCGCCGTGCACCTAGTTGCCATCCTCTATCTTTTACCTATTGAATGATTGCATCAGCATTACTCTATGACAGCCACAGAAGAAAAATCTGATATGTTCCATTCACATGACTTTCTCTACATCTCAGCAACACATTATTGTTAAAAAGCTTGCTTCTTTTTACTTCATGCTAATCGAGAAAAAAATAGCAAAAATAGTCTTATTACTTACCTCCATGCAATGTTGCTATGTGACTGAAGTTCCTTTGTTTGTATGGACAGGAGTTGACAAATTCCCGTATGAGAAAAGTATAAGTTTTTTAAAGCTGAAACCAGTAACAAGGAATATTTAAAAATATCTACTCCACGAAAAAAAAGAATATAATATAAATTGTGTGTTTTAACGAGCTCTACATTTTCTGTTGAATAACTGTTTATCTATCTCTTACGGTTTGTCAGTTATGTAAAATTCCGTAAAATTCATCCAGAATTCCAGTCTTCAGAGGCAATTCCCAGAAAATTCAAGAAATACATTTTATTTATCAGGTAAATGTCTTTATTATACGATATTTTAATAAAAATCGTCAGAGACATTTTTGAGAAAATAAACATTTAAAAAACACTTCATGTAAGGGTCGTTGGGGCTGGGAGGATTTTCTTGAAAATCTTCGTGTCGCATTCTTGGAAGATACTGAACTTAAATACCAAGTTTGGTATTTAACGGACTTTTCATTTTTGAGCTATGCTGTCCACAGACACACACACACACACGGATCTTTTTCCAAAAATGTTATTTTTTTGGATTCAGGGGGACCTTAAACATGTATTTCCGGTGAAATCTTGGTATCGAATTTTTGGGTGGAATGCAATACCTTCTCTATACACTATATACATAGTACGTGTAGAGAAAGTAAAAAGGCATCCATATTCGCGTATGGACAAAACACCGTGTGCTGGCCCGCAGCCCGCCGGGCCGTTTTGAACTTCCCTTTAGCCACATTAAGGGACACTGGGAATAAAATTTTAAATATGTATATTTCTGTATATCGTTTTACGAAGCTTTTACTATGATTGAATTGCTGTTATGGTTATAGGAATACCAAACTTAATTCAAATTGTTTATACCTTATTTGATAAACTTATGCAAATATATTGCATAAACAAAATGTTCCACGATCTTCAAAATTGGAACTTTGAACCACTCACAAAAACTTTAAATAATGATATTTCAGTAATTTTATTACTGAATTATTATAATTACTTTTTCTACCAGAGTTTGGCCGTACCAGTGAGAAGTAAACTTACCTTGAAAATGTACAAAAAAGTTATGAGCAAAAATCGGGTGAACTTTCATCTGTTGGACGGTCTACCAGCCCGGGATCTACATTTTATTGTATGAACGCCGCTTAGAGTTTTATTAATATGCATTTCACTTAAATTGTATGTTTTAACATCTAAATTTTTTGTGCAGTAACTTTTTGTTAATCTTACAGTTTACAGCTATGCAAAGATCATTCAGAGTGAACAGGACTTTAAAGGCTATTTCCATAAAATTAAAAATATACATTTTATATTTTATGAAAATGTATATTTTATATTTTATGAAAATGTCTTAAACAAGCAGTATTTTAATAAAAAGATTTAGAGCCATTTTTGAGAAATTCAACATTTTAAAATTTTCTTCCAGGTAAAGCGTAGTTTGAGGTGGTATATTTTCTTAAAAAAATTTGTGACGCAATGCGGGATTTTAATATAAAGTTTAGTTTTTAACCAAATTTTAGTTGTTGGGTGTATTTTTCAGATTCTCTCTCTCATCTTTTTTTGTAATCAGAGGATTCGAAAACATATATTTCTGGTGAAATCTCAGTATTGAGTTTTGGGTGGAATGCAATACTTTCCCTACCTGCTGTGTACATTGTAGCAGAGTGAGTAGAAAAGTCTTATGATTGCTGTTTTACTGATTAAAAAAATAATTATGATCGTTTTTGCTTTCAACTCTTAAGTCTTCAAAATTTCATCTTCAATAGGCAAGTAATCATTTTTAATTTGAAGTTTATTTTATTACACAATTCCACTTTAGTTGTTTTACTTCAGATATGGCCGTTATCCAGTTTAGTTTAAGTTTGCGAGCCGTAATAATGAAAGTATTGTTATTGATTTCATTCCCACGCGGTGCACCATCATTAGCTTTGTTTGAATGTGTAACAACTTGCGTACCTCAGGCGTCTCTATGCTTTTTATTTGTTTTTTTAAAACACGATTATTGAATTTTGTTACTCGGAATGGTGAAAATAAACTAGCAAAACTAAACTGCATTGAACCACAAGCCACAGTGTAAATCATACGTAATAACAACATAAAAATCTGCAGCTACAAAGGTAACCCGGAGCTTATTTCACAGAGAAAATTGGAAACGGCTTGTTAGAACACGACATGCAAATTATATACGTACAGCGAAACAAAATGTGCAGAACCCAGTGTGATGGCGGTATCATGTTGGCTCGCTTCTTTTCCCTACTTCATTTTACGTCACAAGTTTACCAGGTTCAACTTGAAATAACCCCGTTGAGTTCTGCAACTTTTTTGAACACGGAGGAACATTTGCACACGTCAGTTTTCAAAATGCATAACTACCTAATTTACGATTCCCTGCTTAAGCTGCCATCTAGATTAACAGACACATTTTAAATTGTTTGTACTTTGGACGCAGTTGAAATTTTTAGTGCGGGTTTTATTACTTTCTCTACACGTACTATAGTGTATAGAGAAGGTATTGTAATGCACCCAAAAATTTGATCCCAATATTTCCCTGGAAATATATGTTTTGAGACCCCTGAATAAAAAAAAAAAACACTCAGAAAAAGTCCGTGTGTGTGTCTGTGGGCAGCATAGCTCAAACACGAAAAGACCGTTAAAAACCAAATTTGGTATTTAAGTTTGGTATCTAACAAGGATGCGACACCAAGATTTTCAAGAAAATTCCCCCACCCCGACTACCCTTTACATGGAACTTTTTCTCGAAAATTTTGATTTTCTCAAAAATGGCTCTACCGATTTTGATTAAAATATCGTATATTAAAGATATTTACCTGACAAATAAAATGCATATCCTGAATTTTCTGGGAATAGCTTCTAAAGACTACTTTATTCTGGATGAATTTTACTGACTTTTGCATAACTGGCAAATCGTAAGAGATGGACAAAAACTTACTACACAAAAAATGTAGACCAGAATAAAACACACAATTTATGTGATATACGTTTTCTTCGTGAAGTTGATTGTTTTTGAGATATTCCTTGTTTTGGGTTTCAGCTATAAAAAACACACTTTTCTCATACAGGACTTTGTGAACTCGTGTCCATATAAACAAAGGAACTTCAGTCACATAGCAACCAGCTTTTGATTATCACTTTATCCTATGGTACTCCCTTATTTCGCTTCTACTTACAAGGAAGCAAGTAATAAGACTATTTCTGCTAATTTTTTCTCGATGAGCATGAAGTAAATAGAAGTATAAACGTTTTAATAATATTTTTGCAGAGATTTAGAGAAAGTCATGTAGATGGAGCACCTCAGATTTTTTTTATTTAACTTAACCTTTGGTTGTGATATTATACTCTGAACTTTTAGGTTACTTCGTGGTTTTAAGTTAGTTTAATACTCACATCCACTCTCAGCAGCAGACTCTATTTAGTAAATAATCCTAATGAATGAAAAGTTACTCTCCCCAGCCGGGAATAGAACCCGGAACCTCAGGATAAGAAATCATCTTGTTGATCACGCAGCCGTTCGTTCTGGTCACTACTTTATTTGGCTAAATTGGAGGAGTTAACCTAGGTTAGAAATCTTAAACCAAGTATTTGCTATAGTTTCATAAGCGTTTAACATTTACTCTGTCAATGAGATGCCTTAAGATTCCAAAAATGGCAGAGGTTATGGTTTATATTTGACGACAAAATGCAACTCCTATTATTAAATCAAATGTATTACAATTTAGCACAGAGTGATTGCTTGTCAGCACACTTTGTGGAACCATACAGCACGTACACATGCATTTTAACTTCTAACTTTAATTTCCATACAATATTATAATCATATGTACATTACGCATCAAGAGTATCATGGTAGTAATTAATATGTGAGCGGAGCGAGCGTCTTAATTTTCATACCAGTGTATTATGGTGATGCATCTGTTAAATCTGATAAAAATGCAAAAAATATAGCTTGTTTTTAATAAAATGACATGGGTTCTAAACTTTAAGATAATATACTTTTTTTCCTTCCTGCGAAATGTACCTACTATCAATTAACTGAAGCGCATGCTTATTAATAGACATTCCAACTTTAAACCTTATTTTCTAATATACATTTTTCTATACTCAAAATTCTCAATACGATACAAACTTTCATTAGTTTATTTCAACATTTTTATACTGTCTATAAAAGTACATTCAGGAAAATGGTCATATGATTTTCATAACTATTCTACAACTTTAAGAAATAAATTATTTAATTTGGGAACATCAAGTGTTTTAAGAAGTAGAAAAGATTAACATTTTTAACAATAATTAGGGTTAATTTAAAACATTATATGGCAGAACTATTTTTAAACTCATTTACTGTAGAGCTTGAATTTATTGTATGGATATCACGTACCTCATTTTTGTTAGAGAAAATCATTTAGGCAGTAAAAAAAAATATTTAAATAAACATGCAATCCAGAATTTTGATACAAAATACTACTATAATTGTGTTCAAGAACTGGTATAAATTTCAATAAGATATCTTACATATTGTGTATTTTCTAAAGTTCACAGATGCATCGCCTTAATTGTTACTATAGTCAACGTTTATACGAGTTTTATGTCGAGCATCTGTTTAAGTTTAAAACATTTATAAATTTTACGTAATATTCTACGCTTACCTTGCGACAATTCTTCAAAATAAACCAGCAGTACATTTTCTGAAAATGAGGTTATGTATTTTGACATCCTCCAGTCTATGAATTGAGTATAGAATTCTTGTTATACATTTGTTGATTTTTGTTGCAGTAAATTATCAGTCACATCTTGTCAATTTACAAACATTTCCGGGTGTAAGTTGCATCTCACTATCACTCATGTCCAACATGTTTACGTTTTCTGAACTCGCACTAGTAGTTCTTCGATTTTATGTACGAGAATAATCGATAGTTGGGCTTTCAACATTTTGTGCCTGGTAATGTTATTAGATGTGAACAGACGGGAAAATATTGGTTGTTAGAGGTGATCTTTTTATTGGAGGAAAGGTACACTTTAATGAAGAGGTGTACCTTAATAAGGTGCAACTAACAGACGTATAATATATAGGCATGGTTGGGCAAAAATACATAATCAACCTATTAACGTAATTGTAATTTTAATTATAGCGTATATATTCCTTATTGTTGTAATATTAAATGTTTTTATCAAAATATATTGAATATCGAGAAAACAGGTATTTTAAATGTGGATTTGTTCCAATCAAAAAATCACGTTTACTTGTCATTCTACCCCGTAACCTCTGCATAACAGCCTTAGTCAATATGCTCTCTTATTGAAGTAGTATCACTGATACATTTATTACTAGACATAGGAATTTCCAAACATTACAGCCAGGATGAAAAGTAATTAGGTTGCTACCAAAATTTACGCTGTGATTCGTAGAAAATAAACCACCCCTCATCCTCCATTTTGGAAAGTACAGTATGTTGAAAAGAACAGGCTAACCACAGAACGTGTTATAACTGCCGTCAGTGACTTATGGCCATTCTTATGATGATAGTTTGAGTATAGCTAACTTGAAGTCAACTACTTGAGTATTTTTATGCCTGTTTAATTGGTCGTTTTCTGTGTATTGGGACATTTATTTATTTATTTATTTAAGGATCATGAGCTACCTACCAAATAAGACACTAGGAATTAATGTATATGCTTTCTTATTAGAACTGGCTGCACGATTTATCTACCTTGGATCAAATATAGCATATATCTATTGAAACATACAAAATAAATTAAGCCGATTGTCAATGATGTTTGGTACCCTAATAAGAACCCCCAATAAGACTCGAAGAAAGCTAGCTTAAATTTTATAAGATAATGGCTGCGAATTTTGGTTATTATAAAAACAATTAATTAATAAATTTAAAAAATATTTCGCACATTCAAGCCATCGAATGAAGTTTTTAAGATCAGTAAGAGGATGCCCTGAAAGAAATTTACTTGTTGCTGTTTTCAATTTTGAATAAAGAGTATTAACAGGTCCGTCCCGTTAGTGCAGTGGTAGCGCACCTGCTCCTGGCGCGGGTGACCTGGGCTCGATTCTCGGTACCAAATCCTCCTTTTTATCATCAACATCTCACGGAAGGAAAATAGCAACACCACCGCGGTATCATCCTTGCCTGAACACCGAGGCCAGATTGTAATCCCTCTCACGATTTCGTCCCGGCAATTGACCGACCATGGTTTGAATACTTGTCATATCAACAGAGAGAGACAGACAGAGAAAGACTAACAATGAAAAATCAGCGTAAATAGGATACACTATACATAGAATGACATGCGAATATATATCAGTTACAAGAACAACTATTCTATTATACATTTTCTCGTATCTTTCATAGTTCCTAAGTTATTAAGGCTATTTTAAGTTTTAATATCGAGCAAAGCAAATCGCGTGTGCAACCTGAAGAATGTCTGCAACTAAAAGTAGAGAACTACATTATATTGCCAATAGGCTTATTGTGCTATACACCAAATTTAGTTTCTCTACCACGTAAACTTTATAGGTTGCACGGGTATTGTATTCCATCCAAATTTCGTTATCGAGATCTCAACGCAAAATATTTGTTCTGAGCTTCAAAAACGAAAAAATAAAATAAAGCATATTAGAAAAATATCCATGTGGCTGAGTGCTTTTTTAGAACATGCGGCGACAACTAGGGATAGCGGGTTTGTATCTCGGGTGCAAGTTTTGGCTATTTGGTCTATGTGGGTGGATTTTGTTAGCATGGAATCTTTTTCAGGTGTGGTAAGATATAAGTGATTTTCTTCGAGTTCCAAACTATTATCGAACTCGTGTATTTTTTTGTTCGGCCTTTTCTGCCGTCGAACACACACGCATTGCTCCTAAATTTTCTACTCTTAAGTTACGCTTTACTCGACCGAGCCTATCATTACTTTTACTTTTGGCCGTCTTTTGATGCAGTGATTTCGTCCGTATTCTGGCGTATTAAATTAACACTATTTCCGTAACAACCAAAGGTAGCCCGTATGCCTCCACCACGAACCGAAATATCACCTCTTAGCTCCGCGGATGTTCCATGTCTAGTGCCAAAAGTGTCGCTTGACCAGCAAGAGAATGTTTTTTTTTTTTTGTCCACTCCTTCAATTCAATGTCTTCCCTTAACAGTACTATCATACCTGGGTCGCTTGTCAGCCCGTGACAACTATTTGTCCTTGCCTCCTTAGAGCGTGTTTTACAATATTTCTTCTCTGGCCATTTTCAATGCACATTTGTTCCTTCTTAGTATAATTTATATTATATTGGCTGTAGTTTATAGCTCCCTTTTAAATCACTTTTAACCCCGTGACAAGACATGTACTGTTTTAAACAACATAAAAAAAAACGGATATGTTCCATTCACATGCCTTCCGCTCGTTGTTAAACAAACAAACAAACTTTCCCTGCAAAAGATTTTCCTTTATCTACATCTTGTCAATCGAGATCAACATAAGTAGAATTGGTCTTATTACTTTATTACTTGTAAGAAAAGGGAAATAAGGGATACACCAGGATAAAGCAATAGTCAAATGTTTTAAAAGCTCAACACCATGTGAACACTTGCCAGTCAGTTCTCTTTTATATCCCCGGGAGGTGAAAAAAAAACTATACCTCCACTTGAGAAAAGTTCAAAAGTTTAAAATTGAAACCAATGACAGGAATACGAAAAAAATTATGACATAGATTGTGCAATAAGCGACATCTACATTTTTTGGGGGTGTTAAGTATTTGTGTATCTATATAAGTCATCCAAAATGAAGAGATCTTCAGAGCTATTTTCAGAAAATTCAAGACATACATTTAGTCTGTCATGAAAATATCTTATACATATGTATTTTAATCAAAATCGTTAGAGCCATTTTTGAGAGAATCAAACTTTTCGATAAATGTTCCACGTAGAGTGTAGTTGTGGGTGGGAGGATTTTCATGGAAATTTTCATGTTGCATCCTTGGAAGACACTGAACTTAAGTACTAAGTTTGGTAATTAACGAACTTTTTGTTTTTGAGCTATGCTGTCCACAGACAGACAGGCACACACACATACACACATTCTCACAGATGCACAAAAAACGGACACAAACACGGATGTTTTTCTAAAAATATTTTTTATTTATTTTTAAATTCAGAGGTCTCAAAACATGTATTTCCGTGTAATCTCTGTTTCGAATTTTGGAGCGTATACAATATTTTTCTACCTACTATGTATATTGCACCTATATGTTAGAGAAGTAATAAAACAAAATGTATTTAGGTTTAGTATCTTTCAAAGATGCAATCTGAAGAATTTCAACTGCCCTTTACATGAAAATGTTTTTTAAAATTAGGTTTTCTCAAAAATAGCATTGGCGTATTTAGTCACATATACATTTAAGGCACTTTATATGGTAATAAAAATGCGCATGTTAAATTTTATGGTAATAAATAATGAATTCCTTTGTTCATTCTAAAGAAATGTATTATCTAAGATAACGGATTATATGTACAAAACGTGCTACAGACTAATGAAAATCTCTTTAAAACAGTCAACGTATTTAAAAGAACCTTTATTTGCATCAGCCATTTTCGAAATGTGTTATTAAGTTGATACTAATTTGCGTTATTTTTAAGTGCTATGTCAATCACACACACAAACACACACACACACAAGGACCTTTTTCTGAAAATGCTTTTTTTTGGATACAGGGCACCCCAACACATATATTTCCGGTGAAAACTGGGTATCGAATTGTTGGTAGAGTGCAATACCTTCTCTATATATTACGTGTAGAGAAAGTAAAATATGTGGATAAAGGCTCTAGAACCACTAATGGGAGTCCTTTTCCTTATTTCTTTTCCACATGGTAGCTCTTAAATAGCGTAGTAGTTGGCTTTACTTATTTTCTGCTACACGTTGTCAGCGTCTCCGTTTGTGGCCAAGCCAAGACAAGTGCCTAACTTCTCCACTAGGGGGCAGAATCGTCACCTTCGACTGGTGAGCTGCCACAGGCAGAGAGCGAGATACACTGAAACCTCATAATAATTAGTGCATGGTTTGTCGCGTTAATTAAAAATATAATTACATCCTGTCCTGGTTTGTTAGCGGCAGACCTTCCACACGTTCTGTAACCACTACATCACATATTATGGCGGTATGGCCGCACACACGCACCAAATTATTTTTAATCCGCTGAAAAAAAAATAGCCTCATCCTGCGTGGTGCGCAAAAACAGAGCGCAACTGCTGCTTTTTTGTTTTCTCGCCTGTCTTGCCTCGAGCTCCTTTATTTAAAAAAAAGGAGAGGATGCAATTTCAAAAATATAAAAGCTACCTGTTTTTTGAGTTGCATTTGTAAAAATGTTTGCCCTTAAGTATGATTCCACATGTCGATGAAAAATTGTACCAACTGCAAATGATTACTATTTCATACAATTTCCGGGTCAAGCAGAAGTTATGCCTTTGGTGTAACATGTGTCATTTGTTTGATTTTCCTAATGTTAAAACCCCAATGTTATTCAGATGTGCAGCTTTTGACCGGATATGTAATTCACAGCAGCAATTAATTGGTTTTAGTAAACCATCATGTGAGAATTCGCAATATGTTTATTTCCGCGCTTACTTATACCTTATTTAATAACACTGCCTACACCTGTGTTCACTTTATTCTGTTAATTTATGAGCAGTTGCTGTATAAATTTCTGAACCTCAGCAATATGTCTCTACACATTGTATTCCCAAAAGAAAAAATATCCGATGTGTTCCATTTACATGACTTTCTCTACATCTCTGTGACAAATTAGTTTTAAAAAGTTTGCTCTATCTACTTCATGCTAATAGAGACAAAATTAACGAAATGGTCTTATTACCTATTTGCTTCCTTGTAAGTAGTAGGAAAATAAGACATGCACTAGGCTAAAGTGATAGTCAAATCTTTTAAAAGCTATGAAATAAAATATGACATAAATTATACATACATAAATTATTGTTTTAACGACATCTATATGTTTTGTTAGTAGTTTTGTCTATCTCTTACGAATACCGGTTTTGAAAATTTAGCAAAATTCGTCCACAATAAAGATGACCCAGAAAATTCAAAATATACATTTTATTTATCATGTAAATATGTTTAATATATGGTATTTAATCAAAATCGTTATCGCTATTTTTGAGCCAGTAAAAAACTTTCGAAAAATTTTCCATGTAAACGGCAGTTTGGGGTGGAAGAATTATTATGAAAATCTTCATGTCGCATCCTTGGGAGTTACTTAAGTTAAATGTAAAGTTTGGTATTTATGGACTTTTTGTTATTGAGCGATGCTGTCCACACATTCACACAAAAAGACACCACACGTTGATCTTTTTCTCAAAAGGATTCAGGAGGTCTCAAAACATGTATTTCCGATGAAATTTCAATATCGAATTTTTGGGTGCAATACAATACCTTCTCTATAGCACTATTTACATAGTACGGGTGGAGAAAGTAATAAGCGATTCGTTTAGATCTAAATGTAATGTGAATGTACTAAAGTAAGAAATTGAGAGGTGTCAGGCGTAGTATCTGTAATTCGTTTTCGGGAGGTCACTCTAGTAACCAGCCAATCCGAGAACGGACTCTTTTTTTCGCGGTTTTCCTTACCTGCCAAGTGCATACCCGGTTGAATTATAATTGTTTCAAATCATCATAAGGAATATACTTATTGATTTTGAGTTGTGAATTATCATAAACAAATTTGGAATTACAAACAAATGTAAAATAAGGAAAGAAAAATATAATAAAGAACTGAGCTTTACACAAATAACCCAGATTAAAATGAAAAAAAAATCACACACACACACACAAAAACTGTATTATAACATTACCTGAAAAGGCTTGTGAACGTTCTTTCTGTTCTTTTTTTTGGAAAACTCTGATAATAAAATTTAGTTTAAGTAATGTTAACCATAGTACATGAAAATCAGAATAAAAATTTAATGTTATGGAAGGGATATGAACCACCAAACTTGGGAATTCTGTGACGCTGTTCTGAGGTACTATGTGGATAGTTAACACGTCAGAAAATTCTCCATGTGACTCAAATTTTCTAGGTAAAAAAACAAACCTCTCTACTTCTTGAAATAATATTCCAATGTCGACTCGGAAGAGTAATTAATAAAATTGAATTCTCTATGTTTTTCAAAGAATCTAGAAGTACCTTGGATCTGCCATATCTATGGCAAATAAGATGAACCTCCTGAATTAATTGGGAATATTCCCTGAAGTTCTCTTCATTCCGAAAGGCTTTGCATAGACAAAAGCTCACTAAATAGATCATGTAGATCTCGTTAAAACAGTCATATATAGTTTTCTTTTAGAGCTAACCATTACCGAGATATTCTCTGTTTTTGGTTTAAGTTTTAAAATATAGGCGTTTAAAAAGTCACTTCAAACTTTGAACCACTATAAGACTATATTTGAAATAGGAATAAAACAAAAGAAGAAACACACTGGGCAAACAATGGTGTTTAATATTTTAAATAAGAAGAAAACAACAACAAAGAAGTCACATATTTGGTAAACATTGGGTTTTTATAAAACATTGGGAAAATGTCTTCCGTTTCTTTGTTGACTGTACACCATTCCGTGCCACTCTATGTGCACCATTTTGCAATGCTGTCTTAGATTATTACAATTTCTTACGAAATACCATCTTTCAGTTGTTTTTGCTGGGTTGCTGAAAGTGAAGAAAAACTCGTTCTTTGAGGTTACCCCACAGCCAAAAGTCTATCGGATAGGGATCTGGAGATAGCGGCGGCCACATTATTGGAAAATACTGATGTAACGATTGATAAAGATCTGAATAGTTAGTTGTTTTCAGGAGAGTAGACATATGGGCACAATGAGAGAAAAATTCCGCTTATTTTCATAATAGCATTGAATTGGCTGTATCCTATCATTTAGTGAATAGAGCCATGATTTCTAACTTAAAATTCGTATAGTATAATGAATAAAATTACTAATGTTTTATTTAAAAAAGAACTGTACCCATGATAGTGTCCTGAAAAAAAGAAACAGAAGAAAACCAGAGCACATTGCTTTCCTAGTATGTAACTTCTTTTTTTTATATATATCCTGTCTCAAATATTATAAATTTATAGCGGTTTGAAGTTTGAAATTACTTTTAAACGACCCTAAATGGCCACTCGACTGTCACCTAGACGGCCGGGGTTCGATCCCAAGCGACCGCATGTGAGATTTGTGGTAGACTTAGTGGCGCGGGGGCGGGTTTTCTTCGCCCGCCATCCATTCCACCGGTGCTCCATCATCATTCATGTATCATCAGCGTCACCGTCTGCGGTGCCATAAGTAGTTAAAGCTGGTGTTAAACACTGCCAAAAAAAAAAAAGGATCCTATTCTTAAACCTTTCTCAAATGAGAGATCCTCATCTGTTTAATATCTAACGAATTTAAATGATAATCGCATAGTGACAGCTTTCAAAAGATTTGACTATCGCTTTAGCATAGCGTACTTACCTATAAGGAGATAAGCAATAACATGTGTTGATTGCTATGACATAAATAAATGAACAATATTTTGTACGAAAAGTTTGCTTGTAGAACATATAGAGAAAGTCATGTGTATGGCATCTGATGTGTTCCATGTGATGGATTCGGCGCGCCATAAATTTTAATTTAATATTAATTCTTCAAAACTGCACACAGTCCACTGCAGATATTTAGTCATAGCTTTTTCTTAGTCAACTTCAAAATCTTTGCAGGCGTAAAAGTTAATTTATTAGTGTAATAGAGATGAAATATTCATCCCATAGTCCAAAGAGTGAAATAAACGGGGTTGGGGTTTAAACTGTTTATTAGATGGGAGTACTACACGCTCCTCTTACGGTAATTAAACCCGTCAGCTATTTGGATCCTGGAGCTTCAGAGCTTTTTAATCACTTTAATTTACACTTATACCATATAGACTCTTTGTTTCCACATTGAAACTTTGTTTGCTTGTTGTAGCATTTTAAGCCATTTTTAAGCCTGATTTAGGCATTTCAACTTTATTAATCAGCTGCCACAATGTTATATATCACATGTCCGACGCATAATTTCGGCCATCGTTATAATGCTTTTACTGACTTTATATGGCATAGCAGTACAGCAACCACTATGTATTTAGGCGTTGACTCTTAATTTACTAACCTGTCTCTTGCTGTTTAGATCCTTAATTTTGTTTTTGTCGTTTTTGAAATGTAAGAATTCTACTCAGTTTTCGGACTAGAAGAAGGGTCCAATGGTTTTTGAGGTCGACTTCCATACTGCTTTTTCGACTGTCTGTACTATATTACTACAGCGTTCGGTTTTCACTGACACTTCACTAATGCGATTTAGTTAAATTTTCACTCTTCGCTTCACTTTTCCTCCCCATACCAATGGAATAAATCACTCGTAAGGTTCCTCTTCTGCCTTCCTTCACTCGCTGAGGCGTCGAACAAAAGACTTCTCCAAACGTTCGCAGAAGCAGCACTCTCACAACTGTCGTCACAACCTCATTCGCAGAACGAACTGTGTAACCAATACTTATATACATACACACATTATATATAATAAATATATAGCCGCTTGAATTTCGAGAGAGTTCTCTAGAGACAAGGCGAGAACCATCCAGAAAAACGTCGTTATATCTCTATAGTTTCGCCTATCTTCTCATTGCTGAAGGACCGTGACATTCACACAAATCACACACACACATACACACACGCACACATACGTTATTTGTGTTATTTAACTTATACATTTTGAAAAACAAGAAGACAGTAAAAAAGTTGAGGTGTTACCTCACATGAACTTTTCTACCCGTTCCTCAGAAAATATACTTAAAAAAATCTTAAATACCGGCTTTAATATCACGCGAACCAATCAGATGTTAGTTTCATTCTAGCTCTTATAAATACCAGTCTCCGCAAGCTCAATCCATCAGTTCACCCTGAAGACGAGGAAGATGCACTTCTTCGAAACGTTGGTATCAAGCCAAGTTTTTACCTGGTTAGAAGCCCGAGAAGATTTTGAATTAATACGTCGCCAGGAAAGCTTCAGTTCTTATTTTATACTTAAAAAGTTTATTTTTCTCTCTACTTCACGTTAATCGAGACATAATGGTTGAACTGTTACGTTGTGTTTTTGTGTAATGAGCATCAATTGACAGGGAATTAAATTGTATTATAAAATAAAGCATATCAAAGTACAGATAATGAAATGGTGTGAAAACAAAAACATTGAAAAACCATTATTAATCTATTGTTGGAACAGCTGAAAATCCTCTCATTCGTTCATTCGTTCGTTTGTCATCTGGTAGGCCTATGATGAGCCTAGGAATTGTTGTTTATGTACCTGCCCTTGTAACCAATGTTAGATGGTTGTAGGTTTTGTGCTGAGGATTTGATGTTGAGGGTGATAAGGAGATAGCGTTGGCTGTTTAACGCTTGCATTTTCAGGAGCCGCATCCTTACCGCTGCTCCATTGGTGTCTAGGTTCCAAAAGTTTATTGATTGATTATTTGATGACCACTCCCATAGGAGAGGAGAGAGTACTTAGTTCAGCATTTTATATATTAGCTGCCTTAATGCCTCATTGCGGAAGGTGCCCACAAGCCATGAGGGGAACCCAGAACTGCCTGCAGCGGCCTTCAGCAGGCAAGTAATTCCCCAGAGGTCTGACGAACGCGTTCACATGAGCCGGCGGTTAATCACATCTTCCAGGAGGGCTTTAGGTTTATGTAGCTAAAACGCAACGGCATACAGAGTAGATGGTCCGAAGTCACCTATTCTGAAACCACTGTAACCAGAGGAGCCATAAGTCTGCTGCCATGCCCCACAACTCGCAGAGCATCAGAAATTCCTCTTTCTAGCCTCACCAGCTTTTTGTAGCATTGCAATGAACTCTTCATTAATGAATTTTCGTTACGTTATTACTTTCTCTATACGCACTATGTACATAATATATAGAGAAAGTATTGCACTCCACCCAAAAATTCGATACCGAGATTTCAACGGAAATATATGTTTTAGGGTCCCCTGTATCCAAAAAAAAAAAAAAAAAAAAAAACCTTTTCACAAAAAGTTCCGTGTGTGTGGGTCCGTGTGTCCGTGTGTCCGTGTGTCTGTGAACACGATAACTCAAAAACGAAAAGTCGATAAAATACCAAACTTGGTATTTAAGTTTAGTATCTTCCAGGGATGCGACACGAAGATTTTGAAAAAAATCCCCCCACCCTAAACTACCCTTTACATGGGACTTTTTTCGAAAATGTTGATTTTGTTAAAAATGGCTCTAACGATGTTTATTAAATTTTCGTATATTAAAGATGATACCTGATAAATAAAAATTATATCTTGAATTTTCTGGGAATAGCCTCTGAAGAGTAGTTTATTCTGGATGAATTTTACTAAATTTTGAATAACTGCTAAACCGTAAGAGATGGACAAAAACTTATTACACGAAAAATGTAGAGCACGTTAAAACACACAATTTACGTTATATAAACTTTTTTTTCGTGGAGTCATCGTTTTTTAGTCATTCCTTGTTTTTGGTTTCTGCTATGAAAACTTATACTCTTCTCATATAGGAATTTGTCAACTGCTTCCATACAAACAAAGGAACTTCAGTAACATAGCAACCAGCAAGGAACAAAGCAAACATAGCAACAATGTACCAAGTATTAAGACTATTTCTGCTATTCTGCTATTTAAAGTAAATAGAAGCTTTTTAAGGGTAATTTGTTGCAGATATGTAGAGAAAGTCATGTGAACGGTACACATGAGATTATGTTAAAGGGCACTCTAGGTAGAGAAACAGCTTTTATATGAATAATAATTCAGAAATATGTACGTTTATACCGAAAAAGAAAAATTTTCTCAAAACGTCTTTAAATAGGGTAAAACTGCAATTGTGTAACTTAATTGCAGTTTTACATCATAAATATATACTGTGTAAAGATCCATTTATCTTAAAGATATAGCAACTATGTAAATTTGGAACCTATTTTACTTTCTTACTTTGTAGTATATGCTTCTTAGTTTGTAATACTTTTTTTTTTTTTTTTTTAACGTTTGGTATTCCGTGATTATTTACTACTTTTATCCGCGATAATAATACTGCGTTATTACGGATATTACTTTTAAAGAAATTCCGTTTGCTACAATTTATTCACACGGTTTGATATAATAACTAATATCAATATATGGATCGGTCTAGACTCAGTAGCCGAGCAATGGTCTCTTCTTTCTTCTCAGAACATTAGTTTTGGAGTCGAGAATTATCAGCTTATTATATTTTAAATTAGAACATGTATTTTAGCTGTAATAACTCTGCGTGTTTATTTATTTTAATGATACACTTTAAAGCTGATGGCTTCCGATGTCCTTATACAACAAATTATTAATGTACCTATACGATTACACGTGTCACATCACTCGGATAGTGTCCTCACCCTATGATGATGAAGCTAGAGATATCTCTCTTCTTGTACGTGCCCCATAATGCTCTGAGGCATCAACAAAGCTCTCTCCGTACCTACATTTTAAGTTAATTATTTCATTTCTGTTACATTTATAACATATATAAATATACTGGATTACTTAACAAGATACAATTTTTATCTTCTCTACACGTACTATGTACATAGTGTATAGAGAAGGTATTGCACTCCACCCAAAAATTCGATACAGAGATTTCACCGGAAATATATGTTTTAGGGTCCGCAACATCCAAAAAAAGCATTTTCACAAAAAGGACCGTGTGTGTGTGTGTCCGTGTGTCTGTGAACACGATAACTCAAAAATGAAAAGTCGGTAAAATATCAAACTTGGTATTTATTTTAGTATCTTCCAGGGATGCGACACGAAGATTTTGAGAAAAATAACCCCATCCCCAACTAGCCTTTACATGGAACTTTTTTCAAAGTTTTTGATTTTCTCAAAAATGGCTCTAACGATTTTGATTAAAATTTCGTATATAAAAGATATTTACATGACAAATAAAATGTATATCTTGAATTTTCTGGGAATAGCCTCTGAGGACTACTTTATTCTGGATGAATTTTACGGAATTTTGAATAACTGCTAAACCATAAGAGATGGACAAAAACTTTGTGTATAGAAAATGTAGAGCACATTAAAACACACCATTTATGTTATATACATTTTTTTCGTGGAGTTGATCGTTTTTAAGATGTTCCTGATTTTTCGTCTCAGGTTTGAAAACTTATACTTTTCTCATACAGGAATTTGTCAACTTCTGCCCATTCAAACAAAGGAACTTCAGTCACATGGCAGCCAGCTTTTGGCTGTCACTTTAACCTATGGTACTCCCTTATTTCGCTTCTACTTACAAGGAAGCAAGTAATAAGACCATTTCTGCTAATTTTTTCGATTAGCATTAAGCAAATAGACCTACAAGCTTTTTAACAATAATTTGTTGCAGAGATGTAGAGAAAGTCATGTGAATGGAGCACATAAGATTTTTACAAAATATTATTTATTTTAATACAACTTTACATATTACTATAGCAATACTTCCGCAAACTCAAACTTTGCAGGTTTGTGGCGGCACGCTCGTTTTCCCTTCGTATCATTTCACATGCTTACTATCTCATATAAGTTCAAGTTACAATTTATATTTTAAAAAGTATTCTGGCTGCTGCCGCTTAAAATCGACTTCACTGGTAGATACACAGAGAAGATATTAATTACATTCCACCCAAAAATTCTATACTGAAATATCAGTTATAGGATCGCAAAAGCAAAAAGCATTTTTACAAAAAGGTCCAAATGTATGTTTGTGTTCCCGTATGTGGGCGTTTGTGTGTGGGCGTTTGTCTTTGAACAGCATAACTCATAAACAAAAAATTGAGTAAATACCAAACTTGATATTTAGGTTCGGTGTCTTTCAAAGATGAAACAGGAAGATTTTAAAGAAAATCCCCAACTCCAAACTTCGTTTTACATGGAAAATTTTCCAAAATTTTGATTTTCCCAAAAATGATTCTAACGAGTTTGATTAAAATATCATATATTAAAGATAATTACATGAGAAATAAAATTTACATTTTGAATTTCGTGAGAATAACCTCTGAAGTTCTTCATTCATATTGACTGGTAAATCATAAGAGATAGACAAAAATTTGCTACACAGAAAATGTGGATTTATGTCAAATACATTTTTTTGAGGAGCGAACCATTTTCAAGATATTGCCTAAATCTATATAAGTTTAAATTTTCAGTACTTATAATTTTTGTAAATGGAAGCACAGATAAGGTTATGTGAATGTAGCGCAACAGATGTTTTTTTAGATACCCGACGTCCTAAGCGCTTGTGCACAAAGTAAAGTCACGAATACTTAGGTCAAAACAACCACTAATAATTCTATTTCTAGAGAAATTTGATTTTTTTGAGAGGACAGACCATTGTTTTGTTTTTAGTCAATACACTTCTCACAAACCGATCCAATACACCCCTGACTTATCATTTTACTATAATGTATTATGGCATATTGCATTCCGAGCCAGGTGGTTCAGACGTTTATCTGGGACTGGAATTCGGGAGATCGTGGGACCGTTCCCCGCGGGCGACTTCTTTGAACCATGGATTTTTTGGGTTTTTTCACGGGTCACTAGGTGAATGCTGGGGAGAAGCTACCTGTCCCTTCATTTCGTCCTATATAATCTGTTTCAAGGTTGTAAGTGTTGACGACGTCTGCGGCAGGTGATTGCGCTCTGGAAATAAATTCTCGGCGGCGGGATGGAGTTAGTGGTTGTCTGCGGACTAAGGTGGTCTATTAGAGACTGAGCCACCGGCTCCTGATGCTCCACGCGTCGAGATGAACTGCTTGTGAACTGTTGGCCCTTCACGTCGGAAGGGCCTCTCTCCATGTCCAGATGTCGCTCACCTTCTGAAATTATACTCATCTCATCCTTCCTCCAGGGGAGACGTACAATAAGTACAAGTCTGCAGTGTGGAACACACACAAGGTATGTGGCTTTACTATCCATGTTATAAACAGTTAATATACCTCGTTTACAATTAAATATACATAGACCTGTGTGTGTATGTGTGGTGAAATCAATTAGACAAAGGAAGTGACAATGACTGTGTGATAATGAAACTTAACAATATTGCCAATGTTACAAATACTAGAACCATTTCACTAAAATAACATAAACAAGCAGTCTTGTGTAGTTAAATGATAAAACAGTTGAGATATATTAGCGTATGTACAAGAATGAACATGTGTAAAACTACAGTCTGCGAGTTACATAGGCGCAGAACAAATGCGAGCAACTGTTTACCTGCTAGAGGTAGTAAAACGAGAACCTGCGCAGTTATGTCGTTGCTGAGAACCTTGCGATTAATGTAGGGCCGAGAGCCACTGACTGCCACATTTTAATACTTTCTCCAACCCGTATGTACAATGTACATATTGGTTAGAATAGTAGGTATTATATTTTTACCAAAAAGACATCAAGATTTCACCGGAAATACTATTTGAGACCCCTGAATAAAAAAATAAATAGAAATATATCCGTGTATTCCTGTCTGTATATGTGTTTGTGGCCAGCATAGCTCAAAAACGAAAAGTTGGTTAAGTATCAAACGTGGTATTTATGCGACATGGTAAGCGACACGAAGATTTTCAAGAAAATCCGACACATTATTAACTAACCTTTACATGGAAAATTTTGTTTTTCTCAAAAATGGCTCTAGGGATTTGAATTAAAATGTCATATGTTTAATTTATTTTCATGACAAATGAAATGTATATCTTGACTTTTTTTGAAATAGTCTCTGAAGATCCCTTTATTCTGGATGACTTTTATATAACATAACTGGTAAATCGTAAGAGATACACAAAAATATAAATCTCGTGAAAACACACATTTTATACGAAGTAATAAGACGAATCTTGTTAATGTTTATAGCATGCTGTACTATCTTTTGTAAGAAAAGTTTGTTTACGGAGCAGCTAGAGAAAGTCATGTGAATGGAACACATAAGATTTCTTCAATTGTATAATATGTCCATATCTTGGTGTCAGGATAGCGGGTGTGCGTCACATTCAAGAGGTTTCAACTTTAATACTTTAGAGTAAGTTATCCGCAAGGTTTTTGTCTTGTTTCTTCGGGATTTTCCCTTACCCAGAGCTCTTATTTTAGCTCTATAGATCTCGGGCTTGATATGCTCTACGAGGTCATTAAACGTTTTTAAACGACATCACATATGCGAGATTGTACGATAGTGAAGAATCAAAAATCGGAAATTAAAGATGTATTTTACATATATCGAGCAAATTTTATTAGATGCACAGAATATAAAGAGGAAATTAACAAGAAATAAACTTAGTGTTAATTACCTAATTGTTTCTTTCACGCAAGCCGTGTGTAGGGCGGGATAGATAGACACACTGAAAAACAATGTCCGGGACACGGATCTCCCGGTCTCTAGCCGGTTGCTCTAATTACTGAGCTACCACGGCAACATGCCGACATAGCATTAAGTTCCTCAACTGACTCGCATGTTTCCCGGTAACACAAGGTGATCTCAAATTATTTTGAGATGGCGTACCCCAATGGTAACCTACAATTTGTAAGTACTGTGGGTCCCGGGTTTTAACAACTGTTAAGTAAATTAATGTTAATTAATTGTTTGTTTCACGCAAACCGTGTGTAGGACAGAAGCCGGACAGATAGAGACAGACTGGAAAACTCAATACCATTGCCAGAATATGAACCAGGGATTTTGCGTTCTCTCGTCGATTGCTTAACCACTGAGCTATCATGGCAACATGGTAGCTCAAAAACGAAAACTCCATTAAATACCAAACTTATTACTTTCTCTACACCTACTACTTACATAGTATATAGAGAAGATATTGTATTCCACCCAAAAATTCGATACAGAGATTTTACCGGGAATACATGTTTTGAGACCCCTGAATACAAAGATAAATAAATAAAAAATAAAAGGATGTTTAGAAAAATGCCCGTGTGGGCAAAATAGCTAGAAAACGAAAAGTCAGTTGAGTAGCAAACTTAGTATTTGAGTTCAGTATTTTCCGAGATTGCGAAAAGAAGATCTTTCAGAAAATTTCCCACCTCAAACTAACTACTCTTTATCTAAATGAAAAAACATTCGAAAATGTTGATTTTCTCAAAATTGGTCTAACACTTTAATTGAAATATTGTATATTAAAGTTATTTAAATGACAAAATGTCTATCTTGAATTTTCTGGGAATAGCCTGTAAAGACCTCTGTGTTCTGGATGAATTTTGCTGCATTTTGCATAACTGGTAAACCGTAGGAGATGGACATAAGCTTACAACACAAAAAATGTAGATCTCGTTAAAGCACACAATTTATGTCACATACATTTTTTCGTGGAGTTGGCCATTTGTGAGGTATTCCTTGTTATTTGCTTCAGGTTTAAACTACTTAAGCATTTCACACACGGAAATTTATTAACTCCTGGTTATGCATAGAAACGAATTTCAACTACATAGCTTTTAAAAGTTTGATTATCGTTTTAGCCTAGTGTATACCTTTATTTACTTTCTACTTACAAGGAAGAAAATACTTAAGCTAATTTCTGCTAATGAATATCTCGACTCTCATAAGTAGATAAAAAAATTAACTGTTTATCAATAATTTGCTACAGCGATGAAGAGAAAGTTATGCGAATGGAACAAGTCAGATATTTTTTTGTAGATCTGCGCGTTTCTGAGATATTTCTTTTTATGGTTTAAGCTTTTATACTTTTCTAATACGGGAATTTGTCAACTCCTGTCCATACAAACAAAGAAATTTCAATCACATACTAAAAAGCTTTTAAAAGATTTGACTACGCTTTAGCCTATGTACTCCCTTATTTCGCTTCTATTTAAAGGAATCAAGTAATAAGTCCGTTTCAGCTAGTTTTTATCTCAATTAATATGAAGTAGATAAAATAAACTTTTTAACAATCTCTCAGTTTGTCTCTCTCCCAAGAATAAGCTACTAATTCTTCAAGCTGTGATGACTTTCAAGCTTTGTACCCCTAGATTTTAGACGTTCTAACCAATTTACTCTAATAACCAAGAATCACATGTAATACGAACCTTGTGGTCGGGGAGCTTCGAACCGCGAACGTTTGTTTAGTTACCGCACTAAAACTCACAGTGCATCATCAGCAGAATGGCGCTGTCCTCCAGTAACTTTATGGATTGTTCATTAACACCGGCACAAAGCTCTAGTGATGTATGCAGGAACCTCCTGCTCTTTCTGCATGGATTTACACCCGTCAGCCCAGGATTTTAAATCTCAGCTGGACTCCTAGTAATATTTTAACGTGCGTTTGGTTTCGTTATTTGCTGCTCCCACATACCTACTTTTGTAAAAAATCTCATGTGTTCCATTCACATGACTTTCTCTACATCTCTGCAATAAATTGTTGTTAAAAAACTTATGCTTCTATTTATTTCATGCTAATCGACAAAAATTTAGGAGAAATAGTCTTATTACTTGCTTCCTTGTAAGTAGAAGCGAAATAAGGGAGTACTATAGGTTAAAGTGATAATCAAAAGCTGATCGCTATGTGACTGAAGTTCTTTTGTTTGTATGGACACGAGTTGACAAATTCCTGTATGAGAGAAGTATTCGTTTTTCAAAGTTGAAACCATAAACAAGGAATAACTCATAAACGATAAACTCCACAAAAAATGTATACAACATAAATTGTGTGTTTTAATTTGCCCTACATTTTTTGTGTGGTAATTTTTTTTTTCTCCATTTCTTATTGTTTAGCAGTTATGCAAAATTCCGTAAAATGCATCCAGAATAAAGAGTCTTCAGAGGCTATTCCCGGAAAATTCAAGATATTAATTTTATTTGTGAGATAAATATCTTTAATATACACTTTAATTTAAATTGTTAGATCCATTTTTTAGAAAATCAAAAGTTTCATGTAAAGGGTGGTTTGGAGTGGGGGGATTTTCTTGAAAATCTTCGTGTCGCATCCTTGGAAGATACCAAACTTAAATATTTTGGTATTTAACGGTCTTTTTGTTTTTGAGTTATGCGGCCCACAGACACACACATATACACACAGACACACACACACAGATAGACAGACAGACACACACACACGGACATTTTTCTAAAATGCTTTTTTTGGATTCAGGAGGACCAAAAACATGTATTTCCGGTTAAATCTCGGTGTCAAACTTTTGGGTGCATTACAATACCTTCTCTTTACACTATAGTACGTATAGAGAAGGTAAAATATCTGACGTGTTACGCTCACATAACTGCTGCTCTACCAACTTCTTACAAAAGATTATTCTTCTTTCTATACAATGCTAATCAGGTAATAAATTAGCAGAATGTTCTTATAACGTAGTTCTTTATAAGTAGAAGGGAGCTAGGAGAATGCATTAGGCTAAAGTGGTGGTCAAATGTTTTAAAAGCTGCAGTTATTCGATTGTCATTGCATATCGCTTCTTTGCTTGGCCAAGAGTAGAACAAAAGAAATACGGACACTTCCGACTAAGAAAAATGTAAGTGTTTAAAACGGTAACATTCAGAAGCATAACCGATTATGAATATATTAATTATTTATATATTTGTTTGTTTCCATGTATAAACGTCTGTTTCAAGAAGTCCTTGGGAATGTAGGATTTGACGAACAGAGGGTTGAAGCCAGGCAGAATATCTTTGTTTAAGCTAAGGGAAAGTGTTTACAAAGTCAACTAGCGGATCTCCCCTACCCCCGACATTGATTTCTAACATTTTAAGCATTCAGGAAAGAGGTGTATGGTTGCTACCAGGATAGAAGGTATGAAGACAGACGGGAGTTGAGATGTGACGTGGTGGTTATGCGAAGTGTGAAAGAGTAAATGCGCAGAAAGAACGGAAGTCCGAACAGCCCTGCATCTTAGAAATATTGTAAGCTGCCCTTTAAATGGAAACATTTTCGAAAATTTTGATTTCCTCAAAAATGGCTCTAACGATTTTGATTAAAATATCATGTATTCAAGATATTTACATGACAAAATGTATATCTTGTATTTTCTGGGAATAACCTCTTTATTCTGGATGAATTTTGCGGAATTTTGCATACGTAATAGAAAATGTAGAGCTCGTTAAAACACACAATTTATGTTATATAAATTTTTTTTGTGGAGTTGATCGTTTTTGAAATATTCCTAGTTATTGGTTTCAGCTATAAACTATTTATACTTTTCTCATACGGGAATTTGTCACTCTTGACCATACAGACAAAGGAACTTCAATCACATAGCAATCAGGTTTTGACTATCACTTTAGTGTATGGTACACCCTTATTTCCCTTCTTACATTGAAGCAAGTAATAAGGCGATTTCTGGTAATTTTTTCTCGATTAGTATGAAGTGAATAGAAGAATAAGCGTTTTCACAATTATTTGTTGTAGAGATGTAGAGAAAGTCATGTGAATGGAACACATAAGATTTTTTGATAGTGTTTAACACCCGCTTTTACTTCAGACGGCACCTGAGGCGAGGACACTGATCATACATGGAATGAAAATTCAGCAGCGGTAGAATGCAATGGCGGGGGAAACCAGAGAACCCGAAAAAACCCGCTCCTGTGCAACTTTTCCTACTACAAATCCCAAATGTGGTCGCCTGGAATCGAACTTGGGCCAGCTCGGTATCTCAGAAATGTTATTAACTGTATGTTTTAGCGGGCTCTACATTTTTTGTGTAGTAAGTTTTTGTCCATCTCATACGGTTTACGAATTATACAAAAGCCATTCCGAACAAAGAGAACTTCAGAGGTTATTTGCAGCATATTCAAGATATGCATTTTATTTACCATGTAAACATAATTTAATAACTCGTTAGTCATTTTTAAGAAAATGGGAATTTTCGAAAAAAAAACTTTCATCAAAGTGTTGGGGTAGGGTTAATTTCTTGAAAACGCTTGTGTCGTATTCTCGAAAGAAAACATGGAACTTTTTTCGAAAATTTTGATTTTCTCAAAAATGGCTTTAACGATTTTGATTAAAATTTCGTGTATTAAAGATATTTACCTGACAAATAAAATGTATATGTTGAATTTTCTGGGAGTAGCCTGTGAAGATTACTTTATTCTGGATGAATTTTACAAAATTTTGCATAACTGCTAAACCTTAAGAGACGGACAAAAACTTACAACACAAAAAATGTAGAGCACCTTAAACACACAATTTATCTTATATATATTTTTTTCTTGGAGTTGATCGTTTTTAGATACTCCTTATTTTTGGTTTCAGTTATAAAACTTATACTTTTCCACATAGGAATTTAACAATTAGTGTCCACACAAGCAAAGGAACTTCAGTCACATAGCAGCCAACTTTTGACTATCACTTTAACCAATAGTACTCCATTATTTCGCTTCTACTTGCAAGGAAGCAAGTAATAGGACTGTTTCTGCTGATTTTTTCTCGATTATTATGAAGTAAATAGAAGCATAAGTTTTTTAACAATAATTTGTTACAGAGGTGTAGAGAAAGTCATGTGAATGGAACACATCAGAAGATAATAGTTTATTTCACATTTTTTTTAATTATTAACACGAGTGTTTGTTGAATTATGTATTTGTTTGTATAGATAGGTTCATACACTCAAAAAATACAATATTATGTTCTACACATCCAGTCATAAAATTGACAAACGTAACAAAGTGACAAGCAACGCGAGATTTGAACCTCGCAATTTATGAGCGCTAGCTGAGCTTCTTAACCTCTCGGACACAGTAACGTTATTCTGTGATCTGTTTTCAGTACTCGTAAGTTAGCCATTGCTCTGTCAGTCACAGACCTTGTACGGTTCTCTCGTGTGCATTGTGAACACAGCATTTTCGAAGATACACAAAGCTTTCGATCGACACAAGGAATCTGGGCATGATTTAGTTTTTGTGTCCTTGTCTGTATAATGTACATACTAGGCAGAGATTCTACCTAAAATTCGAAACCGACAATTTTTAGAAAAAAATGCGTGTGTTTGTATGTGTATGTGTGAGTGTGTGAGTAAATAACATAACTAAAAACGTAGAGTCTGTGAAATACCAAACTTGGTACTTATGTTTAATATCTTCCAAGAATGAGAAATGAATATTTTCAGGAACATTGCAAACTACCTAATTGCAAACTACCATTTATACTGAACATTTTTCGAAATTTTCGATTTTCTAAAAAATAGCTTTAAAGGTTTTTATTTAAATTCCGATATTACAGCTATTTATATGGTGAATAATATATATGTACATATATATATCCAAATGTATAAATTGAATCTCTTGGAAACAGCCCCTAAAAACCTCTTTATTCTGAATGACCATTGCATAACTGATGAGCCGTAAGAGGTTATAAAAAGTACTATATAAAAATATGGATCTCGTTAAACCATACAATTTTCGATATATACAGCTTTTTTATTCCTTTATTTCTCTTCTACTTATAAGGACTAAGCAATAAGAACAATTTATGGTAATGTTTATCTTGATTAGCACTATGTAGATAAAAGAGTAATCTTTTATAAGAAGTAGGATTGTAGAACAGGTAGAGGAATTCTGTGAATGGGACACATCAGATTTTGCTTCCTGTCAATACAGTTTATCATTCCCTTGAATCTATATACTCATTTCACACATACATACACACACAAACACACAAGCCACATACCATACACGGACCTTTTTCTAATTTTTTTTAATCAAGGAACATCAAAACATGCGTATATTTTTGGCAAAACCTCAATGTCGAATTTTAGGTGGAATCTACTCTCCTTATTTACTATACGTAGGTAGTGGAAAAAGTACAAAAATGAGCTAGCTTCTTTAGTTTGTTTCAGAATATTGTGTAATTATGGACACTAGAAATATATATATATGTGTATATATATCCATGCCAAAAGTTATATTTTTAACGAGATGCATCTTTTGTGGACTAAGTTTTGTATATCTCTTACGGTTTAACATTTCTGCAAAACGCAAGCAGAATAAATAGATCTTCAGATGCTGTTCTCATAAAATTCAGAATATAGATTTTATTCATGTAAATATCATTAATATATTTTTAATATATTTTAATCAAAATCGTTTGAGATATTTTTAAGAAAATAAAATTTTTCGAAAAAATTTCCAAGTAAAGTATAGTTGGGGGTAGGGGGATTTTCTTGAAAATTTTAGTGTCGCATTCTTGGGAGACACTGAACATAAATACCAAGTATGGTATTTAACCGATTTTTTGTTTTAAAGTTATGCTATTCACAGATGCACAGAAAGGCAGACAGGCAGACAGATACACACAAGCACCGTTTTCTAAAATGCTTTTTTCGGACTCAAGGGGTCTCAAAACATATTTTTCTAATGAAATCTCGGTATCGAATTTTGGGTGTAATACAATAATTACCTTCTCTATCCACTATGTACATTGTACATACGGGCTAGAGAAAGTAAAAATACTTTTTTATAGTGAAGATAGGAAGTTCCTTTCCTTGAAATTAAAATAGAATTTCATTTAATTAGCTTTCACCTTCCACTTTTGTTACTCATTGTCTAACAAGTCTTAAAACTTTCGCTTCTGCCTTCCTATTCTGAAAATTGAATGGTGTGAGGGCTCCGTGGAAAGTAGCAATTAATTAAAGTCGATGATCCATCAAAGATTTATCACCCTGCGAACGGAGCTGAGGCACTGGAATTAATCACTCATTGGGTCTGTTTAAATAATGCATTAATTCTAATGTGACAGCTTGAATGAACTAATGTGTGTTCAAAAAACTGATTTGCTCCATTAACATAGCTTTCTCTAGCTGTTTAATATAGATCTATTCTTTCAAAATATTATTCTTTCATAGCAGAAACGGCATTACTACTTGCTTCCTTGTAAGTAGAAGGCAAGTGAGGGAATACATTAAATTAAAACAATAGTCAAATCTTTTAAAAACTGGCCGGTATGTGAAACAATTGAGGTTCAGTTCGCTTTGCATGATTTCCTTTGAGAAAAGTTAGGTTCTTTAAATTTGAAACCAAAAACAAGGAATATCTCCAATACGGTCAACTCTACAAGAAAAGCGTATATGGTATAACTTGTGTGTTTTAACGAGATCTATATTTTTCTGTGGTAATTGTTTATTTATATCTTGCGGTTTAACTGTTGCGCAAAATTCTGCAAAACTCATCCAGAATAAAAAGCTCTTCAGAGGCTATTCCCAGAAAATTCAAATATAGGTACATTTTTTAGCGATGTAAATAATTTTTGCCTGGGGCAGCATAAGGTGTTGAAATATGATCGCGTGAAGCCAAAAAAATACTCCATGAGGCCTTATTCGTTTCGCAGCGTAGTTATGACCGTGCAGAAAACATCAAATGGTAAATTATGTGATTGTGTAAAATCCATTAGATAGATAGGAGATGGAGAGAGAGGGAGAGAGCGAGAGAGAGAACGCCCGACACATTGAAGTGGATACGTATTAAGGTACCCATTATAAAAATGTATGCAGAATCTCTTAATGCTCTGTATTTATAAATGATTTAAAATTTAGGAATACCTGGTTAGTTACATAAACATTCAAATGTGTAGTATAGAAACATCTGTCTGATAAAAACAAAAAAGAGGGAGTCACAGAATTTAAAATATGTCTTCAGATAAAACACCTACGCTTAACTAAACAAAAATTGTAAACGAATTGGAATATTTCGGAATGGGATAATGCTATGAAAAAATTACAAAACTTTGTATCTTCCTGACCTCTAATTTTTTTTAGTATTATTTCTGTCTCAAATGCTTTCCCATTTACATTTTAAGGTTTACTTCATAGAGAGTTTAAACTATATATGTAATTCCTCTCATTGTTAACTAATAAGTGTTTTAATTAAAACCATTAGAGCAATTTATGAAAGAAAGAAACAATAATAGCGAACATAAAGATAGTTTGAAGTGCTATTTTTTTTAATCTGATCTGTCGTGCTTAAATATATGTATCTCGAATATAAACTTTACTGTTTATTTTATTTAGTGTCAACTGAATGTTTGTTGTTGAGATATGCTATTCACAGATTGCCATACGACAGTTTTCTTAAAATATCGTTTTTATTTTAACAGAGCTCAAATAGTGAGCTTGCAGTGAAAAACAATCCTTCATCTACTATTATTGTAGTATCGTGCAAGGTCACCAACCAGTAGTCGTAGGCGCGCAGGGAGATTTCCCCTCAAACTTTTGTTTGAACCGGTATCTGTGGAAAATAAAAGGGAGGAAGGAATCACGGAACAATAATGACTTTCTGCTTTACTGCCAATTTAATTTTTTTGTGTTTATGCAGTACAGTTTTTGCTTTAAAGCAAAGGGTCTAATGAATTTAAGGATAACATAACTCCATGGCACGACAGCTCACGGGGAGCCTTGGCCTACCGCCCGGCCGCTGCGTCCCCCATCTCGGTCCACTACAGACGTCATGGATGGGGTGCAGTATTGGAGGGTGAGACGTGGTCAGCGCCTCGAGCCCCTCCCGGCCGGTTAATGCGGTCCTCACGACCTGGAGCCGCTACTTCTCCATCAAGTAGCTCCTCAATTGGCCCCCCAGGGACCTCACGAGGCTGAGTGCACCCCGGTCCAGGTCTCCCAGCGGGGGAAAAATCCCCACGCCAGTACTGGGGATCGAACCCAGGTCTCCCGCTTGGTAGGCAGCTGCGCTACCACCGCGCTAAGGAGACGACCGAATTTAAGGATCCGGGGAAAAATATTTAGTCAATTATAGTGATTTTTCAGGAGAGCAGTTTTATAATTTAAAACTCGTAACTAAGCGTCCATCACAGACATTGTTGCTAACACATTTCTAAGAACTTGACGCTATTGAAGTTCATTCAGGAGAATATTATATATTTTCTGGTTTTATACTATGGAAACATTAATTGAAAACACTACTGTTTCTTGGAATTTCATTGTAGATAATTGATATGGTGAATCCAGACTTAAGTGCTATGCGTTCATTACTTTTTTGTAAAAACACTTTCAGTTATTTACGTGTTTCTGTGTGGAAACTACTCTTATAAGATGTTTGAAAACACTCATTTTTACTGTCTCTACACGTACTGTGTTCATGAGACGGTATTGTATTGCGCCGAAAACTTCGATGTCGAGATTTAACAGGAAATGTATGTTTTGAATATGTCTTCCAAGGATACGGTACGAAGATTTCAAGAAAAAAAAAAAACCACCCATTACATGAATAAAAATTGAAAATTCTGATCTTCTGAAGAATGGCTGTATCGATTTTGATTAAAATACCGTGTTTTAAAACTACTTATAGCGCAATTAATTCTATATCTTGAATTTTCTGAGAATATCTTCTGAATGATTTTGCTTAACTGGTAAACTGTAAAAAATAGACAAAAACTTACTACACAAAATGTGTAGATTTCGTCAAAATACATAATTATGTCACATACATTTTTTGTAGAGATGACCTTTCCGAGATATTTCTTGTTATTGGTTTCAATTTTAAAGTACGTATCTTCTAAAACGGGGTCACCTTTACTTTCATCTTTCTTTTTTTAACAGGCAATGCAAAGCGAACCGAACTTCAACTGTTCACATATCGACCAGTTTTTAAAGCCATTATCACTTTAGGCTGGTGTATTCCCTTATTTCCCTTCTGTTTAGAGGGAATTAAATAATACTGCAATTTCTGCTAATGTTTATCTCGATTAGTTTGATATATACAAAATAACAATATTTTATAAGAATAGTTTGTTTACAGAACAGGTAGAGAAAATCATGTGAATGCAACATTTCAGGAGTTTTGACATTTTTCGACATTAAATAAGACACAATTGTTATACATAGTTATCATAGACCTTGGATTTGTATAGAATGCCTTTAAACACTTTTCTTATGTGATCGGAAAATGAGCTAAAGATATATTATAAAACCTATATCAAAAATATATAAACAAGGAAATATTATGTTGACACTAACTAATCACTTCAGTCATATGTTTATAATATGCATATTGTTTTAAGGAATTATACAATATCCAAATCGTCCATAACATTTTAAAAACATACGCTATCGCAAGAATTACCATTGAACTGTTAGGTTATTATTATCATCTTGCAGAAAGCAGATAATAGTGTTGAATAAACTTTTAGTATAGTTACAGTTAAAGTTACTAATTCTGGTATAACTGTGCTTTCTCTGTTCACTCTAACTTTTAAATGTCTTTGTATACATATCTTATTCCATTCTCGAAACACTACTGTGAAGATCTCACTTAATTTGTAAAGGAAAATCACGAATTTATTACAGCCTTTTATTCAAACGTTCTCTAATCTGGTTGGTCATATGAAACTTTTTTGGAAAGTGTTTAACGCCCGCTTTTACTACAAATGGTATCGTAGGTGATGACATTGATGATACATGGAATGTGGTTGGAGCACTGGTGGAATACGATGGCGGGGGAAACAGGAGAACCCGGAGAAAATCTGACTCTGTGCCGTTTTGTCCACCACAAGTCACATATGCGGTCACTTGGGACTGAACCCGGGCCACCTAGGTGAAAGGCGAGTGGCCTAACCACTCGGCGTGGCCTCATGTGGATTGATGAATAAATGAAATGGATGAGATGATGTCGGATGAGCTCAAGGTTCCTAATAACTTAGGAGTTAATCGTTATTCGTCTAAGGGATTATTACCTTATCCAGGTAACTCACCCTAACCAAGATAATACTTATTGTTCTACACTTGACATTGTAGCAAGAGCATTTTATTCGTATTGAAATATCCCTCCTGTTCAGCCGCGTCCCGATCACCACCACCATCACCACCACCAGCACCACCACCAGCACCAACACCCACCACCATCACCACAACCAGCACCACCACCAGCACCAACACCCACCACCATCACCACAACCAGCACCACCAACAGCACCAACACCCACCACCATCACCACAACCAGCACCACCACCAGCACCAACACCCACCACCATCACCACAACCAGCACCACCAACAGCACCAACGCCCACCACCATCACCACAACCAGCACCACCAACAGCACCAACACCCACCACCATCACCACAACCAGCACCACCACCACAACCAGCACCACCACCACCACCAGCACCAGCACCAGCACCAACACCCACCACCAGCACCACCACCAGCACCAACACCCACCACCATCACCACAACCAGCACCACCACCAGCAACCAACACCCACCACCATCACCACAACCAGCACCACCACCAGCACCAACACCCACCACCATCACCACAACCAGCACCACCACCAGCACCAGCACCACCACCAGCACCAACACCCACCACCAGAACCACCACCAGCACCACCACCAGCACCACCACCAGCACCACCACCAGCACCACCACCAGCACCAACACCCACCACCATCACCACCACCAGCACCAACACCCACCACCAGAACCACCACCAGCACCACCACCAGCACCAACACCCACCACCATCACCACCACCACTCACTACCACCACCAGCACCACCACCAGCACCACCACCAGCACCACCACCAGCACCAACACCCACCACCAGAACCACCACCACTCACTACCACCACCACTCACCACCAACACAACCACCACCACCAACACCACCAACACAAACACCACCATCAACACTACCAACACAACCACCACCACCAACACCGCCACCACCACCGCCCTCCACTAACACCCACCTACCACCATCCCCCAACACTACCACCACCACTCACCACCACCATCACCACCATCCACCACCAACACCACCAAAACAACCACCACCACCACCACCACCACCACCACCACCAACACCACCATTTCCAACACCACCACCACCAACACCACCACAACCAACACCACTGCCACCAATACCACCAACACCACCATCCACCACCAACACAATCACCACCACCATCACCATCGCCAACACCACCACCACCAACACCAACACCACCAACACAACTACCACCACCAACACCACCAACACAACCACCACCACCAACATAACCACCACCACCACCAACACCACCACCACCGCCCTCTACTAACACCCACCTACCACCATCTCCCAACACTACCACCATCGCCCACCACCGCCCACCACCACCATCACCACCACCAACACCACCAACACCACCACCACCAACACCTCCAACACCGCCATCACCACCATCCACCACCAACACCACCGCCCACCACCACCACCTGCACCACTATCACCAACACCACCCACCACCACTGACCCACTACCACCACCCACCATCACCACTACCATCTCCACCAGCACCACCCACCACCACTCACCAGCACCACCTGCACCACCACCACCACCACCAGTAAATAGGCTCTGATTAATTTCCACTTTTCCTAATCTCCTCTTTGATTTTTTGTAAACATATTTTTGGCCAAGTAGTTGTATGCAATTACTTTGCTGTAGCATAAAAAGCATGCTTTAGAATATTGAGCAAACAATAATATACAACATTAACATGGAAATTTCGGTAGTGCAGCTTATTGGCATATACTCTGAGCATATTGATATCTAAAGCGCATACATCTAACTAACGGATAATTTATGAAGCAGATTGACAAAAAATATAAAAGTGCGGATTATACATTGGCAAGTTGTGCTTATTTAACTTACAAGCAAGCTGTATTGGCGGTGTAGTCGGTTCCTCGGAGCTCGGTTCATTTTCCCTGAAGGAGGAAGAGAAAAATGCACAATCTTGTTATAATATCCAGCGAAATGACAATACTGACATTTTACACTACGTTATCCCTTTCTTAGTAATATTCTTCTACATTTTGAAATATTTTTCGTTCTGTTTCGGTCACAAGTGACAAGTATACCTTCAAGCGTTACATTAGCAGTTTCTGTAACGTAGTAGGTCACTTGCTAAATTTTTTCCCCAATTACTTATACTATTTCTTTTTTTTTTATTATCATTATTATTTCATGTATATAGCCCCCTTTAACATCTAAGGTTATATCGGGGGCTTTGCACTTGAGACAACTCGTTCTCTGTAAGTTCTTTTACGTTTGGTTTAAATCATTTTATTTTCCTCAAACACACACACACATTTACTCTCACATACATACTTCCAAACTTTGTGGGGGATAGGGAATAATTCTAGCTAAAGAAAAATTCCTCACCCCAGCCGGGAATCCAACCCGGGACCTCCGGGTGAGATGTCAGCTCCCCGACCACTCGACCACGAAGGCGGTCCTATACTATTTCTTGTTTACACTAATTAAGAATATACTCACTTATTTAATTAGTATTATTTAAAATATTTGGTTCAAATTCGAGAAAAACAATAAAATTATATTTCATTTTAATATACCCAAATACACAAAGACACAATAAAATTACCTTTATTTAATTACGTATCTTAACCTAGTTAACCATTCGTTACACCTTGACCCAAATTGGTTCTATAGAATTTTGATAATAGCTTACGTAAAACGACGTGCCTCGTATAAAATAAAAGCGCCTTAGTTTGTTTATTTAATTCATATGTTAGACAAGATTTCACGAAACACCTAGAAGAGAGCATAGATATCTAAGAACAAAACAAGTATGGAATTAACTTTCGTCCAAATCACTGTTTCAAGTTTACAGTGTTCATTTTAGCTACCTTTAATTTTGCCGGTCATGTAGATTCCAGTAAACTTGTACACCACCCGCATTAATGTTGAGATGAATACCTCCTCTTTACTTCTCCAGGGCTCTCTCAAGCTCTTTCATTCTGACACTCGTAAAAAATCACAAGTGAAGCTAAGATTGATTTGCTTTGACTGAGTAATTACATCATAAAAACATTAGTGCAACATCAAGTAACAACAACATAAAAAGAACAAGAGAGAGTTTATGTTGCAATAAACCCTCGTATAATATTAACTAGGAGATATCGTTTTTCTCCTTCGTTCCACTAAGATCTTAAGCTATCAGCAGACAGTAATTATTGAGATTACGTCAGCAATCATTTTAGACTTCTTTTTACTCCTCTACACGTAGGAAAGGTTACAACCGAATATTCGATGTCGAGATTTGGTCGCAAATACATATTTTGAGACTTCCTGAATAAAAAAAAAAAGAATTTTTAGAAAATGGTCAACATGTGTGTGTGTGTGTGAGTGTGTGCGTGTGTGAGTGTGTGTGTGGTGTGTGTGCGTGTGTGAGTGTGTGTGTGTGGTGTGTGTGTGAGTGTGTGTGTGCGTGTGTGAGTGTGTGTGTGCGTGTGTGAGTGTGTGCGTGTGTGTGCGTGTGTGAGTGTGTGTGTGTGGTGTGTGTGTGCGTGTGTGAGTGTGTGTGCGTGTGAGTGTGTGTGTGGTGTGTGCGTGCGTGTGTGTGTGTGAGTGTGTGTGAGTGTGTGTGTGCGTGTGTGTGCGTGTGTGTGAGTGTATGTGTGTGCGTGTGTGTGCGCGTGTGTGTGAGTGTGTGAGTGTGTGTGTGAGTGTGTGTGCGCGTGTGTGTGCGTGTGTGTGAGTGTATGTGTGTGCGTGTGTGTGCGCGTGTGTGTGCGTGTGTGTGTGTGAGTGTGTGTGTGAGTGCGTGTGTGTGAGTGTGTGTGCGTGTGTGTGCGTGTGTGTGAGTGTGTGTGAGTGTGCGTGTGTGCGTGTGTGTGAGTGTATGTGAGTGTGTGTGCGTGTGTGTGTGAGTGTATGTGTGTGCGTGTGTGTGCGCGTGTGTGTGAGTGTGTGTGTGAGTGTGTGTGTGAGTGTGTGTGCGTGTGTGTGAGTGTATGCGTGTGCGTGTGTGCGTGTGTGAGTGTGTGTGTGCGTGTGCGTGTGTGCGTGTGTGTGAGTGTGTGTGTGAGTGTGTGTGCGTGTGTGCGTGTGTGTGTGAGTGTGTGTGAGTGTGTGTGAGTGTGTGTGAGTGTGTGTGTGCGTGTGTGTGAGTGTGTGTGCGTGTGTGTGCGTGTGTGAGTGTGTGTGCGTGTGTGAGTGTGTGTGTGGTGTGTGTGCGTGTGTGAGTGTGTGTGCGTGTGTGAGTGTGTGTGTGCGTGTGTGTGCGTGTGTGAGTGTGTGTGTGCGTGTGTGAGTGTGTGTGTGCGTGTGTGTGCGTGTGTGAATGTGTGTGTGCATGTGTGTGTGCGTATGTGTGCGTGTGTGAGTGTGTGTGTGCGTGTGTGAGTGTGTGTGCGTGTGTGCGTGTGTGTGAGTGTGTGTGAGTGTGTGTGTGCGTGTGTGTGTGTGTGTGCGTGTGTGTGCGTGTGTGAGTGTGTGTGCGTGTGTGAGTGTGTGTGTGGTGTGTGTGTGCGTGTGTGAGTGTGTGTGTGCGTGTGTGAGTCTGTGTGTGCGTGTGTGTGCGTGTGTGAGTGTGTGTGTGCGTGTGTGTGCGTGTGTGAGTGTGTGTGTGCGTGTGTGTGCGTGTGTGAGTGTGTGTGTGCGTGTGTGTGTGAGTGTGTGTGTGCGTGTGTGTGCGTGTGTGAGTGTGTGTGTGCGTGTGTGAGTGTGTGCGTGCGTGTGTGCGTGTGTGTGCGTGTGCGTGTGTGTGAGTGTGTGTGTGCGTGTGTGTGTGTGTGTGGATAGTATAGCTGAAAAAGGAAAAGATAGTTACATACAAAATTTAGCATTTAAGTTTAACATCTTTCAGGGTTGCGACACGAAGATTTTCAAGAAAATCCTCCCACCTCAAACTACCTTTTACATAGATTTTTTTTGAAAATTTTGATTTTCTCAAAATGGTTCCGACGATTATGATTAAAACACCGTATATTAAAGATGTTTAGATGGCAAATATATATAATTAATCTGGGAGTAGGCCCTGAAGACCCCTTCCTTAATTCTGGATGAATTTTGCTGAATTTTGCATAACTGATAAACCGCAAAATATAGACAAAAACTTGGTATACAAAAATGTAGATGTCATTAAAACACACAATTTTAATACATTTCTTTCAATGAATTAACCATTTTAGAGATACTTCTTGATATTTGTGTCAGTTTTAAAATACTTTTCTTATATGAGAAATTTGTCAATTTCTGGCCGAGCAAAGAAACAAATTTCAATCGCATAGCAACCAACTTTTAAAATATTTGACTACCGGTTTATCCTAATGTATTCCCTTATTTCCCTTCCACTTACAAGGAAGCAAGTAATAAGAATATTTCTGCTAATGTTTATCTCGATTGGCATGAAGCAGATAGAAGAATAAACTTATTAAGAATAATTTGTTTCAGGGATGTAGAGAAAGTTATATGAATGGATAACATCAGCTTTTTTACGTATACTTTAGAAGAAATGTTTGACATGAATATTTTGTGGTAGTGCTTTCCAGGTAACTTATTTCTTACACAACTTTACCTTTATAACAAAATTGAGCTACTATCAGGTATAAACGAATCTTCTGGGACTACTAGCAGGTCAGTGCTAAACAACAATCAAGCTTTCAAAATAGTAACTAAATCCCAGCCTCTAAACGCTCAGACTGATAATATCAAAAATAAAACTAAAGTCAGAATTAAACTCCCATAAAACAATAAATACAAATAAAAATAAACTATATGCAATCTACAAAAAGTACAAAGTAAGATTATCAACAACATTAAAATAAAAAATAATTTTGTATAAATACTAATATTGTTAGGTTCCAAAATCTCCATATATTCATCTCGCTGCTGCACAACTTGTTAAGCAAGTGAAAAAGAGTTTACATTATTCGCTTCTTTGGAGCGCCAGTTTGTAATTTTTTTTAAATTACAGATTACGTTGAGGTGCCAATTTGTAATAGTTTTTATTACGGTCCTATACGCTCTAGGATATTAAAATTGGATTTTGTATTGTAAGAGTTCTTAAAAGAGCGATATAGGTTTCGATTCCCTGTCGTTTATTCATCTGCGTTGAATTTGTATGCAACAGTTTAGCAGCCTGGCTCAGTAATAACCAAATTCTTTAAATGTACATTGTAGTTGTGTATTAAATTTAAAGGTACTAAAAAGGAAAACTAATTTTGTTTGACATTAACTTGAGATTTTTTTTAATATCTCGGGCGCCGAGATTTTCTGGAAAACCAATTACAAGAGATGAAAAAGGATAAAAATGTACTCGTTTGTGATACGTAGCAACTCAAACCATTAGTACATTTTTGTGGTTAATCTTATTATGTGGATTTAATAATTTCTACAATAATAATTACGCAATTCTTTTGCTATTCAACAATTAATTTATATGTGTTAATTTAGATTAATGCGAAATAATACTGAGACATCAAGGGTTGTTTACGCGACGTAATAAGCGAAGCGAAGTGAGGATTACATAATAGGGGATGTTACGTTGAATCGTTTTATTTTTTTAGTTTTAATATTTGTACTATCAATAATTTGTTTAATTATTAGTCCTACTTTAATTAGAATTTTATTAGAATGAGGTGGCTTAGGGTTAGTTTCTTATTGTTTAGTTATTTATTATCAGAATGTAAAATTTTATAATGCTGTCCAATTCGGAACAGTGAAGTCAAATTTCTACTGTACAGGATCGTGGCAAACTATGAGCGGAAATATCTCATCTTATTTACTGTGGTTATATGGTAACCAACTGGATTAATAGCCTGCCTAAGTGGTCGAGTGGTCAGCTAGCTGACTTCTCATCGTAGGTTTCGGGTTCGATTTGCGGCTGGGGCGGGGAATTTTTCTTTAATCAGAATTATTCCCTATCCCCTCAAAGTCTGGAAGTATGAATGTGAGACTGAATGTACGTGTGTTTAGTAATATAAATTTGATAAATCTAACATTCTGAACCTACAGTAATACGAGTTGTTTCACAAGTCAAAGCCCCCGACGTGACCAATGAAATTAAAAAAAAACAAAAAAAAAACAAAAAAAACAAACAAACTGGATTAATACTTATTTATAGGCCAAGAATAAACTTTTGTTTTAATGTTTCTCGTCATTTATTATATCATGGCTTGCTAAAACAACACATTCGGAACAATACGTAAAATAAATTATACGTTTTATATTGCGCCTACGAGTTTGCTGCGCTAATATATTGGCTTTTCTAATGTCATATATTACTTATCGTCCGTTTTAAGTGTAAAATATTTAGATATAAAGAGAATTATGAGAACAAAATAAATCTACAGATTACACAGGTATTACATAACAAGCCTTTAAGGTAAATTTAACATCAAATAAACAACACAGATACCATTAGGTAATACAGATAAATAACATTAATATATAAATAAAATTAATATTAATAAATCATAACGATAATATCCGTTACACAAGGACGAGTGCCAATTGGCGAATGTTCGTGTTAACCTCAAATGTGTCTCCATTGTGAGGGAACAGAATAGCCAATCAGGTAGATTTAAGCTGTAACTTAATATCCCGGTTTACGCTTTTAACTTCATTATGATAGCATTATTTCTATTATTTTGTTGGATTCTAAAATGTCTAATATTCTCCCAATAGGAGTATTTAAACAAACTTATATAGTCTTCAGTAATCTCATTATTAATATTCAAGAACATATATTTGAGTTATAGCTCCGGGGAAACTGTACATCTTATTTAACGTCACATGGGTTGCTTGTAAACATGGATCAGTGTAGAACTCACTTTGGGCAAGTGCACCATTCTCGATCAAGGTGTGACCGCGTTCATTTCGACATTTGACCGTGTTCAACGCGATTTTAAGGTCCCCAACATTAAAAATTAAAAGAGTTAGGTGATTATGATTATTTAACTGCGGGTGCTAAACTGTCAGTTCAGTTCACTGCGGTCAAGTTCGCGGTACTAATAACGAAATAATGTACCTGGATTACTAAAATCAGAACAAACGTCAGAAAAGAGCCGAGTCTTTTGAAGAGTATATGGACAGGAAATCTGAAAAACTTTTCTGGATATCAAAGGATACAATGAATACAATGGCTAGTAAATTTAAAGACCTTGAGGTTAATATAATTTCCTTCCCGAATTCACCGAAGAAATGTTAACTCAGTCTAGGTAACTTATGCTACATAAGCTTTTAAAGTTGTGGTTTTGGTATTTATTGCATCCATCAAACAACGACGCAATGTGTCAAATATAATGCTTCTTTTTACCCACGATTTGTAGGTATTGTTTCTCTCAAAGGCTGATTTATTAAGATTTCACCAACTCGATCAATTTCCGGGTGTTATAAGAATTACAGACATTTACTTATTATTGAATTATCATTTCTTAAAAGACCAAACATTTTAATAATGTTGTTGAAGCCATCTTTTTGAGCAGTTAGTTTAACGCTAAATAACCGCGTAGGCTATACAGTATAGTGTGAAGTAATTCTCAAATGAGTCCGGTGTACAAACAGCTGAAAGTTTAAAACTGACCCTAGCCGATATTTGAACTCTGGATCTCTTGAATGTGAGGCATATGTGCTACCTCCACACCACGGAGTTGGGTTCAATGGAGTTTAAACTATAATATATTACTTCCCTTAACTTCAATTTTCGTCCCATTATTATAATAATTATTGGTGTTATTATTATTATTTGGATAACAAAGTATATTGTATAATAAAAATAATAGATGTAATACAATTAAAAAACAACTTCATTTAATTTCTCATAAAATTACACTTCATAGCTCATGCACTATTTATTTGGTTATTGAAACCTGCCTGATGTAATGGCTAAATCCATCTATGTTTCGTGCTTATTTTTAAGGACATGAATCCATTCTTTAATTTTCAATTAATTGGAATATCAGAGAGCTAGTTCCAATAGAATATCTGAGAAAATTTTGAAAACCTCATTTGTTTTCTATTTTATTTTACCACCAAAAGAATATCCAGGCTACATCGTTTCAAAACGCTGGCTATAGAGTTGAAGGCTTTCCTTTGAGTAATTCTTGTAGAGTCAGTGCACAGTCAGCTGATATAGGCTAGTTGAACGAGAACTAACAATGATGCACCGTGACCACAATTTAACAACGATTGAAGTTTGACATTTCATTGCCCTTGATAAGTATTTATCACGAATGGTGCACATGGTTATTTCTGACCCCTTCTTCGTTTCACACCATGGTTTATGTTTGAATCTTGGGATTTATTTTAAAACAGTCATAGAGTAATACGGTAATGGACGCATGGAAATTAGTTGTAGATTAAATAAATGTGGAAAATTTTCGGAAGAATATGGACTTTTAGTATCTGGACCAAGTGCAGTGAACGATTAGAGTATTTTTAATTAATTAGATTCATGATTTTTCTGCATATAACAAGATTTACATGGGACTTCTGAACCATGGTATTAATTACTTTATCACAATTCACAAAATACGCGTCCATGAGATATTTTAAATCATAAACTGGCTGACAGGGGCGTTCTTCTGTTCCGGGACAGCACCTGATTGTGGATCAATGCTGCAATGTGTACCGCAAATTGCAATGGTTTCTGGCTGCACACGAAATGCATGCTCAACTAATTAAAATCTTGTTGACATTATAGTGGGCATGTATAAATGCACAGATTAGCTAATAACATTTCTGCAGCACTTCGCAGGCAGGTACCTAGTGCACGCAAATTAACAAGGACAAAACATTTGACGCAACCACTGGTCAGTAATTAGTGGTTCGTTGTAAGAGTTGATTGTTTCAGGAAAGCCAAACAACGCGGTGCACTTCACTGTTCGTACATCCGAATATTAATGATAGTGCTACGTTTTAGAGAACTAAATCAGCATGTTGCCTACGTTATTTATTGCTTGTGTGCGCTGCTTGACACTATTTGCAGCATAGTGGGAAAGAGAACATCATAATAGAGACACATTTTCACACGCTTCTAGTGAAGTGGTGTCGATGGCCCCAAAACTTCGGGCAATGCCAATAGAAGGCATTAGAATATGCTCTAGCAATTGAAATAGTGTTAATATTTTCATTGCATTTATCCTAGCTTTGGGAACTTTAATTATTCATTTTAAGATTTATTTACAAAATCTAATCACATACTTGAACAACACTTGGTGGCACGTATGAAACCTGCAAGCTATGGTTGCAGGATCACTGGGTTTTGTGTTTTGTGCTAATAAACTCTTCACATATCCATTATTAATCTCCAAAGATTGAAATTGACTCTTTTCCATAAAACATAGCAGACACTTTCTTTATTTTTCACCCTCCTCATATATAGGATTTACACCCCAGGACTTGCAAGACAGCGCGTTTTGAGGAGCACAGACTCTGGATCAGAGAGAAGCCAGCATGGGTGATCAGCTCGATGCCTGGTATGAAAATGAGGAAGAGGATGGAATAAAATAACGGTGAAGTGAATGATAGAACGAATTATTAGGCAGCAATTTGAGGAATGAATGGCGTGTGAAATCGAAAAACCCGGAGAAAACCCGCTGCTTCGTCCACAAAATCCCATATGTGGTCCTCTCTGGTCGAATCCGGACCGCCAAGGTGAGAAGCGAGCGATCTAGTCATTTAACTACGATGCCTCACAAAAAATAGACATAACCACGAAAACACAAACATTGCAATGCATATTAAATAGTAATGATGGGAATGATTTTCAAACCACAGTATACTCTGGAGGGGGGGCAATCACCAAAGGGATGAAGTATTTGTTTAGATCAGATGACTGTGCTGCCATCTGCGAAGCGGAGATTAAGAGACATTTTCCGTCTCTTCCATGTAGGATTCCCCTTCGGTACCAATGTTGAGGGATCACTGGATTATGTGCTTAGGTAAATATTGTAGATATAAAGAATATAGGTGAGAGAAACTCCAACGAGATTTGTTAACCAGTACTGAGGGTAATGATCTTCAACCATAAGACTACATCCTCTATAACGACGTAGCTCAGCCGCAGCGCAGCAAAAGCGATAGAACAATATCCACATTAAATACGTAGCTCTAACATAACGGAGTATAAGGTAAAGAGCCCTGTAAAACCATTCACAACAAAGATGTGCGCTTATATATGCAGTGTAAGCGCAGCAGCGAAGGTAGACAGTTCACAATAAAGGCGTAGCGCTAAAATAACGCAGTATAAGCTTAAGAGTGAAGGAAGACAAAGCACAATATAGTCGTAACGCTGACATAAAGAGTACAAGCGCAAAAGCAATGGAAGCCTGTTCACAATAAAGGTGCAGCGCTAGCGCTAACATAACGGAGTACAAGCACAAGAGTAATGGAATACCGTTCACAATGAAGACTCAGCACTAACATAACGCAAGAGCGATGGAAGACCCTTCACAATAAAGACGTAGCGCTAACATGATGGAGTATAAACACAAGAGAGATGGAAGACCCGTCACAATAAAGACGTAACGATAACATAATGGAGTATAAACACAAGAGCGATGGAAGACCCTTCACAATAAAGACGTAGCGATAACATAATGGAGTATAAACACAAGAGCGATGGAAGACCCTTCACAATAAATACGTAGCGATAACATAATGGAGTATAAACACAAGAGCGATGGAAGATCCTTCACCATAAAGACGTAGCGATAACATAATGGAGTATAAACACAAGAGCGATGGAAGATCCTTCACCATAAAGACGTAGCGATAACATAATGGAGTATAAACACAAGAGCGATGGAAGACCCTTCACAATAAAGACGTAGCAATAATATAATGGAGTATAAACACAAGAGCGATGGAAGACCGTTCATAATAAAGACGTAGCTGTAACATAATGGAGTATAAAGATAAGAGATGGAAGACCCTTCACAATAAAGACGTAGCGATAACATAATGGAGTATAAACACAAGAGCGATGGAAGATCCTTCACCATAAAGACGTAGCGATAACATAATGGAGTATAAACACAAGAGCGATGGAAGACCCTTCACAATAAAGACGTAGCGATAACATAATGTAGTATAAACACAAGAGCGATGGAAGACCCTTCAATTTAAAGACGTAGCGATAACATAATGGAGTATAAACACAAGAGCGATGGAAGACCCTTCACAATAAAGACGTAGCGATAACATAATGTAGTATAAACACAAGAGCGATGGAAGACCCTTCACAATAAAGACGTAGCGCTAACATAATGGAGTATAAACACAAGAGCAATGGAAGACCCTTCACAATAAAGACGTAGCGCTAACATAATGGAGTATAAACACAAGAGCGATGGAAGATGCTTCACAATAAAGACGTAGCGATAACATAATGGAGTATAAACACAAGAGCAATGGAAGACCCTTCACAATAAAGACGTAGCGCTAACATAATGGAGTATAAACACAAGAGCGATGGAAGATCCTTCACAATAAAGACGTAGCGATAACATAATGGAGTATAAACACAAGAGCAATGGAAGACCCTTCACAATAAAGACGTAGCGCTAACATAATGGAGTATAAACACAAGAGCCATGGAAGATGCTTCACAATAAAGACGTAGCGATAACATGGTGGAGTATAAACACAAGAGCGATGGAAGACCCTTCACAATAAAGACAGCAATAACATAGTGGAGTATAAACACAAGAGCGATGGAAGACCCTTCACAATAAAGACGTAGCGATAACATAATGGAGTATAAACACAAGAGCGATGGAACACCCTTCACAATAAAGACGTAGCGATAACATAATGGAGTATAAACACAAGAGTGATGGAAGACCCTTCACATTAAATACGTAGCGATAACATAATGGAGTATAAACACAAGAGCGATGGAACACCCTTCACAATAAAGACGTAGCGATAACATAATGGAGTATAAACACAAGAGCGATGGAACACCCTTCACAATAAAGACGTAGCGCTAACATAATGGAGTATAAACACAAGAGTGGTGGAAGATCCTTCACAATAAAGACGTAGCGATAACATAATGGAGTATAAACACAAGAGTAATGGAAGACCCTTCACAATAAAGCCGTAGCGATAACATAATGGAGTATAAACACAAGAGCAATGGAAGACCCTTCACAATAAAGACGTAGCGCTAACATAATGGAGTATAAACACAAGAGCGATGGAAGATGCTTCACAATAAGGACGTAGTGATAACATAATGGAGTATAAACACAAGAGCGATGGAAGACCCTTCACAATAAAGACGTAGCGATAACATAATGGAGTATAAACGCAAGAGTGATGGAAGACCCTTCACAATAAAGACGTAGCGATAACATAATGTAGTATAAACACAAGAGCGATGGAAGACCCTGCACAATAAGGACGTAGCGATAACATAGTGGACTATAAACACAAGAGCGATGGAAGACCCTTCACAATAAAGACGTAGCGATAACATAATGGCGTATAAACACAAGAGTGATGGAAGATCCTTCACAATAAAGACGTAGCGCTAACAGAATGGAGTATAAACACAAGAGTGATGGAAGATCCTTCACAATAAAGACGTAGCGATAACATAGTGGAGTATAAACACAAGAGCGATGGAAGACCCTTCACAATAAAGACGTAGCGATAACATAATGGCGTATAAACACAAGAGTGATGGAAGATCCTTCAGAATAAAGACGTAGCGCTAACAGAATGGAGTATAAACACAAGAGTGATGGAAGATCCTTCACAATAAAGTCGTAGTGATAACATAGTGGAGTATAAACACAAGAGTGGTGGAAGATCCTTCACAATAAAGACGTAGCGCTAACATAATGGAGTATAAACACAAGAGTGATGGAAGATCCTTCACCATAAAGACGTAGTGATAACATAGTGGAGTATAAACACAAGAGTGATGGAAGACCCTTCACAATAAAGACGTAGCGATAACATAATGGAGTATAAACACAAGAGTGATGGAAGACCCTTCACAATAAAGACGTAGTGATAACATAGTGAAGTATAAACACAAGAGTGATGGAAGACCCTTCACAATAAGGACGTAGTGATAACATAATGGAGTATAAACACAAGAGTGATGGAAGACCCTTCACAATAAAGACGTAGCGATAACATAATGGAGTGTAAACACAAGAGCGATGGAAGACCCTTCACAATAAAGACGTAGTGATAACATAATGGAGTATAAACACAAGAGTGATGGAAGACCCTTCACAATAAAGACGTAGCGATAACATAATGGAGTATAAACACAAGAGTGATGGAAGACCCTTCACAATAAATACGTAGCGATAACATAATGGAATATAAAGGTAAGAGATGGAAGACCCTTCACAATAAAGACGTAGCGCTAACATAATAGAGTATAAACACAAGAGCGATGGAAGACCCTTCACAATAAAGACGTAGCGATAACATAATGGAGTATAAACACAAGAGCGATGGAAGACCGTTCATAATAAAGACGTAGCTGTAACATAATGGAGTATAAAGGTAAGAGATGGAAGACCCTTCACAATAAAGACGTAGCGATAACATAATGGAGTATAAACACAAGAGCGATGGAAGACCCTTCACAATAAAGACGTAGCGCTAACATAATGGAGTATAAACACAAGAGCGATGGAAGACCCTTCACAATAAATACGTAGCGATAACATAATGGAGTATAAACACAAGAGCGATGGAAGACCCTTCAGAATAAAGACGTAGCGATAACATAATGGAGTATAAACGCAAGAGTGATGAAAGACCCTTCACAATAAAGACGTAGCGATAACATAATGGAGTATAAACGCAAGAGTGATGGAAGACCCTTCACAATAAAGACGTAGCGATAACATAACCGAGTATAAACACAAGAGTGATGGAAGACCCTTCACAATAAATACGTAGCGATAACATAATGGAGTATAAACACAAGAGCGATGGAAGACCGTTCACAATAAAGACGTAGCGCTAACATAATGGAGTATAAACACAAGAGCGATGGAAGACCGTTCACAATAAAGACGTAGCGATAACATAATGGAGTATAAACACAAGAGCGATGGAAGACCGTTCACAATAAAGACGTAGCGATAACATAATGGAGTATAACACAAGAGCGATGGAAGATCCTTCACAATAAAGACGTAGCGCTAACATAACCGAGTATAAACACAAGAGCGATGGAAGACCCTTCACAATAAAGACGTAGCGATAACATAATGGAGTATAAACACAAGACTGATGGAAGACCGTTCACAATGAACATTTAGCGCAAGAGCGAGGGAAGACGATTCATGGGAACAACGTTATAAAAACGGCGATTCAGAAAACTTTTATTAACGATGTGTTATTTTTCAATTTTTTTCAGTTAAGGCAAATTTCTGCTCACTAAGTAAATATTTTTTTGTAGGAAGGGATCCTTCCATGTGGACATTACAAGGGATGTATATTTTGTAGTTGGTAATGGAGATCTTGTTTGTTGCACAGAGTGAGATATTTCATTGTGAGGCTTGCATTCGGTAGGTCTGTGGTTCAATATCAGGGGCCGTTCTCTGTAACTCATGCGTTTTTTTTTTTTTTTTTTTTTATTCTCTTCCGAATTTTCCCCAGGCCTCATTTTTAGGGCGTAAAAATCCTTAGCATGGCTTCCTTCGGAAGGGAAGTAAAGCAGTTGGTCCCGTATCGTAAAAGAAACTCAAGCCTGATAGATAGCAAAATTAAGCAGTCTTTCACGCCCAGTGTAGAATGGGACGCTGAAAACCATAGCAGTTAAAGAGCGTCCATAAATAGCACACCATTTCCATTTTTCAGGCCTCATACTGGTAAATGATAGAGATTCACCCTAAACTTAGGCCTGGAAGTTTGCTTCCCAAACTTTCTTTCCTAAATATAGTTTCATTTAATGCATAATTTTTGCTTATATACATCCTCTTGATTATCCTCCGCAGGACACTTCATCTACTATAAGTTTCTAAATTTTTCCGAAATATTTCGAGCAATGAGCGCGTAATCTTCCACGGAAGACGGATGGCTGTAAATTTTCGTTTCGATCAGTGCGGGTCAGGGTTTGTCAAGCATTAATTGCCCTTGAATCTTCGCGAGAACCTGGCTACAAGCAGTTGGATTTAATTGAAGAAACAAAAAAGAAAAAAGAAAAATAAACTTTGCCCCAAGCTCTTTTTGGGTAAATTCGTGAAAAACTTGATACAGTGCTTTAAAAAATCCGGGATTATTAACCTTTGCGGCAATGTATTTGGCGGTAAATCTAAGAAAAATAAATGTACAGTTCCCCCACTTATACTTCCCCTACCAAGTTTTAAATACGCTCTGCTGACATCTTGATATTGGACGTTTAATTTCTGCGTATAAACTAATGTTAACGGAAAAGAGGCACATTTTGTTTTTATTGTGAATATAATTATGATTGTTGACAGTAATGTGGATGTGTGAGTTTTCTGTGAAAGTACATAACATTTCTTGTGTTCTTAAAAAGCTATATAAAGGGAAAAATCTGTATTCTATTCACACAACTTTCTCTACCTGTTTCACAAACTAATCTAATATAAGATTCTTTATATACATCATGATAATCGAGATAAGCATTAGCAGAAATATTCTTATTATGTGCTTTCTTGTAAGAAGAGGGGAAGTAAGGGAATACACAAGGCTAAATCCATAGTGAAATATTTTAAAAGCCGGCCGCTATGCGATTGACATTGAAATTGGTTCTCTTTCCATAGTCAGGAGTAAAAAAAAGACATATGAAATTGAGGAAGAGACTTCTCATTTGGTAAAATGATTTTAAAATGAAACCAATAACAGCGAATATCTCGAAAACGTTGATTCTACAAAAATGTATATTACATAAATTGCGTGTTTTAACGAGATGTGCACTTATTGTGAAGTAACTTTTTTCCTTACTTTACAGTTATGCAAAAGTCATTTAAGAGGACTTCAGAGGCCATTTGCAGAGGCCATTCAAGATATGCATTTTATATACCATGTAATTTTCTAAAATGTACGCTATTTTAATCAAAATAGAACCATTTTTGAGAAAATATTATATTTTTCCACGTAAAGGATAGTTTAAATTCTTCCTATCACATGCTTGGAAGATGCTGAACTTAAATGTTAAGTTTGGTATTTAACCGACTTTTCGTTTTATGGGCTATCGTGTTCAGAGACACACACGCGGACATTTTCTAAAAATGTGTTTCTTTGGATCAGGAAGCTTAAAACATATATTTCGGTGAAATCACAACATCGATTTTTTTTAGTGTAATATAATACCTTCTCAACCTACTTTATATATAGTACGTTTAGAGAAAGTAAAATGGTTAGTGTGCAAATCTGTGTATGTATTACAATTTTTTATACTATATTTATAATATGTTGCACTTTAAACACATATTAATCTGATGTCTACTCATAAAAGGAGTTGGTCAACTCATCTAGTTTGTCAAGTTATCAAACTTTACAAGTTCATAAACTATCATAACAGAATAATAAGAACTGAAGCTTTCCTGGCGACGTGTTAATTCCAAATCTTCTCGGGCTTCTAGCCAGGTAAAAACTTGGCTTGACACCAACGTTTCGAAGAAGTGCATCTTCCTCGTCTTCAGGGTGAAGACTTCACCCTGAAGACGAGGAAGATGCACTTCTTCGAAACGTTGGTGTCAAGCCAAGTTTTTACCTGGCTAGAAGCCCGAGAAGATTTGGAATTATCATAACAGAGATTATAAACATGCTTTATCCATTTTTTTATTTTGTAGTATGTAAAGTTGTAAATTTTGTGAAACAGCGCCCAGGTCCCTATGTGGCCGCGACGTGGCCGAGTGGTCAGACCACTCGCCTCTCACCTAGATGGACGGGGTTCGATCCTAAGTGACCGCATGTGAGATTTGTGGTGGACAAAATGGCGCTCGGGCGGGTTTTCTCCGGGTACTCCGGTTTCCCCCGCCATCGCATTCCACCGGTGTTCCATCATCATTCATGTATCACCGGTGTCACCGCCTGCGGTGCCATATGCAGTTAAAGCGGGCGTTAAACGCTACCAAAAAAAATAAAAATTCCCTATGTGCTAAAGTTTTCTTTGCACATCCAGTAGAGAAGACCAACAATAACTTCCCAATTGAGAGACTTTTAGTAGATTTCAAAATCCAAATCAATAATGATTAAACAAAAATGCATTTGAATGTAAATTGTGCCCTTTAACGAAATCTACAGTTTTAATGTAGTAATATTTTGTCTATTATTACGGTTTACTAGTTATACAAAAGTCATTTAATGAAGTTGAGCTCAGAGATGATTCCCAGATAAAACATTTTATTTTTCATGAGAACATATTAAATTTATGGCACCTTAAGTATAATCGTTAAAGCTACTTTTGAAGAAAAATTTGAAATGTGAATGGTATTGTCGCACCCTCGAAGATGCAGAAGTTAAATGCAAGTTTGGTGTTTAACTGACTTTTCGTTTTTGAGTTATGCAGTTCACAGGGACACACTGGGAGAGACAGAGATAGAAAGACGGACGGATCCTTTTTCTAAAAATGTGTGTGTGTGTTTTTTTGGGGGGGGGAAATTAGTGTTCTCAAAGATGTATTTCAATGACGTTTCGTTATCGAATTTTTGGGGGAATATAATACTTTCTCTACCTACAATGTTATTTGGTAGAGAAAGTAAAACTGTTTATTTGGATTCAGGAGGTCTCCAAACTTAATATATTTCCGGTGAAACGTCGACATTGAAATTTTGGGAGGAATATAATACCCCGCCTATTAATATCCACAGTAGAGAAAGTAAAAACCTGATGCGTTACATTCACACAACTTTCTGTTATTGTCGTTTTCTTTTATAGATCTTGAAAGAACTATTTTTTTGAAAGGCTATCTTCTACTTACTTCATTATTCATTAAATTTCATTACATACTTCGCCCCGGGTACAAGAATGATAGAGGGAACCAATCGATAGGCAAATGTTCAAAACCGGATCGCTGTATCAGGTGGTCCAACTGCCTCGTTTTTGACGGGTGCAGATATTCCTTAACGCGTTAAAAGAGTTGCAGAACCAAACATGGCTATTTAAAACAAAAACCTAAGCGACCTTCAATTTACCCGTCTGCTTATTATCGGAGACGGTGAACGGTTTGTGCTCATTTCAAGAAGCAAAACGAAGGTTTTTTTTTACCAGTTCTTTAACTTAAAATATCTCCGTTGAGTTCTGCAACTCTAACGCTGCAAGAGATATCTGCGCACATCAGTTGGGCCACCTATAATGTTAATCTGATTCCGGCAACACTTAAATGCCAGGCAAAATATTGAAAATTAACACTCGGCTTTGGATAATGCTATACAAGAGTGTCTTGTTTTGTTTCCTTTGAATAGTCCCTTTAATATCTATGGTCATATTGGGGTTTTGGCATAAGAAACATTCGTCCTTGAATGATGGGATTTTAATATTTTTTTCATTTAACGCACGCACTTAGATACTTCAAAACCCTGTAGAGGATAAGGAATGATTCCGGTGAAAGAAAATATCCCCTCCACGGCTGGGAATCGAACCCGCTGACCACTCTACCACGGAGGCAATCTTGTAAAAGTTATATTTGAAGTAAATTCTATCTTTTAAGGATATCTACATTTTTTATGAAGTACGCATTTATGTTTCTCTTATAATTGAGTAGAAAAAAATCTGATTTGTTCAATTGACATAACTTTTTCTGTTTCGGAACACATCTTTTTTACAAAAGATTGTTCTTTTATCTGCACCATGATAAATATTAGCAGACTTGTCTTATTACGTGCCTCTTTGTCGAGAAGAAGGAAAATAAGAGAGGGTACAGGCTAAAGCAATACTCACATCTTTTAAAAACCGGACGCTATGTGAAACAATTGAAATTCAGCTCTCTTAGCTTGCTAAGAGTAAACACAAGAGAGACGAAAAGAAAGATACTTATCGTGTAAGGGAAGTTGAAGTATCATAAAACTGAAACCAATAACTCGGAACATCTCGAAAACGATTATATCTATGAAAAAATGTATATACATAGTACACATATTTGTTACTAATTATAATAATCAATCAGAATGAAGAGGTCTTCAGAACTTATTCCCAGAAATTTCAAAATATATATTTCGTTTGTCGTTAAAATATTTTAAACAAAACATTTTAATTAAAATAGTTAAAGCCATTTTTGAGAAAATGGAAAAAAAAGTCGAAAAATGTTTCATGCAAAGTGTAGTAGGAGGCAGGGCAATTTTATAGAAAATCTTCGGCATACACTGAAATATAATATTCCTTGGAATTAACTGCACTTAAAACACCAAGTTTGGTAGTTAATTAGCTTTTGGTGTTTGAGCTATGCTGCTCATAGACACACACACACACACGGACATTTTTCTAAAACTGCTTTTTTGGATTCACGTGGTCTCACATATATTTCCGGTGAAATCTGGGTATCGAATTTTTGGGTGGAATAGAATATCTTCTCTATCCTCTATGTACATTGTACATACGTGCTAAGGAAAGTAAATATATGAAATCTTTCTGATTCACTAGTTATTGCTATATTATTAAAAATATACATCACTTATTTCTTATGTACATATCTTAAACATATGGTACCGTTGAAAACCGTTAAAGTCATTTTGAAAAATACGAACATTTCGAAAACTCTTTCCTGTAAAGGATAGTTTGGAAGCACACGTACGCGCGCATGCTGACACTCGGGGACTATTTTCTAAAAGTGCTCTATTTTGTATCTAAAGTTTTCAGAACATCTATTTGCTATTACATTTCGAACATAAAACCTTGTATATTATGGTTCTTCCTCTATATTAAATATGTAGTATAGAGATCAAAACTGAATATAATATGTAAAGTCTCGGTAAAATAATTTTAGCAAACTTTCTATCCCAGTGGTACCGAGTAGTGGGAGAATATGAGGGCGCATACTGTCTGCAATATTTCCAATTATAATTGCCGCAGGTGTTATTAAAATGTTTCGCTATGGAAACTGTACGTTACAGAGAAAAAAAAAATAATTCAGCGCGACTGGCTTTGACGTTTATATATATATACTCGTACATGTTTTTAGAAGGGAGTAACACCAAGCCAATGTCTCACGCACGAACAAAGCCAAGGTCATTAATTAAATTCTAACTCGCATTTAAAGACGAAGCACCGAGAAAACGGAGCAGTCGGATTATATATAGCCTGTGTTTCATAAAAAAATCGATTTCGATATCACACCGACAGTTCGGATTTTGAGATTCCCGTAAGAGATATGAAACAATTTTAAAAAAAGTCTGATGTGTTCCATTCACATCTCTACCTTTTCTAATAATAAACCATTATTACAATATCTTATTTTATATCCATTTCATGCTAATCAAGATAAACTTTAGCAGAAATTGCCTTATTACTTAGTTCCTGATAAGGGAAATAACAGGAAATAAGCAGGCTAAAACGATAGTCAAATCTTTTAAAGCTGGTTGATATGTAATAAAAATCATTTCTCTTTGCATGTCAGGAGTAAACAAAAAAAAAATGATAACTTCTTGTTTGAGAAAGATTTTAAGTATTTTAAAATCTCGGAAATGGTTAATTCAACAAAAACATATATACCTATGATATAAATTGTGAGTTTTAATGACAGCTGAATATTTTGAGTACTAAGACTTTGTCTATCTCTTGCGGTTTACCGGTGACGCGAAAGTTTTCTAGAATGAAGAGGGCTTCAGAAGCTATCCCACAAAATTCAAGATGTACCTTTCATTTTAAAAATATCCTTAACATATGTTAATTTAATAAAAAATCATTAGTTATTTTTGAAAACATAAAAATGGTTGAAATGTGTGGTTTGGGGGATTTTCATGAAAATCTACGTGTCGCATCCTTGGAAGATGGTGAACTTAAATAGGATGAATGTTGTTTGAAAATACAGCGCACTATGGCAGGATGGGATTGAAGTCGACTGTCTGTAGGACTTGGGAGTTAAGCTAGGCCCAGGACGCGGTTTCCTAGCGTTCCCCCGTTGTGATGAACTGCTTGGACCTACTATAGTGGCACATTTCCCGTGGTCGGTTTCGGCTGCCCGTTGCTTACTCTCATGTCATCTTATGCTCATGGGATCTGTCGCAGTAGTTGCAGGGTGAAACCTCCTCCAAAATCTCTCTCTCCCTCTCTCTCATATATATATATATATATGTATATGTAGGTGTGTGTGTGTGTGTTTGTGTGTCTATATATACAGGATCTTAATGAACTATACCGAAATATTTTCACAGAATATGTAGATTATTTAAATAAGTAATTTGAGATAGGAGACTTATGGCCTGTTTATTGAAATTTCGAAGTAACGGGTATAAATTTCTGAAGTGCCAGTACGCCACGTATCGCGGCACTTCACTTGGAATGAAAAAAAAAAAAAACAATAAAAAAAAAATTATTCTATGTCACTAATAGAACTCACGACCTTTGGGATAGCAGTTTCCTGCGTTACACATTAAGCCACTAGAGCAATTAAAAAAACTCCTCCAGAGTAGGATACATAATTCAAGAATGTTATTAATGAATGCTCAGTGTCGTACTGTCAAGTGATTAGTTCGAGATTTTACACATTTTTGCGACATTAAATCTTGAGAACGCTAGTAACGAGCTGCTAAAAATCTATATTTCTATACTCGGGCAGCAGTTTTAAAGAACTTCTAAGCCATTTTTTCAACCTGCTTTGCTTTAACACCGATTTATCAGCACCTGATGCCCACACGTTTAACGCTATGTAGCTGCGTTATGTCTATCCGGGGACCATACATCGCCGATCTCAAATTACTTATATCAGTCACGTACACAATCTCGCAAATTATTTCGGTGTAGTTCATTAACACCTATATATATATATATATATATATATATATATATATATATACACACACACACACACACACCTCACGACTGTTAGTAGCAGTGATTTGTCAATAGTGCACACTTATTTAATGACCAGCTTATATTTGGAATAGATCATTTTCCCATCACTGTAGGCGTGGATAATGAGACTTCTGAATAAGCACAACTGCTAAAATAGATATTGAATAAAGCAGACCTGAAAAAGTTTAAAACCTTGACTAGTCAAGCGAATCACCCTTAATCTCGATTTGAAACAGTTCAGATGTTAACAACATTGTTAAATTTGTCACAGAAATGCTAATGGAAACCGCTAACCATACCATTCCGAAAGCATTTAGAGCTCACGTATACAAACGAGTTTTTTCGCGGTGGAATAATGAATGTAAAGCAGTGTACGCAACAAAAATAAAGTTTACTATAAATAAAAAAAAAGCAAAAAAAAAAAAAAGAACAAACAATAAAAAAACACCCATCTCTTGAAAATTACGAGCTACTACATGCAACACAATAAAACAAAACATAGATTTTATATCTTCAATGAATAAGAAACCCTTTTAGAAGAAATACAGATTAAATTACTCGTGTTCCATTCACATTGCTATCTCTACTTAATCCGCAACAAATTATTCTTACAAAAACTCTCTCTACTTCGAAGTAATCGAGTTAGGCATTTGCAAAAATGTTCATTTTACTCAGTTCCTTCAAAGTGGAAGGAAAATAAAGGAATGCTCTAGGCTAAAGCGATAGCAAATCTTTTCGAAGCTTAGAATTGCGATTAAAATTCCTTCTCTTTGCGTGACCAAGATGGAAAAACGAATTGCAGCTTACAAGTTGAGAAAAATCCCAGTATTGGAAATTTCAAAACCAATAACAAGGAATATCTCAGAAATAGTTAGCTCTGAAAAAAGTATATTGCCTAAACTGTAAGTTTTAATGAGATCAACGTTTTTTGTGTAGTGTTTGTCTATCTTTTACGGTTTACCAGTAATGCAAAAGTCATCCAAAATGAAAAGGATTTTAGAGTTTTTTTATACCAAATTCAAGATGAACATTTTTTGTCATGTAAATATCTTTAATATAGGTATTTTAATAAAAACCATCGGAGTCATTGTTTAGAAAATCGAAAATTTCAAAAAATCTTCCATATGTGGTTTAGGCTGAAGGATTTTTCTGAAAATCTTTTAGTCATATCCTGAGAAGACACTAAACTTACTTAGCTTGGTGTTTAACGGACTTTTTGTTTTTGAATTATGCTGCCACAAACACATACAGTCCTCTTTCCAAAAATACATGTATTGGATTCAGGAGTCCTTAAAACATGTTTTACAGTGAAGTTTCAGTAACAACATTTTGGGTGGAATACAATGCAATACAATACCTTCTAAATAAGTAGGTACATAATACGTGTAGAGAAAGTAAAATAGGTAAAATTAAAGGGATCAAAAGACAATTAAGATTGTACTTTTACCTCAAGAGAGACAAAGAACATGCTAACTGATAAAGAAGGTTATTTGACAAATTTTGGCTATTTCGAACCATTGAATTACAAGAATTTCATTGAATTCAAAGCAAAGCTGGAGGATTTCTTTCACTTTCTCAAGTAATGAACTAGAGTACGAGAGTTTGCTAAGTAAATGCAAACCTAAATCTGTGGGTCCGATGGAATTTCTTGCGAAATATTGAAACAACTCCCTAGGAATTGCATTTTGTACTTATCTTTACTATTTTCTTTTGGTGGACTTGCAAATTATTTCCTATTAGATGGAGGAAAGCAACGGTGATCCCCCATACGTAAACCTAACAACGACCTATCTTGTCAGAAAGCTGTTGCGCAATAACTATTCTTTGAAAAATAGAAAAATACTTTGATGGAATATTGAAAAATAGAATTTTTAAAACAAAATCAGTATGAATTTCGCCAAGGTCATTCGATTATGGACAATCTTTTCTTGCTATGTATACTGCTCAAAAAGTTGGACAAACAAGACTGCATACTTTTGAGGCATGCTTCAGATCAATTTTCCCACATTTCTTTGATGGATGTTGTCCAGTTCTTGGATGAGGACAAATGCAAACTCTTGAAGAATCTAAGGAACTATATAGTTCTTCAGGACACTGCATTCTAGCACATCCCATTGATTCTCTCTGGAATTGAGCTCTGTCAATAGCAGGCCATAGTGCATGGTTGCCATAGTGGCGCCAGCTGTATGGACTCCAGCCTTGTCTTGCTGCTATGTTATGTCTGTTCCAATTGCAGTACATTGACAGTGCACCTGTCAGCATTTAGTGGTGCTCTTGACTACCACAAGATCAGTTACACCAATGATCCTGACACCACCCCACAATATTGCTGATCCAGCCAAATTGGCCAATTTCTTGGACTTTAGCTTCATCATAACGCTGATCACGACGATGATACACACTCAGAAATTCATCACACTGTGTTAAACAAAAGTGAGATTCGTCTGTGATTAGAACATTGTGACAATGATGAAGTTGCTGAGCATATCTCAATCGATCTGCCTCATGATGGTATTGCAATCGAGGGACCACTTTTAAGTCTTCGTGATCTCAGGCACGTCTAAAAAAAATATAGAAACGTTGTACAAAGATGCAATCAAACAGTTTCAAAATGGATGTCTAGACTCTAGAGGATCGTCTTCTTTCTCTCCAGAAAGAAGACGATGTCATAAGTGTCCTCCTTAACCACCAGAGTGCAGAGGAATCTCATCGTTGCCTACTGTACAAGCCTTGGCGAAGGAGGTTAGACAGCATTGTTTGCAGATAGGGGAATCTTTCCGAAACGTATCTAAAGTCTTCACAACCAGAATGCTGAGCGGAAAAGTGTAAATAATGGTCATCTGATACAGTTGAAAACAACGAAATCTTCTGTTTTAATGGTCCTTTTTTATTTAATAAATTATTGGATGCTAGACTAGAGTCAATATAATGCTTTGCATGACATAGCACTCACTGTATGAAAATGAAACGGTTACAGAGAATCCTTGGTGAGGAGTACAGTTCTCAGAGGAACAGGTAGGTCACGCTTGTTGCGTCGTGGATTATCATAGGCATCCATAAGGCTTGTAAAATACATGTGTCTAAGCTCTTTGACAAATATTTTGAGAATAAAATTGTAAAAGCTAACTTAAAACATTTAGCTATGGCATCAGTATAACTTATACTATATAACGTGTTTGGTCATAGCAACAGCATTATGAAATAGGTAGTTTCGAATTAGTCTGTGCATAAGAACATAAGCAGAAGAAGCTAAATACAATTTTCCACAATAAATTATAATAAATTAACTCGTCCTAAACATTCACTATAACTATCCTGAGAAAGTTGTTATTAAATATTTAACTAGAAGCGCTTGTTTTTAACACATGATTTAGTTAGTTTATCTGCAAAAAATAAAAGTCACTTATTTCAATGTAATCATTGAAGAAATATGCGATAGGACTAAGATTATAACCTAAGTACGCCGAGCTTTATTTTCTCCGACAAATGCTTGCTTCGCAATCCGTTCAAGTTCTTCTTCCTGGACAGTGCTTATTGCTTCTGCAAACTTTTTACATGTTTCTTGTTTTATTATTATTTTTTTAATCCGTACGGATTGTGTTGTATAGGAATTTGTTCGTTTAATTAAAACTTAACTTGCGCCAATAATTCTGCCTATTTATTTTCCGGCATGTTGCCTCAGTAGTCAATGCTTTATAAAAGGTAACCAATTACCCATACATTTTATCATAGACGTTTTGTCACAGAAGATTTTAAAAAAAACAATAGAAATTACAGTGTCAAATATTTTATCAAGTAAGTTTTATAACATACTTTTGACACAGATATTTTAAAGTGTAACGCCGGCCTAAAGCACAATATGGATTCCCTTGTCTCTCTAGTCCCCCCTTATTTGTCACTTCGCCTTTCGTCTTACCTCATTTGCCCTATCTTTCTCAGGGAGCTCCTACCTGAATCAAGAGAGATGGGTTCTCTAACGTCATAAATAATTCATTTCAAGTTAGATGTTTCCTGTTTGGATGAGAATTAATTTGGTTTCGGATCTACTTAGTATTTCTTAAGTCTCATTGCGGGTTCAAAATAAGAATGACTTCGTTATGACTCATTTAAATTAGTTACTGGAAAAAAGTAACAGTTCTCAGTAATGCTGTTATGGGTAATAGTTTCACGCAAACACATGTAAATCAGCTATTACAACACAAGCGATGCACACCGATAAATTCAGCCACGAGAAAGGTTTCCAATTCACGTCGCCATGGATCGCTGGGCGAAGGAATCTTCGATTACCAGTGAGCGTAACCAGGAAGCGAAGCGGTCTACGAAGATGATTTATTGGTGTAATAAGGTCGGCCATGCTCTCGTTTGTATGTGTACGTCCCTCGACAAGATCTTCATCAAATTTCGAGTACGAGGATCTTGTTAAATCTTACCCGTATGTTTCGTGTCCTCGACCTTTTATTAGGATGGGAAGCAAGCTCATATAGAGGCTTGGTGGAGCGTGAATTCCTTTTTTTCTCTCTCTCAAAATATCAAGATATAACTAATACTGGAACAAACTGTGCTGTGTTTTATCTGCGCGCGTTCTGCTTAAGGTTGTAGTGGCAATAAATACGTACAGCTAAAGCAGAGTTCATACTTTATAAGTTCACGTCGTTTATAAGAAGGCTTCGCTTTTTGAACTAAGGATTCGGTCTTTATATTCAAGAAATACGAGCAGTCTACAAATATAATAAAAACTGTAGTCAACATTTGCTTTTTATAGTACTTGATAACGAAACATCCCGTATTCGAAACAACATTTAATGTCCTTATGCGTTTTGAGCTTTCTGGACACTTCGCACTACAAAGAAGGTAAGCAAACCCATGCACACACATACACACATTAAAAGGATACTCGAAAATAAAAAATCTGATGTGTTCCATTCGCATGACTTTCTCTACATCTACTTAACAAATTATTGCTAAGCAGCATATCCTTCTATCTACTTTATGATGATCGACATAACGATTACCAGGAATTGCCTTAATTACTTGCTTTCTTGAAATTAGAAGGGAAATACTTTAGACTAAAACAACAGCCAAATCTTTTAAAAGCCGGTTCCCATTGATTGAAATCCGTTTCTATACAAAGGCCAGGAGTTTACAGCTTACCGCGTGAAGGTAAAGTAATCTGAAACAAACAACTAGAAATACCTCAGAAATGGTCAACTCCACGAAAACAACATATATGATATAAATTGTGCGTTTTAACGGGGTCTACATTTCTTATGTAGTAAGTTTTGTCTTACTCTTACAGTTTACCAGTTTCACAAAATTCAGCAAAATTCATTCAAAGAAATTCATTCTTTAGAGACCAATACCAGAAATTCAAGATTTACATTTTATTTGCCTTATAAATAACTTTATATACGGTATTTTAATCAAAATAGTTAAAGCCATTTTTGACCTAACTTTCCAAAACTTTTTCCAAGTAAAAGGTAGTTTTGGGTGGAGGGATTTTTCTCAAAATATTCTTGTTGCATCCCCGGAAGATAGTCAACTTAAATACCAAGTTTGTTATTTTACCGCCTTTTCGTTTTTGAGTTATCGTGTTCACAGACAGACACACTCACGACCTTTTTCTGAAAATGCCTTTCTTTGGATACAACGGACTCTTAAACGTATATCTCCGGTGAAATCTTGGTAGGTATCAAATTTTTGGGTGGAGTGCAATACCTTCTTTTTACACTATGTACATAGCACGTATAGAGAAAGTAAAAAAAAAGTATGAGTACAGCACTTCATACCTAAGACAGACAGCTTTTATGATTACGTAGTGAAGATTTTGAAGCAATTCCGTCACCCAAGTAATTAAATGAATAATCTTGAAATTTACGCCAGCAGCTGTGAAATAATTTTCATTCATAATGAATTTTACGGGTAAAAAGAACTTTCTTTCTGAGCCTTAGTCTTTTACGAAATATTCGCTCTTTTATATTTCAAGTTGCTGTAAGACAAACTTGACTTAATGTGTTACTTGAGTATCATATTAGAAATACGCGGTTTAGTTTATTAAGAGCAAAAATTGTTATGATGTAATTATTTTTTCACACAAGCTGTGTGTAGGACAGGAGTTGGATAGATACAGTCAGACTGAAAAATTCAATGTCCTGGCCAGGATTTGAACCATGGATCTCCCAGTGTGTACCAGTTGGTCTACCACTGAGCTACCATGCCAAACTTGAAGCACGGCACTAAATTTCTCAACTGACTCGTATGTTTCCCAGTAAACCACAAGAAGATCACAAATTGTTTTGAGATGACATAACCCAATGGCGACTTACAGTGTCGTAAGTACTTTTAGTCCCAGGATTCATCGAATAGCCGACTATTAAGCTCAGTTAGTTTTGATTTAATTGTTTTTTACTTTCTCTAGCCCCAAATGTACAATGTACATAGGGATAGGGAAGTATTGTATTCCACCCAAAAATTCGATACCAAGATTTCACCGGAAATACATGTTTTAGGACCCCCTGTATTAAAAAAAAGCATTTTGAGAAAAAGGTCCGTGTGTGTGTGTTCGTTATGTCCGTGTGTCCGTGTGTCTGTGAACACAATAACTCAAAAACGAAAAGTAGCTAAAATACCAAACTTGGTATTTAAGTTTAGTATCATCCAGGGATGCGGCACGAAGATTTTGAGAAAAATCCCCCACCCCAAACTACCCTTTACATGAACTTTTTTCGAAAATTTTTATTTTCTTAAAAATGGCTCTAACGATTTTGATTAACATTTCGTATATTAAAGATATTTACCTAACAAATAAAATGTATATCTTGAATTTTCTGGGAATTGCTGCTGAAGACCTGTTTATTCTGAATGAATTTTTCTTAATTTGCCATAACTAGTAAACCGTAAGAGATAGACAAAAACTTACTACACAAAACATTTAGGTCTTGTTAAAGTACACAAGTTATGTCATACACATTTTTCTCCTGGAGCTTACCGTTTTCAAGGTATTCATTGTTATTAGTTTCAGTCGTGAAGTACTTATACTTTTCTCAGACGGGAGTGTCCGTTTTTCTTTTGTTCTACTCCTGTCCAAGAAAAGAAGCGATTTGTAATGACAATCGCATAACGACAGCTTTTAAAACATTTGACTTTTGGTTTAGCCTAGTGTATTCCCTTATTTTCTTCCTACTTATACGGGACTAAATAAGAACATTGTGCTAATGAGGACCACAATTAGCAAGGTGCAGAAAGAAGAAGAATCTTATGTATGAAGTTTGTAGAAGAGCTAGAGAAAGTCATGTGAGTGTAACACATGAGATTTTTCATACAAGCCCTGTGTAGGATATTAGTTGGATAGGTAGAGTCAGAATGAAAAATTCAATGCCATTTGGTTCAAATGCCGGCTATGGTATTTCATTTTTCAGTCTAACTCTACCTATCCAAGTATTTTTGTTTGAAAGTAAACAATCTGAAATGGTATATGCATCCTATATCTAATCTGAAACCCTTTCTAGGTATAAATGTATACTAACGTAAAATGACAAGAAAAAAGCTACTTGTACGATGAATATAAAGAACAAACTGTGAACTGATAATGGTTAGAACAGAAAATGGATGTAAGCTTTCTCTTTCTCTCTCTTTTTCTTTATATATTATTTTTTTTTGTTTACTTTTGAGTCATTTAACCGGTAGGTTAATAATAGAATTTGAATAGAAATTCCTTACCATTGTTGAACAATTAAATCAAGAATACGCCAGTTCAATTACCTACATATAACACCTAAGAGACGTATGAGCTATAAGAACTATGTTTTGATTCTTCAGTAAAGAAACGCAAGAAAAGAGAAAGTTTCCTAGCACTTCGCCTTTACTATCGCCTCACATGACTTACTCACCCCGCGTATTTCTCTGAATGGGGAGTAAGAAGTGACTTGAGCACAGCAAATGGTGGGCTGACACAGAATTAAACAAATTTGGAACAGAAGAAATGCATTTGGAACTAAATAGTAATTCACTTGAATTAGTTACAAGGAACTTTAAACTATTGTTTCTTTCAAGTACTTAATTCCATATATGTAGAAAACAATATATCAAGAATGAAAGTATTGTTCCCATTTTAATATGGATTAGTATTCCCGAAAACCAATTTAATAATCTGTTATGAAAGCTGAAGCGGTATTTAGCCACAGCTCATATAAATTAACATTAATAATAATATTTATTTATTGAAACAATAACAACTCCCCATATTTATGGACTGCCAACTAAGACAAAGTAAAACAGACACATTATAAATTAAGTAACTAAAAAAAAAATTGAAACTCTTTTATAAAGATAATGAAATATTGACAGTTTTCATTAGTATAGCAATCGAAAAGGAAACTAAAAGCAGCAAAAGGATTATTAAACATAGATCATATAAAATTAACATACAAACACTCGCTCAGCAAACACTCGCAAAGATTTGTGAAACTGCCAAAAGCTAGCCCTAGTTTTAATACAGGCTCACATCTGGCAACGGGCCAATCAGAGCAGTCCGTCCCGGCAACGGAGACTATTGGTTCCTAGTCAACGCCTCCCATGCCGGATCCGGGCCAATCACAGAGCGGCATCTGGCCGGTCCCCCCCACCGGACTACTATATATAAGGCGTACCCGGAGTCTCTACATCATTCCCTGAAGATGAGAGCGACGTTAGCTCTTGAAAGCTTGGAAATTATTCCAGAATTCACCTGGCTGATAGCCCGAGAAAAGTTATTTTCATACAATAAATAATTTATATCAAAGAAATATATACCGTGAAAATACTAAAAATGGTTATTATACAAATGGTTTCGAAGAAAAGAAATTGAACCTTTTTTTGCAGATATGGCAATTTTTTTTATTTTTCCCTTCTTCAGTCCAAACTTCTTCCAGGTATTAAAACAATGTAAAGTAATTGTGCCCCGAGCTCATCACCTCTATGATGTTTAGATCGTATTTTGCTTAGACGTATGGGATTGTGAGTGTATAAATATCCCTTTTCTCTTTGTCGACGTCTTCTGGTTGTCCTTTAAGCTTTTCAAGCCTAACGGTAGGGTCGATGATAAATCCTATCTTTGTGTCTTCTCGAATTGCAATCATGTCAATTCGACTTGTGTTACTATTAGTTTCCAGTCCGTGGACTTCTTAAAGACTTTGTAGTTGCTCATTCGCAGTTCGTCGGCGATCATTGAGGGAGTTTTGTGAGGGCGAGCGTTGCATAATAGTTCTCCATGAGGCAAGATCCCAAGACCTGTGCCAGTGTTTCTATTTCTCTGTGGCATCGCCTACAGAGGCTATTGTCTTGCGATCTACCCGGATACATTAGCCGTCATTTTTATAGATTCCCGCCATTCACTTTATGTTAGGCCATCAGGGTTTCAAATCCATGAATTCGCTGGCTTGTATTCTTTGAATAATTCAACGCCGAGCCTTTTCTGAGGGAGTTTGGCCCAGGCGTCTACTTCTCTTTGTCGAAGTGTGTTTTTAAAATGTTCCGTTAGAGCTCTAACACTGTTAATCAGTGCTGCCACCTCGAAATACTCTTGGAAACTCTTTGGAACAAGATCAGCTATTTTGGAGAGAGCATTTGACTGTTAAGTCATGTTTATTATTTCCAAGATTTTGTTATAACAGTGCTTACCAAAGCAAATGGAGGTAAGTTTTAGTTATATACTTTTTTCGTTTTCTAGTGTATGTATTATTAAATAACATCAGTCTACTTTTGTTTCGGAGCTGTTTAATACGGTATTTTAGTGACGTCACTGTGGGGTAATCGCAAACAATGCTCGTGATTGCCCATCTAGTGTTCGTCATTACCTTACCTCATCACAGATCGCTAATTTTTTATGAACTTGTAGATTCAATGGAGAGGAATCGTCAACGAAAACCCGATAAACCCAAATGGACTTCGCAAGAATTGGATTCAGCACTATATAAAATGGGAGATCAATCCAAGAAGTGTCTCCCAGTTTCCATATTCCATTAAAAAGTTTACATGCTCATGTTTGAATGGCTTATTTTTGGAATGAATGAAGCATTTTGCAAAATTCACAAATGTGTGTAAAGAAAAATTGTGCCAAGATAGCGATGATGATTACGACAAATCTGATGTGCCAAATGTTGTTACAAGTTACAATGATATTTGTTTCAAATTACATTGACATTTGCTTCTTGGGTGGAGAGTTTCTAAAGAATAACGAGCTGTAGTACAAATGCTCTAAATCCTCAAACTGGAGTCATGTGCTAGTACTAGTTGGAGAAAAAAGTATCTGCATATGTTTGTGACGATTGTCCCTAAGAAAATCATTCTACTTATCTTAGTTTAATAGTTTTCAAATTCTATCCTATAGATGACTAAAGTGTTTTATATTTTTTAGAAATAATAGCTCTGATTGGGATTCTTAATGTGCTCTGTGTTAATTTTAAGCCTTTTAACATAATACATAAATAAAATATTGATATTTATAATTTTTTCTATAAAACTGATAGTTCCTGTTGTTATTTTATGAAACTGAGAGAAGATGTGAAAGGGTGTTAGCAATTGCTCCTCAAGTGTGGGTAATGTCGAACATAGTTTTCAAAATATCACATTATTAGTTTTTTGTGATGTTTGTAATTAAAAGTGTTATAACCAATTGAAAGAAAAATACATTTAACGTATTCTCGATGTATTGTGTATTTAATAAAAAACCGTACATAGACAGCACAATGCTCCAAAGCTTAAGTGTTCGCCATTAGCCTACTCTCCTCTATATGTGCCTTAAGGGATAACGTTGGCCAAACAAACACAAAAAAGGTTTCTAAGCGAGAATGTTGGCCTGTGAGTTGTCAGAGCACGTTCCGAATGTAGGACTCCTTTACAAGGTATACAACACATGAAAGAGTAGACTTGTCTCCACATACTTTAAGATTGAGGACGCATTTCGCTCTAGAGACCTTCGCCTTTGCTTGGGCCTCTTCTTTGCTCGTTTTGGTATACAATCCAATATCCAGCTGGGGTTTTCCTCTTTTCGTATGCATGGGACGATTCAATAAAATGGCTCCTGGCTACTTAGCACATTCCTTTCCTGCCAGGAATAACAAGACAGACTGGATTCTCTCTGGAAGTCAAGTGGTATCCTCCCTTTGCCACAGGAATTCCCTTCACGTTGTCCCTCCGCTAAACAGGCAAGTTTTCCTGAGGGATTCTGTCAGACATCTGTAAAACACCAAATGCTTTTCTCCCTGTAAAGGTATTGTGGTATGGGTTATATCTTCGTTAACTGGGCTAATCATCTTTCAGATAAATGTGAAACCAGCGATATGGTCTATGAACTTAATAATTGAATCAACAGAAATTTCACTTCAAGCTTCCTTTGAAATATTTGCTATTACTTAAGATTAGATAGTCTTATGGCAAAAGTAATCATTATGCGATCCGCGGACCACATGTGGTTCTTGGAATAGTCTTACTTTCATTGTATTTATCAAGGGTGCCCAACCTATGCTCCTATGAGCTGATTGCCTCACCTAGTCCTACCTCCTTCGTTTTGTGCAGGGCCAGGTAGGAAGCATTTCCCCCTCAATCTTCAGTGACATTCGACTCTCGACACGATGGCAGGTTTCAAGCGAACCAAACATATCGTATTCCTGAAAGAATGGGAGGATGAATATCTCTTTGTTAAATATGAAATGTCTTATTCACTTATTTTGGGGTTCCGATATAATATTAAACGGTACTTTGAAAAATACCATGATACTGGTTATGGCAAAACACTTTTATCAGGTATGCAATCAGTAACAACACTTGAATTTAAATTAATTTTGCCTGCTAAGAAGCTCTCCACCGTCTTCAAATGAAACAAGTTGCTTTGCAGAATTCAACAGACATTAAATGTTCTCAGAAAAAGACTGATATTTATTTAAATGTGTTCCCAATCAAACATTTCCCAAATTGGGATTTTTTTCTGGAAAGAATATACAGTATTTTTTTTTACATATAGTAGTAAATAGATGTTTTCGAAAATGAATAAAATAGAATGCAAATATTGTAGTAGGGAAAGGAGAGCAGGATTATTTGGTCTACCTTTTTTTTTTTTTTTTTTTTTTTTTTAAGTATTTGTAGCATCCGAAATAAAATTAGCATGCCCCCGCCACTGATAGAATGCGACGTCATAGATAGAGAGGTATTTGGTTGCTGCTACCAAACAAATGAGAGGAGGTAAATCTGCCTTCCCCTCTCACACTGTAGGCTGGACACGTATGTTAATTATATCTAAATTCTACTTATAACTTTTCTGAAATTCTATCAAACCTTGGATATCCCTATATCTTTCCAAGCAATGTAGTACAATGCACTGAGGACTTGTTCAACAATGACGGATTTAAGCCTACCTCCATGCTTTTGGTTTTGGCGCGGTGTTTGTTTGGCACAACGCTTATATTGTCGTTGGAAGTTGTTCCTACAGTCTATTAGTAACTATGAATACTTTATTTGAAATGCAAACGGTTGATAGATAGTAATGAGTTTATTATTGCAGTGCATTGTTTGATAATGACTGGTGTTTTTGTTTTTTTTTTTTTTTGTTTTCAAAGGAAAAAGGAAACGAAGAATAAATGAGATATCTGATTAAAAGGAAACTTCTTGCTCTGCGAAAAAAGTTCCATGTAAAGGGTAGTTTGGGGTGGGGGAGTTTTCTCACAATCTTCGTGTCGCATCCCTGGAAGATACTAAACTTAAATACCAAGTTTGGTATTTTACCGACTTTTCGTTTTTGAGTTATCGTGTTCACAGACACATGGGCACACACACGAACATATTTTTGAAAATCCTTTTTTTTTTTTTTTTTTTTTTTTTTTTTGATTTAGGGTACCCTAAAACGTAAATTTTCAGTGAAATCTCGGTATCGACTTTTTGGGAGGAATTTAATACCCTCTCTATACACTATGTACATAGTATATCTAGAGAAAGTAAAAAGTAAGCAAGATATTTTCCTGTTTTGGCTACCGTTACGATACTTTATTGCATTTTTTCAATTTAAAATGTCATAGATAATCTTTAAAATTAACAATATCTTACATCAGACAGTAATAAGACTGTCGCAAACAGAAAAGCTAATTACTATGTCAAATTCAAATGTCGAACACTTAATCAAAAGACACCTGTGCACAAATGTTATACGAAATAATTTCAAGATTAGAGAAATTGGTATATTTATTTTCGTAGTTAACAACTTACAATATCAAGAAGAAACATTATAGTTCTCTTATAAAGACCCAAATGTTGCCTTTCAAATTCAAACTATTGCTGAGATCTTGGTGCAGCGAAATCGCATATGGACATAAATTTGAGATATGAAAATTAAAACACAAATGTTTAGTGTTGCGTTTCATAATATTTTCACTTTGTATATCATTATTTATTACATAGCACAGAAGTTATGTAAACAGATTAAAATAATTATTCCTGTTTTCAAGGGGTTTTCACACATAAAATGATTAGTTACATGTCATGCATATACATATCGATTGAAAACTGTCATTTAATTTTATATCTCTTGAGGTTAGCAAAATCTTAAGCAACGTTTTAGTTATGGGCATTTATCTAAATTGTGAAATAGTACTAGACATTTTTCTGTACTAGGTATGTATGGAAATTAGGGGAAGTATTGTGATCTATCCAAAAATTTGACACCAACATTTCTCCTAATATGCATCCGTTGAGGATCTTTGAATAAAATAAGCCTTTGTGTGTCTGTATATATGTGTGTGTGTGAACAGAATGACAACATCAGAAAGGCGGTTAAATAAGAACTTTGTATCTAAATTCAGTATCTTCCGAGGATTCGACAGAAAGACTTTGAAGAAAATCTCCATACTGCAAACCACGTTCTCTTTACATCAGGCTGTTCCAGCTTGGATGCGCGCCAAAAAAGCTGCGAGTAACTCGCGACTCACAGAATCTACCTGCAGCATGCAGAATGGTAAAGCGTTGAGACCAAGCCATTATTAAGGCTGAATCAAGTGCTCGAGTGGCCAGCGAGCTGACTTCTCTCCCGGAGGTTCTGGGTGAGGGCGTGGAATTTGTCTTTAACCAGAATTATTTCCTTTCTCCCACAGAGTCTGAAAGCATGTATGTGAGAGTGAATGTGTGTGTGTATTGGAGGAAAATAAAAAAAAGGATATAAACTCAACGAAAAGATCAGACAACAAGTTGTTACTGATGCAAAGCCCCCGATATGATAGATATTAGATGTTAAAGGGGGCTATATAAATGAAACAATAAAAAAATAAAAAATATTTGTAAATGAGGTAAGTAAATATTATGGTATGTCTAATTACCCGTTGGCTACCACGCTCCCTGTCCAGCTTTATTCTGAGTTTTGTGTCGTGTGCACTCTTATTCAGACGAGTCGAGATGGTACAACCTATTTCACACGGAACTTTTGTTGTTTTTTTTTAATTTTAATTTTCTCAATAACACCTCTAACCATTTTGATTAAAATATTACATGCTTAGGATATTTCCAGTACAAATGAAATGCATATCTTGAGTATTCTGGGAATAGCCTCCAAAGTTTTCCTCATTTTGGATGAATTTTGCTTAACGTAATCCGTAAAAGATTAAATATTACTAAACAAAATACTAGTTAAACTCCAAGTTTATGTCAAATACATTTTTTGTGGAGCTAAGAATTTCCAACATATGTCTTGTTATTGCTTTCAATTTTCCAATATATACTTTACTCACGCGAGGAGTTGTTATTCACCTGTTCTCATCCTGGTCATGAAAAGAACGGAATTTCAACACCATCACATAGCGAGCAGCTCTTAAAAGGTTTGACTATCGCTTTAGTTGTATTATTTTGTTCTCATGATATCTACAATGACATATCTAATAGAATAAGTTCGGCTAATTATGGTCTTGATTATAATGAAATAGGTATAAGAATACGTTTCTGCAAGAATAGTTTGCTGCAACACATGTAGAGAAACTCATGTAAATTAGACATCTATATATAGGCTGCTTTGTGCCGATAGAGAAATACATTTCTGAATTAGTTTGATTTGGAGTAATCAAAGGGGTTGTGACATCACAGTCTAATTCGTCACTGCTGATTGTTTCTGCTGAAAGATAACCGTGTCAAATGATTTGTCTGATTCATGTTGCGCGGGGGTGGGGTAAAATACCCACTCTACAGTCTAATTGAAGCGTTGAACACTCGCTGTTCTGTGGACATGCGACCCACGCTTCCAGGTTCAGTATGTTTAGGATTTCATGCCCTAATAATTTTGTTAATTACAGATACATTGGACAAGACGGAACCCCGCGTTTGTGTGCGTCACATTCAACATTTATTGCGCATGTTTAGAATCAATTTAACTATACAAACCATGCCATTGTGATTACGTGTACAATAATTACTCAGATAAGATTCCGAACGAAGTATTAAAGGAAGTTCAATAGGCTTAAGTGGATAAGGGAATACATTGACTTTGCTGGAAAACTTTCTGTTGTTATTATTATTATTATTATTATTATTATTATTATTATTATTATTTCTTCCAAGAGTTTATTCCAGCCTCGGAACGAAAGGATCTCATCTCTGGGGCCTAAATTCTATACCACCACCACCGCCACCAGCACTAGCACCATCACGACCACGACTATCACTACTACTGCTGCTATTGCTGCTGCTACTGCTACTGCTAATAATAATAATAATAATAATAATAATAATAATAATAATAATAATAATAAACCACTTCTGAAGAAGACGGCACTGTCACACTTCTCCCTCCTCAGGGCTGGTCGTCCCGACCAGCGCCATCGTACCAGTTTCTTCCCTCGGGGTAACATGTAAACATGTATCATTTATCCTCTTTATCACAACGTAGATCCTTGTCATGGTTGTTGGGGCAGTAATCGGATGAAGACCTGTTACGAACAGAAGGCCAATAGCCGAGGTTTCCAGCAAGGTGATCTGGTGTGGCTATATCGCCCTATCCGGACCAAGGGACACTGCCAGCAGAATCCTTAACCTAACTTTGGTAACTTAAAGGATTCTTCTCTTTCGCCCTCTCTCTCACATTATGTCTTCCTCACACTTTCTTCACCCTTCTTTTTGTGCTCTGCCTGTCCTCCGTTCTCGCTGCTTAACACTTTGTTTCTAAGCAACAAACACACCGTACACATTTTTTAAAGTCGACATTTTTCGGATATGTTGATATAAAATGAAGCAAAATTGTACCTGTTCTATTTTATTGCAATACTATTCAAAACTATGTTTATACGTTTATGATTATATCTATGAGTAACATTTATGAAAACTTGGTGTATAGCTAAGCAAATATTCATCTTATTCAAATGATCTATATAGCAATGCTTGTCTAAGTGATATTATTATAAACATAAATGCAACTCTTTTAAAAATTACTTTTTAAATTCAAATAATCATTCTCTATCTACCAACCTTTAATTTTATCTATTTACTACAAGCATTATCAAAAAGTTTATTTTTCTAAGTACCCGCTTCATATTAATCGAGAAGTGGTTTTATTAATATTTCCTTACAAGTACAAGGAAACTAAAAAGGCTGAAGCAATAATTAAATAATTTACAAACTACATTCCGACTATAAAGTCCTGAACTGTTTACATGACCACCGAGAAACAAAATAATGGTGACAGGCTATAAAATATGAAAAAAGTGTAGGACATTTCAAAGAAATATCAACAAACAAATTGAAAAAAAAAACGCATGAAAAAATCTGATGTGTACCATTCACGACTAACTCCACGAAAATAATGTATGACATAAATTGTATGTTTTATCATGATCTATATCTTTTGTGTAGTAAGTTTTAATCTATATTTTACGGTTTACCAGTTATGCAAAATGCAATAAAAATCATACAGAACAAAGAGCTCATTAGAGGCTATTCCCAGAAAATTCAAGATGTACATTTATTTGGCATATAAATATCTTAAATATAAGAGATTTTAATCAAAATCATTGCAGCCATTTTTAAGAAAATCTAAAATTTTAAAATTATTTCCATGTAAATCTTTTGTCGTATCCTTGGAAGATACCACACTTAAATATCAAGTTTGGTATTTAATGGTCTTTTCGTTTTTGAGCTATGCTGTCCACAGACATACACACGCACACATACGTACTTTTTTCTAAAACTGTTTTTTTTTAAGATTCAGGGGCACCTAAAACATGTATTCACGGCGAAACCTCGGTATTGAATTTTTGGTTTTAATACAATACCTTCTCTCTACACTATGATACGTGTAGAGAAAGTAAAATATGACTTTACTGGCGTGATTTAACGTAGTCTACATTTTTGTAGTAATATGTTATGCTTTTCAATTTCACAAAATTAATTCAGAACGAGGAACAATTTCTAGACTGTTTACAGGAAGCACAAGATGAATATTTTATTACTGATGCAAATATTTTCAATTCAACATGAAGCATTTCAAATAAAAAGTAGTGGAAGAATTTACATTCCTTGAAGTATCCTCGAAGGATACTTAACTTTAATACTAGGTTTGGTTGTGTCTGACTTTTCGTATTAAGTTTTACTCCCAAAGTCACACATGGCGTATTTCTAAAGGATCATTAGTATTTCCGTGGAAATCTCAATTATGATTTGTTTGTTGGAATGCTATTCTTTTTAAAACCTCAACAATTACGAGAAAATTAGATTTTATTTTGCGATCTAATATTAAAAATCGTACCTATTGGCTAGCGTTTAGACCCAGCTAAAATTTAGCCTGGCATTCAATTTATCCTTGCAGCTTATAATTTATCAAATGTTGAAAGGAGTTTGATTACTTCTTCCAGAACCTCCAGCATCAATCCTCAGTACAAAAAGAGCTAATTTGAGTGAGCTAGCCTAGCATTTAATTTATCCTAGGAGGCTAGAGTTTAATTTATCAAATGTTTCACCAGAATCACCAGCATCAATCCTCAGTGCAAAGAGAGCTAATTTTAATGAGCCTGGCAAAGAAATGGGAAGGTTTTCCTCCCAGAATAAACAAAATCTGATGTGTACCATTCACCTGACCTTCTCTAGCTGTTCCACAAAGAAAAAAGTCCCTACAAAAGATTCTTCTTTTATTTACGTCATGCTAATCGAGATAAATAACAGAAACGGTCTTATTACTTAGTTCCTCGTAAGTAGAAGGGAGCTAAAAGAATTACACTAAGCTAAAGCGATAATCAAATCTTTTAAAGGCTGTCACTGTGTGAAACAATTGAAATTCAATTTATTTTACAATCCCGGAAGTAAAACAAAGGACATGAAATGAAAGTTGACTACTCAGTTGGGAAAAGTGTAACTAGTTCAACATTGAAGTCAATAACAAGAAATAACTCGGAAACCGTTAGTAATATAGAAATGTATATGCAATAAATTGTGTGTTTTAATGAGAATTACATTTTTGTGGAGTAAGTATTTGTCTATCTCTTGCGGTTTTCAGAAGTCATCCAGAATGAAGAGTTCTTCAGAGGCTATTTTCTAAAAATGTTTTTTCAGGGCTCTCAAAGCATGTGTTTATGCTGAAATCTGGGTATCGAATTTCTGCGTGGAATATAATACCTTCTCTATCTAATATATAGATTGTACATATTTCTAGAGAAAGTAAAAGTGTGACAAGTGTTTGAATGCCTATTCAGGATATTTCAAAATTGGTTTCCAAACTATTTGGATTATGAATATCATAAACAATCAAATGTGTACCGTTGACTAACATTACAAAAAGTTCATTTTTGTAAGAAATGAAAAATCGATAATTTCAAGAATCTTGGTTTAAAAATGTCTTAAGTATCCTTAAACTTCTGTACCTTCTCTTTGGTCCCTTAGTTAATTAATAACCTAAAATTTACAGTTTCTCTGTAAATACCTTAATTTGTACGTTAAAATCTATTGTTTTGGTCGCGTTATGACCTATATTAAAGCGACCTTGAAGAAAATAAATTTAATCCCTTAATATACATAAAAATCTAATTTGTATATGTTGAGAAAAATTTAAATATTTTAACCAACAACAAGGAGTATCTCAGAAATGGAAACTCCACGAAAAATTGTATGTGACATAAATTGTGAGTTTTACATTTTTATGAAGTAAGTTTTTGTTTATCTCTTACGGTTTACCAGTTATGTAATACTCAGCAAAATTCATCCAGAATGAAGAGGTCTTTTTGTATCATGTTTGTAACTGAATGCATGGCACACTCGAGCAGCTAAAAATAATCTGTTTCATGTTATCAGCGATCAACATTTTGATGATATATTTATCATAGAATTACTTATATAATCAATAACAATAGTTGCAGGAATACAGAAATCATTCCGAATCTTTACAAAACAAAATGTAACGAAGAGAGCAGCCATAAATATTAACAATTGTGCCAGGGACATCATAATGTTAAGTCAATTATCAGATGAAGACTGTATGGTGTTAGTAATGGTGAAGTTCGTATGAACGAATATAAATTTACACCGTGACCATGTTTTGTGAAGTTCAAGAAAATAGATTCGACAAAGAATTATATCAACGGACCGGATCTACTGTTTGCAATTTGTTAGGAGTAATATAACTATAAACGAACAAGCTAAAGTGTTAGAAGAGCACCTAACGACTAGCATCTGCTAATTATAAATGAGGAAAATGGCATATTCATATATGCATCTATTAGGGAGCAAAATATTTTGACAGTTGGTGCTGGTGCTGGAGAGGAAGAAAACAGCGCACACTACAAGATAGAAAACTTTTAAAATAACTAAAACCAATCAAAGACTACAAATGACTACAGCAATGACTATGACAATTATCACCACACAGGAATAAGATATATTACTGAAGAAGAAACATTTCTAGATTTTAAAATCAAACTGAAAAGTGAAATAATATCTAAGTTCCCCTGTGTCAACACTGGGATGATATGAAAGCTCTAGATAGAGAAATGTTTGAAAAAGTAAAGCGTACAAGTGAAACGGAGCTCACAATAGAAAAATATAACTTTGTGCGATGTCCGCATACAAAGCAGCATTCCACTATTCATAAAAGTAAAAAAAGACACTCAAAGGAAAGACTGTTTCATATGGACAGCAAAATTGACTATACAACGAAAGGCCAATGTCCTCAGACGACGATTCCAAAGAACACAATATAACGCATCCTAAGAGCAAATAGGAAAACACAATATCTGGAAGAGAGAACATAAAAAATATCAAAATGAAGTGAAACGAGAAAAAATTAGTTCTTGGAAAGCCTTTTGATCAATTGATGGTCCAAACCCACATATACTCCAGATTTAGATAGACTTCGCTGGATATTTTTGCACTATTGACGGCAATAAGAAAGATACTGTGTATCAAATGTAATAAGAAGATTAACGACGTAACCATCGAAAGAAGATGACAGAATGTTTACCAAAGATGAAGCACGTAATGTGGTCAAGGATCTGAATCTAGAGAACGGGCCAGGAGAAGATGGATTATCCAGCGAGAAACTTTTGAAAGTATTTCTCTCAAAATTTGTCACCTCAGCTCAGTATAAATGAAGCATGTTTTCCAAGACAATGGAAAAAGTCCATTATAATACCCATAATGAAACCAAGCAAAGAAGAAACCAAAGAAGGTACAACATACCGACTACTGTGTTGATAAACGTAGGAGGAAATGTCTTGGAATAGCTGTTAATTGACAGGTTTCTGTTAACTGACTAGCTAATAACTAAATATTATGGAAACCACTATGGATTCACACTGTTGATGCAGTTATTGGCAACAAAACAATTGAGGGAAACCTGCAATGAAATGCATTGTTGTAGTGAGCAGCATTCGATGCCGCCTAGTCGTCCAGAAATGTGCTTCACCTAAAAGAATTTGGATGTCCTAAACATGTGTACAGATTGACTAAAAGCTACTTCACTAACAGAATTGCTATTCTAAGAAGCCATCCACGGTTTGGAAAATGCTGTAAAATGCACTATTTAAACTTAAATATTCAAAGTATTGCTTTCTCAAATGATATTTTAGTACTAATTCAAGGAAGTAAAACACAAAACTACACAAATTCAGACATTTTAATAATTGGGCACAAAATACAAAATTAGATTTGAACGACAGCATATCAAAAGTATTGTTTATATCACGGAAAAAGAAAGTTGAAATGAAATTTATATTTATTTGAACGTTAGAAAACATAAACATAAAATTAACAAGAATATCTAGAATTTTCGTATATGGAACATTTAAATTCAACAAACACCTGAATAGTATAACAGAATAAGCACTTCTTTAATAATTTTAATATGCTGCACAAAGCTGCAAAATTACAATGGAGCCTAGGCCTTCAAGCATTGAGGATTGCCTATAAAAGCACAATTGCACCTACTATAAGTTATGGACCACCAAGCTATGAAGAAGCAGAAAAACTTAAACATATGTCAGAGACTCCAATGACTGATCAACATCAAAATAGTGAAAGCATATACAGCAGTCCTGTTTGAAGCTTCATATGCAATTGCTGGTGAGAAACCTATAACATAGAAATTATTAAGTAGTAAAGACATACAAGGTAACATAATTCCATAGACGATGACCCACCCAAATGACAAAGTATGCCTAAAGGGGTAAACGGACATATATATTTACTGCGGAATCAGAAACACAAGACAAGGTTGAAGCAGTAGCATGTTTTTCATGCAAAACAAAAGCCACACTTCATAATAACTATTCATATAATCAGACAAACAAGTTGTAATTCTAAGAGCACTGGAAACACTAAAAATTGAATATCATACCTGAAAAGAGAATCATTGCAATATACACAGTCAGACACGTAAAATTAAGATTATTAACAACAATTGTAAACACAACTCTTGATGGGGAAAATTCATGGCCAAATCCGGTGAAAATTATGGTATTAAAAGATGCATTTTGCATGAATCAAGCTCATATAGGCTCTTTGGGAATGAACTGACTGATAAATTAACAAAGAAAGCTGCTCTTGATAAACACTGCTCTAACATACTGTGATAAAACCTTTCTTTTTACTTAAAAGAAACAGATATTTATTTTCCCACAAACTGTTTACAATCTGATCACAAATAACGGTCTTTTGTAACAATTCTGCCGTATAGTTTCTTTTCGACGTTCGCTGTAGCGACATATAGCTCACCACGAAATTCCCGTCGGACTCACTCAACTGTTGAATGTGATGTATTCCCAGTGAAAACTGCGCACTGGTCAAGGTTTTGTTCTCCTTTATATACCTGTTGATTACGTGACTGGAAATTTCCAGAAGCCGACGAGTGTTCACAAAGTTCATTCAGGCTCAATAATGCGCGGCTTCCCGTCAAAGAACCTTCCGCAACATGTTTCCAATTGTTCGATTGTGACAATCACAGCTATGATGTCAAAAGCACTTGCCGTGGCACAGTGTTCACAAACGCTTGCGTGCAACAATGGATTTCAACAATCAGCTAGACTTACAAAGCAGCGGTATTGTTTGCAGGGCATAGCCATAATACGATAAGCAACTTGAAACTTCAATTGTATTAAAAGTTAAGGGGGAAGGACTTCTTCGATAGAAACCAAAGTGAACCAGCACAAACAAAGGCGCTACACGGTGAAAGCTTAATCCATCGATAATGCAAGGAATGAAACAGAACATCTCAAGCACTCAGTATTAAGGGTAGCTTTTAGCGAGCATGTGAAAACCTATTGGTACAGATACGTATAATAGATCACCCTACATGTTATACCGTTCATAGAGAGTATAACACACTATCTTCGGATGCCCAAACTACAAAAGAAAAATAATCATCTGCAAACGAGCTATAGAACTCCCGAAAATGACCAGTTGCAGATAATATTAATAAATACACTTCTGTGACTTTTTAGTACATTTGTCAAAAGGACTTTGATGTCCTCTGATTGTACAAATGTTAAGTGGTGTTGTGCAAAAATTAGTATTTAGTTTCTAGCATCACTTGTGTAATGGAGCATACTCAATAAAATATTGATTAAAAAAACTAATGAATGATCTCAACTATAACATACGAAGGAAATAAACGAGGTATCCCAGGCTATCGTAACGTTATAAGCAGATTCGATTCTTTTTTGTTTTACGCTTAGCTACTAAATCGTGACCATCTACATTTTTATGTTGTTTGGAATGAAGTATCCGCGATATTTATTGCATTGCACATGCATTTATATGAAGTAACAAATATGTTCAACTCCACGGTGTTATCAACAAAAAGTCAAAACCTTATTTGCTAACAAAGTAAAGACCTTGATTACATACTCGTAGTCAAGGGGGCTTGTAAACTCTTTTTACTTTATTTACCACCTACCATGTATATAGTAGGTAGAGAAGGTATTGTATTCAAAGCCAGAGTTTGTTTATCGAGATTTCACGGGAAGTATATGTTTTGAAACCCCCTAAATAAAATAAAATTGGAAAAAAGGTCCTCGCGGGTGTGGTGTATGTAAGTGTGTGTCTGTGGACAGTATACAAACTAAAAGATAAAGTCTATTAAATAACAAATTTCGTATTTAAGTTCAGTATCTTCTCAGTATCTTTTAAGATACTCAAGAAAATCCCTTCCAAACTACCCTTTACATGGAAACTTTCGAACTCTTTAATTTTATGAAAAAGACTTAAAATTTTTAATTAAAATATCTTAAGTTTAAGATAATTTTATTATAAATAAAATGTATATATTGGATTTCCTGGGAATAGCCTGTGAAGCTCACTTCATTCTGAATAACTTAAACATAACTGGCCAACTGTAAGATATAGATAAAAGCTTCCTACAAAAATGTATATTTCGTTAAAACACACAATTAATGTGACATGTTTTCTAAATATTCCTTGTTATTGGTTTTACAATTTCCATTACTTGGGTTTTTCTCAAACTGGAAGTCGTTACTCACTTTTTCATACCAGTCATACAAAGAGAAGGAAATTTCAGTATCATATATAGCGACAGTTTTTAAAATATGTGATTATAGGTTTAGTACAGTGTATTCCCTTATTCGCTTCCACTTAGAAAGAACTAAGTAATAAGATCATTTTTGTTAACGTTTAATTCGATTAGCAATAGAACTGGAGAGAGGAAATATATTTTGTAAGAATGCTTTGCTACAGAATAGGTAGAGAAAAATCAGTGAATGGAACACACTAATCTTTATTATTGCAGTAATTTATGAAGTGACATTATGTTATAAACCATGTCCGTGTGAAAGAATGGAGATTTTTCATGGCGAAAGCGTATCAAATCAGTAAATGGCATTTGATATACTCTACACACCCACTCACCCTACACACAAACGCAAATTTCTATCTTTATAATAGTAATATACATTTAATTACTGAAAAACATACTTAGTTTTAAACTGCCCTTAGACGTAGATACAGCTAAAGCATAAAAATGAAGAAATTTAAATAGAAATTGTGTTCCATACAAAAAAAGGGCCTCAATAGCAATGTTGAAAATCAGATTTAGATGGAAATCGTATCTTTATGAGCGAGTCTATCATCCCGAAAAGTAATCCGGTCCATTGTTTGGAGAGGTAAAAGCTTAAGCTTCTTGCTCATATATCTAAGCAGAAAGGAATTCAGTCCAGGACTGAAGCCCTTCTTGCCAAATAACTGCCAAAATTACAGATTAATATTGTTTGTTGACAACTATACAGGGAAGATAAGAACTATACCTTAGAAAGACTGCTTCTATTTTTAACAAACACTGACAGATTAAAAAAAATATATCGAGCAATTTTTTTCTGTCCATTCTTTTCTACCCTGCGACGGGGATTTTGCTATAAAATTAAACGCAGCCGTAGAAGGCATGATCGTGTAAACTCTGTGCTTGATCATAACAAAGTTTTTCAAAATTTAAAGGATGTGAAGTGAAAACAGATCAAATTTTGAATTTGCTGGTGGCCAACGTGTATAAATAAATATATATTTTTGTATATGTATCAGAATATCAAAAGAAACTGCACAGCAAGTACATTTTGGATCAGCTTAGTGGAGCAGCTTTTTTTTACAGTAGCCAGTTATAACATTGTATCTTTACATCACATACACATTCCGGCTTTATCTAACTTTCCACCAAAAAGGGAAAATTAGAATAAAAACAATAAAACTGATGGTATTAATAGATTTCTCCCTTACGTACCTAATGAATATAGAGAATTCTACTAAGAAATTACACTTTGGCCCGCAACCAAAGTTATTGACCAACAAGAGCAAGATAAATTAATTTTTTGTATGTTTTATTACAAAAAATATTGTTTGAAAACCGATTGTTTTGCATTATCTTATATCTTTCTCGTCCTAAATTGTAAATATATTCTCAAATAAATAAGTGAATCATTCTGTTTTCTCCAAGAAAGAAAGAAAGACCCCCTCCAAAAAACGAAAGCTATATTTTGGTTCATACAGAAACGTCTTCAATCCACATTTTGTCATTTAAAACATTAAAACTCAATGGAACTTTGTAAATAATTTCTTAGTCAACGGTGATGTTTACACTTTGACTTGTACACTAATATAATCATTAGACTATTTTTTGTTTTGTTTTTTTATCAAAACTGGATTTAATGGACTGAAGCCCTTTCTGCATGGAGCGATTCAGTTACATCTTTGTTGCTGTTTCTATTCAGGCACGAAGAGGTACCCTTGAGGATATAAAATAATAATATTTGTGTTTTTATTGTTAACACTGTTACTGAAGGAACGCTTTGAGCATCACAGTGATCTCCCTTGTATTTCCAGAAAGTCAATGTGTACACAAGTAAGCAAGAAAGTCGACCAAGACCCTAGTAATAGGATTGAGCGATCTACTTCCTTATCTCCGGAAGGCAAATTGTGTCCTTTCATCGACCTGACAGAAGCATGTAACAGCTATCGTCCATGCGAGCCACGTACCAGCTTCTATTCCTTTCCAACAGTTCAAAACGCTTGAGTAAAACTGAGCCTGATTATCCTGCTCTTTCTGTGCATGTGCGCGCGCATTATGCGTCTGGAATGCAAGATCACGTAAACGAATAAAATCCTTAATGCGGAACGTCATCGATGTCTTCGGGAGGTGATTGGAACACAGATGGTGTCACAATCGTAGGCTTAAAGTATCAGTTTTCTAAACGAAATCAGCTTTCTCACCGGTGTATTTCTCGAAAAAAGGCAGTAACGCTAAATTTATGCATGAATGTGTAAATAATGAGAAATATTCAGATACAGAAACGTGAAGGCAATCTTGGTTTTATACCGGGTGAACCAGCAGCTTCTACATAGCCAGTCAAGGCAAAAGGGTTGTTATATTAAAACAAAACTATCTGATATTATATACTTATGACTTTCACTACATATTCTAATCAAGATAAACATAGCAAAATCTTTTCAGCCCACCTCTGTAGTGTGGGGTTAACGAGTTAACGAGTTCGCCTCAAGTTCAGAAAATCCAGAGTTCTAATCTCGGTAAATTTGAGTTACCCGGATAAGGTTTTTTTTCCGGGCTTCTCCCTTAACCTCAGAAGATAGTGTCGTGCAACTCTAAGCTCCATGGCTTCATTTGAGCATCATTTCACCGATTACATGCAGTCATCTGATATTAGATGATGTGGAGTTAATCTTTCCGAGACATGCTTTGCTATTGTAAGTATTCCAATACTTAAGTCTTTTTATACTATTCATCTAATGAGAACGGAATTTCAATTGCGTATATAATGACCAGATCTAAAGTCTTTTTTGTACTTAACGTTCTTTAACCTGGTAAGTCACATCGGATGATGAATGAAATGGGTGAAAGGGTACTCAAATGAGTCCGGGATCCAAGGTTACTCACCTACGTCTTCTCAGGATAACGGAAATCCCCGGAAAAAGTCTTATCCGGATAACTCACCCTAACCGCGACATTTAAACGTGAGGCAGACACTCTATTATCACAATATGGAAGGTATTTATACTGCGTTAACGTTACATTCTCTTTCCATATTATCGCAGGAAACAAATTAACTTCAAAGGGAACAATTGAACAATTCGATAGCTCTAGGAAATGGTTTACGGCATAAAGACGTTATTTAAAATAAATTAAATATACTACATTTATTTTCGTCTATAGCTTGACTTTACCAGTTTAAGGTTATACAAAATTCCTTCAGAATGAAGAGGGCTTCACAGGCTATACCCAGTAAATTCAAGACAAACACGTTATTTATCCTCCTTAATGTATGATAGTTCAATCAAACTCTTAGAGCACTTTTTAATAACATTGAAAACTTTGAAACACCTTTCATATAAAGATCATTTGGGTTAAGACATTTTGTTGAACTTTTGGTGCCACATCTTTGTAAGATACTTACTGAACTTAAATGAATGCTCACATACGCTCACATACGCTCGCGGATATTTTTCAAAAGTGTTGTATTGATGTGTTTTAATGTTGTAAGGGCAAATATTTTAATACCTATTAGTTTAATGATGCATAAAAGTAAAAAATAATAACTGCATGTAAATCTTGTTTTACGAAAATTTGCATATGTTTATTGAATCGGTTTTTATAGAAAGACCAGGTCATGAGCCAGCTCATTTTACGAAAATGGAATGACACGTTTACGGTAGAAACACTATGAATGAAATCTTCTGTTGAAATATTATGTGTTGCATTCAAATGACTTTCTGTCCGTTTCCAACGAACTATTGTTAAAACCATTACTTCAAGTGAATCATAACAATATTTTGAAAAAAATACGTTTATTGCATATTTCTGTATAGATACAAAATATAATTGGGTTTAATCGATAGCCAAATCTCTTAAAGTTTAGTATCAATGAAAAACAAGAAAAACGAATAAACACATCTCATTTTAGAAAAGCGTAAATGTTTTAAAATTGAAACTATAACAAATAATATTTAGGAAATTGTTAACACCACAAAAAATATACGAGGGTGCATTGAAAAGTAACGCAGAATATTTTTTTTTTAAAAAAATAGTTTAATAGTTAAAAAAATCAGAAATGAACTTACACCTTTTACCTACTTTTCGACATAGTCACTAGCTTTCTTATCACACATGTCTTATCGTGATACCAGTTCAATATGCCCTGTTCGTTGAAGTCTGTTTCCCAGGAGCATAGCCATCTGCAACTGCTCATTTCACTTCCGCATCTGCCCTTGTGGTTGTCTGTCAGGTTCTTAGGCACCCAGCGAGCACCAACTTTACGAAATTTCAATGTTGAACAATATTATATTCTGCACCATAGGAAATGATGAACTGTCACGATAAGGTTCTCGGTTGCATAAGCCGATCGTTCAAATTTGCCACCTCAAAGCCTCTTACATTCTGTGGGGTTGCAGCTGCTACCGGCCTTCCGAAGCGTGGCGAACCACCAAGGTCCACACGACCCTCTTGGAAGAATGCACACCACCTGGAGACATTGCTACGGTCCATACAACCATCTCCATATATGCCACGCCTGCCTCTGTGAATTTCACTCGGTTTATGTTGTTGCTCCACAAATGTCATACCATCCCTCTCTGTTCTTCACACGTGTACGATAGTAACATGCACGCCATCTTTGTTACGTAGTTCACGTCTTTCTCGCTATAGGTGTACATGAAACAAAAAAAACCCTCTGTAGTGAAAACTTCAAAGATATGCCAGCTGAAACACCAAGGAAGAAATAAATTACTGTTCGTTAATTTTCGATCTGCCCGTATATTCGGCATAATTATATATATATATATATATATATATATATATATATATATATATATATATGTTTTAAGGAGATATACTCATATTTTTGTGCAATAAGTTTTTGTCTCTTTCTTACAGTTTCCCAGTTATGTAAATGCCATCCAGAGTTTAGAGGGCTTCAAAGGCTGCCTTCAGAAATTTCATTTTTTCATTTAAATATCTTTAATATATGGTAATTTAATAAAAGTCTGATGTGTTCCATTCACATACTTTCTCCATATCTCTGTCACAAATCATTGTTAAGAAACTTATTCTTCTATCTACTTCATGTTAATCAATATAAACATTAGCATAAATAGTTTTAGTACTTGCTTTCTTGTAAGTAGGAGGGAAATAAGGGAATACATTAGACTAAAAAGATAGTCAAATCTTATAAAAGCTCGTTGTCATGTGGTTGAAAACCGTTTCTTTGCACTGCCAGGAGTTGAGAAATTTCCGTATGAGAAACGTCTTAAGTATTTTAAAATACTAGTATTCCTATTACAAGGAATATCTCAAAAACGGCCAACTCCATGAAAAAATGAATGACATAAGTTGTATGTTTTTGTTTTGATTACGGTCTCTTACGGTTAACCAGTTATGCAAAATTCAGAAAAAAAATCATCCTGAACAAGGTGTTTAGAGGAAATTCCCAGATAATTCAAGATATACATTTTATCTGTCATGTAAATATCTTATGTATACAGTAATTTAATCACAGTCGTTAGATCCATTTTTAAGAAAATCAAAATTTTCGAAATTTGTTCCATGTAGAGGGTAGTTTGGAGTGGGGGAATTTATTCAATAACATCGTGTCGCATTCTTGGAAGATACTAACTAAAATACGAAGTTTGGATTTTATTTACTTTTCGTTTTTGAGTTATCGTGTTCACGGTCACACGGACACGAGCACACACGGACATTTTTCTAAACATACTTTACTTTTCGGATACAGGGGACCTTTAAAACGTGTATTTCCGGTGAAATATTGGTATCGAATTTTTGGGTGAAGTGAAATACCTTCTCTACATAGCATGTACTATGTGAGAAAGTGATAATATTGAAACCATTTTTGAGAAAATTGAAAGTGTCAAATCCACTTCCATGTACAGTTTGGGGAATTCTTCCTATCTCATTATTCGAAGATATTGCATTCGAATACCCAAGCTTGGTATTTATTTACTTTCCATGTTTGAGTTATACTGTTCACACACGAACCTGTTTCTGAAACTGAATTTTAAGATTCAGGGTCCTCAGAACATACATTTCCGGTGAAATATCGTATCGAGTTTTGGGTGGAATGCAATACCTTCTTTACCTACGATATTATATATTGTACACATGTGATAGAAAAAGTAAAATTAATTATATTCATTTATGGCCTAAATAAGGAGTATTTTGACATTTTAGTAATCTAATATTTCTTCAAATCTGAGTATAAATGCGTACCAATTCGAGAAAAATGAGGATGTAATTGAAGGATCCAGAATCAGTTGCGTTTTATGTAGAGAGTTTACAATGATCAATCAATACTGCTAATAATGAATATGTGGACAAGGTTAGATCTCGTTTTATTTAACAAATTTTATCTCCTTCCAGTTTATACGAGGGGACCCAAATGTTTATAAACAAAAAATAATGAATTTGTTAGTGCAAGTTTGTAACACTTTCAAGAGTAAAATGTATAGTAAAAAATAATTTTTAGAAAGGTTTAGTGTTTATTAGCGTAACATGTTCACCATAAAGAAGGTACCTACTACTTTACATAAATAAATAACTAAGTAAATATATAATAAGAACATATATAACATATTATATGGCATCTGAGTGATTACTTTTAACAACTGCTTTCATTACAGAAATGCATGAGTCTAGATAATTAAAGCTGCGGTTTTGAAAAGGCAGGCTATTAAAAATCCGATGTGTTCCATTCATGACGTTCTCTACCTTTAATGTACTGTAAACAAACTATTCTTACAAAAGCTTATTCATTTATCTACATTATGCTAATCGAAAAAAGCATTAGCAGAAATTATTTTATTCTTTATTTCCTTATAAGCAGAAGGGAAATGCACTAGGGTAAACGAATAATCAAATCTTTTAAAAGCTGGTCGTTATGGGAAGTAAAACAAAAGAGAGATAAAAGGAAAGGTGTCTTCCCGTTTGAGAAAAGTTACGTAGTTTACAGTTGTTGCTAACAACAAGAAATATCTCGGAAACGTTCACTGTACAAAAAATGCATATGACAATTTACTTGTTTTCACCAGTTCTACATGTTTTGTGTAGCACTTTTTCCTATCTCTTAAGATTTAGCAGTTATGCAAAATTCAGAGGCAAGTTCCAGAAAATTCAATATTTTTAATATACGGTATATTAAATAAAATCCTTATAGCCATTTAAAAAAACAACACAATTTTAAAACATTTTCCATGCAAAGGGTAGTTTTGAGGTGGGTGAATTTTATTGAAAACCTTCGTGTCGCATCCTTTAGAGATATGTAACTTAAATACCAAGTTTTGTGTTGAACGGTCTTTTCGTTTTTATGTTCTCCACACCCACCCAACCACGCTGGATCTTTTTTTCTAAAAACGATAATTTTGGACTCAGGGGACTTCAAAATATATAGAATTTTTGGATGTAATGCAATACCGTCTCTATCTATTATGTGCAGAGTACGTGTAGAGAAAGTAATTAGAGTATTCCTGGAGTCTTACTAATCAAAACAGTGAATGAAGATAAAATAATCAATATGTATCTTTAATAACGGTGCATTCATTGTATAAAGGACACGTATCTAGATAATTAAAATTGAATTTTGAAAAGGTAAACTATAAAAAATAACAATTAGTTATTAGTTGTTAGTTTTCCAATTCAGGTGTAGTCTTACTAACAACGGCATATCATATGAGTAACCAAATGAAATGAGAATTTGACATAAGCTACTTTTACTCCGAGCAGTATCACGCACTTCAGTGCTTGCATTGATGTTGTACGTTGTTATGGTTATCGTTTCGTGTATAGGTTGTAGTGGGGTTTGATAGAATGCCAATAATTTGCACTTCAATTCCTGAAGTATTCATACAGAATTATTTATAGCCTTTGGCAATGTAATCTAAAGGAGAAAGTTCCATTGATATTGACCATTGTGTTGCCTTCGCATGTGTGGAGGGTTGCAAGAAAATAATTACGCTATTGATTCACTTTTCTTAATATTAAATAAAATATTTAATGCATCCCAAACGTAAATAAGTTAGCTGTGTTAAAATAACATTAGACTTCTGTAGGTTCGTTTTGCTAAACGATTGTTCTTTAGTATAAAAAAAAAAATCTAATGTGTTACACTCACACGGCTTTTTCTAGCTGCTCTACAAACTTCTTACAAAAGATTATTCTCCCTTCCACACTATGCTAATCGAGATAAACGTTAGCAGAAGGTTCTTATTACTTAGTTCCTTATAAGTATAAGGGAACTAAAGGAATGCGGTATGCTAAAGTGATAGACAACTATTTTAAAAGCTGCCATTATGCTGGAGTAGAACAAAAGAAAAACGGACTCTTCCTGAGAAAAGTATAACAGCTTTACAATTGAAACCGATAACATGGAATATCTCGGAAACCTAAATTGTGTGTTTTGACGAGACCTACATTTTTTGTGCAGTTAGTTTTTGTCTATCTCTTACGGTTTAGCAGTTAAACAAAATTCGGCAAAATTCATCCAGAATAAAGAGGCCTTCAGAGGCTACTCCCAGAAAACTCAAATACTTTACTTGGGATGTAAATATATTCTATATATGGGATTTTAATCAAAATCGTTAGAGCCATTTTTGAGAAAATCAAAACTTTCGAAAAATTTCCCATACAAATGGTAGTTTGGGGTGGCGGGATTTTCTCAAAAATCTTTGTGTCTCATCCTTGGAAGATACCAAACCTATATATCAAGTTTGGTATTGAACGGTCTTTTCGTTTTAGAGTTATGTTGTCCACAGACACATACGCAGATAGGCACACACGAACCTTTTTCTAAAAAAAAATTCGGACTCAGGGGACCCGAAAACATATATTTCCGGCGAAATCTCGACATCGAATTTTTGGGTGGAATACAATACACTATGTATACAGTACGTGCAAAGAAAGTAAAAATATGCGGTAAGGTGTCAAAATAAGATTAACAGACATCAGCTTGGCAGGAAATTGAATCTTGAATGAGAGTGAATAATAAAATTAGACCCTTTATAGATCTAGTAAACAAAATATAATTGAATTGGGTTAAAGCGGCATAATATATACTTTACTTAGAAAGAAAGAAAAACTCAGAAATCAGGGTTGGTAGTAACGGACTTTTTGATTTCGAATTCACAGACACACACACACACACACACACACACTGATCTTTTTGCAAAACTGCCTTTTTGTGTACCTATAGGGCACCTCATACATTGTATTTTTTGGAAATCTTCACATCGAATTTTTGAGTGGAATACATTACTTCCCCTACTTACTATATGTCGTAGAATAAGTAATTGTTTTCACTTATCTTTTCTGTTCCGTAGGGGTAGATATTAAAATTGGAGAAGCATTTCAGAAGTGTGACCAAGGCTTAGGTGTATAATTCTTATTAAATATTCAAGAAGGGGTAAAAAGGGGTTTATTTATGGACGCTCTTTAACAGTGTCCCATTCTGTATTGAGTGTGAAAGACGGCCTAATTTTGTTCAGACCTTTTTCTAAGACGAGGTTTTTTATGTACCGTGAATATACGAAAAGGGACCCCCAACTTTTCCCCTTCGAAGGAACCTACGCCCTTAAAATCCATCGCCTTTCGCCGGGTTTGAAGCAGGAGCTTTGGGAACCAGAGACAATTATGTTGCCCTTAGACCACGGAGGACAACCCAGAAGGGATGTTAAGCAAAAGTACAAAGTAAGGCCAATTCTGGCTGCGATAGGTGTAGCGATGCGAGAATCCGCAAAGTTCTTAGATTAAACTTCCTTTTAGGCTCGTGCAAAAGTTCCATACAAGGGAACAAGTTTTTAAAACATACGCCGCATATGCTGCACGATTCCACACGCACCACGTGGTCCTGCAATCATGAATGATGAAGAGGGATTCGAAATGAGAACAGAGAGAATTCGTTGACAATCACGAAGACATTGGACACGAAAAGAAACCCGTATGGTCGGTAAAGTGGAAATCAAAGTCGGGAATCCTCCAAATACGAACCTAAGACACGTCCTGATTGATACTGCTCTGTTCCACTGCTACCAATCGTTACATAAACGATACTGATGTTTTGGTAGTTTATGAATCAGAGCATCTATTTGACTTACATTCTTACATCTTTATTAAACAATGGCGTATCGCTACTGAACATACTCATACGTTGCTTCCGTAATGCGCACTTCAGCAGAAACGATTTATCATGTGAAAAAAAGTCTTATGTGTTTCATTCACATGACTTTCTCTACCTATTCTTTAACAAACTATTCTTCTATTTACCTCATGTTAATCAAGATTAACATTAACAGAAACGGTCTTATTACTTAGTTCCGCATACGTAAAAGAGAAATAAGGGAATAGACTAGGCTAAATTGATGCTGAAATCTTTTAAATGCTGGTTGCTAAGTGATAGAAATTCCGCTCTTTTTGCATGACCAGGTGTAAAACAAAAGGTAAAAGAATGACGAATTTCTGTTTGGGAATATTTTAAGTGTTTTAAGGCTGAAATCAATAACAAGGAATATCTCGAATATAATGGTATTCACCAAAATATGTATATGACCTAATTGTGAGTAAGATCTACAATTTTGTGTACTAAGATTTTGTCCATCTCTTATGATTTATCAGTTATACAAACACATCATCCAGAGTGAAGAGCTCTTCAAAAGATATTCTCAAAAATTCAAGATATAAATTTTATTTGTGATTTAAATGTATTTATTTTGCGGAATTCTAATACTATAATATTTAGAGCCATTTTTGAAATAATAAAAATATTTGAAAAATTTCCCCTTAAAGGGTAATTCGGAGTGGAAATCTCATGTTAAATGCTTGATGCGGGACTGAATTATCAAGTTTGGTATTTAATCGATTTTTAGTTTTGAGTTGTTTTCACAGACACACACACACAGACAAACGCACACAGACTTACACACACAGGCATGCACACACAGACATACACACTCAGGCATACATATACACACAGACATACATACACACAGACATACATACACACAGACATACACACTCAGACATACACACTCAGGCATACATATACACACAGACATACACACAGACATACACACACAGATATACACACAGACATACACACATATATACACACATACATACATACATACATACATACACAGATATACACACAGACACACACACTCGTGTGTGCGGTTTTTTTTTTTTTGGTATGGAATACCTTCTCTGCCTACCAAGCAGAGAAAGTAAAAATACATATGCCCGCCACGGAAGTGTAGGGGTAATGTGTCTGACACGCATTCAAGAGATCACGAGTTTGAGTCTCGCTTAGGATGAGTTACTCGGATAAGTCTCTCTCTCTCTCTCTCTCGGTTTTACCTTATCCTCTGAGAAGAGAATGCGCCCGACATCATTTGAGCATTATTTCATGGATTTCATTCATCGTCCGATATGACCAACCAGGTTAAATGACGTTAAGCTATTAAGCTATATATTCTACCGCTTTATGACTGACAAGGCATGAATATTATGAAACACGCCGGTACTGTTTTGTGTTGCTAGGTAGTGCAGTATTAACTCTCCCCCTCACTTCCAAGGGATTTTACTTATTACCTCTGGAAGGAAAATGGAATGGACTTATCAGCTTCTTTATTAAGGCAAACACCGTACTTGGTTGTGGCTGTATAACTTATGATAATAGCCATTATTATCTGTAACCCCTGGCGCCACTACCATGCAATTGTGAGGCTGAAAACTCCCCCCTCCTTTCTCCCTCTCTTTTCCTCCCTTTTGTGCGAGAAAGAATGCCAATATCGAACGTATTCGCTTGGTGCTTATCCCATTTGTATACCAGAACAAGTGCAGCAATTTCGAAATCAACCTTCAAATTCCACAGTTTAGGTGGATAGAAGAATATATTTTTGAGCAATTATCAACACATTCCCTTGTCACGTAAACACGCTAATTTAGAAATTCAGTGACATGGGTTTATGTTCTGTTTTATGAATGGGTGGAGAACTATCTCAGGATTTTTGGATCTGAAAAATTTCAATACGTGGCCAGCGAAAATTACTCAGTAAATCTTTAGTTAAACCAGGTATCACCAATAGGTTGCTCATTGAGTAAAAGAGGGAGAAACTTTGCTCGACGCTCCTGCGAATTACTTATTGTGTACTACATAAACTTAAGGTATACGTTTTAAATTGTTCATTTTAGCATTACTTAATCTATAAACATTTATTCTTACAAGGTACATTCAATGATTGTCTCACCAATATTGAAATACAATTAATGTCGATGTAAGTAGGTGTAATCAATACTTACTGCACCAATTTTAGTTGTTTTTAATCAAGTTTCTGGGTCTTGGTGTAGAAATCCATAAAACCCAAATGTAAACAATATGCACATTGGACAAATACTGCAGTTGTGCAGTTGGGTGTTGAGCAACTTGAATCTTCCGTATTCTAGATAAACATGTGCGTATTGTCGTTTACATTTATGTTTAAGAAATTTCAACACCAAGACTCACAAAAATGCCCAATAATAGGTGCGCACAACTTAATGGAATATATAACTGCGCCACCCTTTTTTATCCCCAGAGTACCTATGCCCGTGGATCGCAACTAATGTTATATGATTGCTAAATATAATCTTGCACTTTTCAATTTGGATCAGGAAGCACAAACAGTAAAGGAAATTGAACAGGCAATTACGTTTAACAATAAACAATATATTTAAATAATTACCTGGCAGTGTAAATCTCAATATGAACTATGTAAAATTAATAATTTAACAGTGATTGCTGATAAATAACGAGATTAAATAATTAATTATTCTGCATATACATATTTCTTAAATATGCTGATCAATATTGCCCTAATTAAGTTACTTGGATTATACCAGTAATGAAGTTTTAAAATGTTTAAAAGAATTTACTTAACAAATAAACGGTGGATCACTCAACACTCAGACACACTTTCATGCATTTAATAACAAGCCATTACACGGAAAACTGTCCCACAATATTTTCATAAGGGGAAAATAAATACAAGAAATATGTTATACAAACTAATTACTGCAGCCATGTGTTAAATTCGTGTCAAATTTCACCTCAGTACGTAAACAAATCTTTCCCTACACGTGCATTAATTATGAGAAAGTGTGTTTGGTATAAAGTAAATTATAATAGTCCGAAAGCCATTTGTTAAATGTAGAAATAATATTCAAAGAAAACTAATGCAAGGCAAACAACATGGACAGCGCTCACCGGAAAACACGTTCTTCCATGTGGCATAGTAAAGCTGGCAATCCCTGGAGAAATTCGGCAGGCGTATTACTGGAGATCACAAGCAAGGAGCTGAAGAGAAGAAATATCCCCTCTGTGAACGTAACTGCATGCGTGGACAAGTTTTCTTCCAACAGCAGCTTGGCTAGGAAAATGGCGGACTTTCCATATCCAAACAGGAACACCAAAGCAGTTAATTAAATATTATAATGAAATACTTGCTAGAGCAACTTCTTCTAACGTAGTAAGGAATACTACAAAAGTCAATGGAACTTGAATGTGAAGAAAAGGTTTCCGCATTTATACAAGCAAGGCATATTACACTGCATATCGGGCGGGTGCCCAGAGCTATGATCTCGGGATCCATGGAGCTTAAAGCTACTCGACATACGTCTTCTCAGGATAAGGGAAAACCCCGAAAAAAAACCTTACCCGGGTAACTCGCCCTAAGCGAGATTCGAACTCACGACCTTTTGAATTTGAGGCCGACACGTTACCACCACACTACCCAGGCATGTTACAGCATTTCAAGGTAAAAACTACCGTTCGACCTCGTGGCTATGAGTCTTACAATCCGAGTGGTACTACTGCCGTCTGAGGAATACTGCTGGCCAACTCTTGGCTACATTACGCCTCGGATGACTGAGACTCTTGCAACTGCTATTGGTGACTTTGTCCTGAATATTATCTTAAATAGTAAATGACAAAGTAGCGTCGGCGTTATTGTGTGGGTCAGTTGGTCCGGTTAAGGTGGAATCTAGTGACATTTCCCTACCTTTTGATGTCTTTGCTGCTCCGGTTTTAGCCCAGGTTGTTCCTCCTCATCAGCGAACATGAATTACTCGGTACAGGGCGTGGTACAGAAGGAAATACAAAAATGTAGTGAAGAAAAATATCAGTAATCACTGGTTCGTAAATATTATTGAAGAAAATTGCATGGCATAATATTACACTGTATAAACTCTAACCATTGATAACCAAGTGACATCTGCAAACATGTGGGTGATGATTACAAACGTGGGGAAAGCAAAACTATGAATTGTTTGTTTCAACCGCGGTGAGCAATGTGGCGCGATTTTGCTTCAGCGACCGATATAGTGTCGCCCATGGAATGTGGCGTAGAACTGCAATTTTAAACTTAGCTGCCTTTCTGTATAAATAGCGTCCCTTCTTGCTATTGGTTGCATGTACTTATGCCTCTATTCCCTAAAGTCACTCAACGTTATACAAATGACAGGGCAATAACCTTTTGAATGTTTCTTTGTGAAAGCTCAACTCACAATACATCAAGGTCTTGCTAACGGAAAACTGAGCATTTGCAGTTAAAACCACGTTTCAAACCTTGTCAAACAAAATACAAATATTCACAAGTAAAATAATGGTTAAAACAAAGCTTATTACTCCTTACTATGATTAATAACATATTACTATATACAAAGACTATCTATTTAATTAAGTATAATGAACAATATCGGTAATACAGATCATTGCCCAATAGACATTATTTCTACATGTTATTGTTAGTTAAATAATTATGCGGATATAGAAGAGTTACTGTCTCACTCTCTTACGACTGACTACCACTCCTTGCCGACCGTATCTCCCGACAACTGTCGACTGTCTTCCCAACTGCAAGCAAGACACCTCACCAGAAAATCGGCTGGATCAAACTAGCATTAAGTCAACCATACTCTCTCGTGGCGACTGTATTAACAGTGGTGACTTCGGGCGGCACATGTAGAACTTGATGAACGGAGCAAAGATAACTAGATGATAAGTAAATCGTGCCGACATGGCACAAATAGAATAATCATTATGTTATACCTGTGTTTTCTTTCCTATTCATTATCACACACTATCTATTAGGATCACTACATGTATAAATACCGCTATGGTAGCGAAAATTGTTGCAGTACGAATTGATTACACCTGGTGTCTCCATCGTAATTAATTTTACTTCAATATCGGCGAGAAACTTCACGAATGTACCTTATTAGTTATAGTAACAGATGTTATAGGTTATGTGTTACCTTGAGAAACTACAGGAATTTCCATGCGCTGATAGCAGTGCAGTGCAGTGGAGTATGCAACAATTTGTGTTTGAAATAGCATAATCCAATTTTCACAGATTCATTTGACATAACTATTGCTATGATGGAGTGAGGTTGTTCTCAGTCTTAACATTTAAACCTTAGGATTTGTTGTATTGGCTCCTAACACTAATATTTTTGTTAAAAATTCGCGTCCCTTTATGTAGAGACAGTAGTCTGTTAATACATTTTCTTTAGGAAGATGATCATTTTAAGTTCATTGATACAGCAATGGGCATATTATAATATCTTTTACATCATTGTAAATATGGTTCTGATATGAAATATTAAGGAACTGGAATATGAACAGGATCTTGGCAATTAATTGTTCAAAACACAATGCGAAAGAAAACATCTACCTGGCAATTGTTATACTCAATTGCGCAATGATGTTGGACATGAATTTGCTGACTGAATGCAGAAGTTTGCTGCAAATTAAATACTTATTGGGCTATCTCTATAAATAAGAAAGGCTTCTCCTAGACACACTATGCAAGGACCAAGAAACCACTTCACGTGTTTACTTATTGCATGCACGGAGAAAGCTTGTTTACTCTAGCACAAAATTAAACAAGCTGTGACACCTAAGTTAATATAAATAATAAGATAGTCAGACAGAAGGGGTTCTCAGCATCGCAGTCAAGTCATCTCAGTAGGCCCGTTGTGTGACCTGAAATGAATGGGAGACTGGAAAAGGTAAAAGAGAAGCACGCAAGCATAATGGGCTCCTATCCTGACGTCGCGCGCCAGCATGTTTGTGTCAACTTCAACCCGAGAGTTTCCAGGAAGACGGCCTAACCGCCCAGGGGCGGCAGTTGAAAGTAAGTAATGGAATCGGATATGATGGGCAGGAACCACATAAGCATTTGCCTACTAGCTTGCAAAACCCACCACAAAACCCAAAATCAGGTGGCCGATTTAATGGAATTCG